>MNCI01035706.1:153048-170768 GCA_015680685.1 Gnetum montanum
TTTCTTAAAACTTAAAATTAATTTTGTGTTCATTGTACCCAAAATGAAGAAGGATGGACCAAGAGGGAATGATTAGGGTGTGACATCAAGGGGACTTGTGGATTCTCTTTGGTGGCGTCTGTGGGAGTTATCATGCAATGTTGTTGTAATAAGATCCTTGTAGATCTAATGAAAAATGGGAGTAAGAGTAATCAAAAGGGCACTGAAAAATCCAATGCTATTTTGGGTGGTCCCACTAGAAAGACATGCACCCATGCCTAAAGGTTGGTGGCTTCTCTGGATTCAATAAAGAAGAGAAAAGAAAAAGAGAACAGAAAAGAAAACGAAAAGAAAAGTTCCACAAAACAACAATCACTCCTCCCTTGAATAAAATGCCAAGTGATCATATGCCTTGTTGTTATGATACTCTCGTAGTTGCTCATTATGGGATGAAACAATGCGGTGTCACTAATTAGAGGAATGGACTTGGTCCTGATTTTGGAATGACGGGTTAATGATATGTTAATCATGCTTTACATGTAGGATTCATTGTGCCCTAGGTTAGTTACCTCATGTCCCAATCTCTACAATTCCTTTTGTATAGTTCGTCTCATCTCACTATTCGTGTAATTGTAGCTTGTGTCTTGTGTAACGTAGAATTCTCACCTCATTCCAGTGATATTTACATGTGTGTGTTTTGTGGAGTTAGTGCAGATTACATTTAATCCTTCAAGTGCCCATGGACACTTCTAAGTGTGGTTACACAAGGGCATTAAAGGTTGGAAGCTGCTTTGGGGAGGATCCAATTGTGTAATTTTTGTAATTTGCACTCATGACCCATCTTCCACACACCATTTATTACCCTTAGCATATTGCCAATGATTTTCTTTCCCTTATTACTATCCCTATGATTCAATGTTTCTATGAACCATCACATAGCCTTTTTCTCTACCATTTGAGGTCCTTATTGATAAATTCCACACCATCATAATTTTTGTGCCTTTAGAACTAGTTAAATTACTTTGGAACCCTTTAACAATTATCCAGATGTCCTTAGTTTACATCGTTTAATTTCAATAATATATATATATATTAAAAATTTGATACATTCTCTGAGTGCCCTAGCTTCGATGAAAATATATATACATGACCCCTTGTGCTAATCAACATCATTTGCAATTGTCTACGCAATGGAAGTTTTTCAAATTCCTCTCTACGACTTGCAATTGTGCGTCCCTTGCTTTCATATCCATAACTCACTCGTTGGTACTCCAATTTTCATTCCGTTTGAACCTACTTGAACCCAGAGTGTTCAGCTTAGTCATGGGGGAGGGGCACATGCCGAATAGTGCATAAATTTTTTGAAATTCATCATTGCCTGAAGGACATATTTAAGGGTAATTAATTGTAAAATTAAGAATAAAATGTGTCAAAAATAATTTCATCTGCTTAGACTATAGTAGAAAATTAAATTTGGAAACCACCTAAGCAAAAAGGAATCAACATTATAATCTTTCAGGGATATGTTCTTCCAATAATTAACATCACACGGGAATAAAGTAAATCTATTAAGACAAGTAGTAAGGTATAACCTAACTTTGGTAACAACCTTACTAATGATTGGCCCCGTGTGATTGCACATGGCCCCGAAATGTAGAAAATAGAAAGGTCCTACTCAAGGTGCAATTAAATGACCTAGGAGAGGAGAAAGACAAGATCCTACCAGACAACATGCAAAGCAGGAATAACAATCATATAGTATCCACCAAGAAGACCCTGCTACTGTACAATCAAGGTAGACAGAAGGAGGAGCTACTGTAGCATTTGCGTAGGGACGATATCTCATGTTGCCCCAGGATTATGTTTAGATCATCCATGAAAGGTCCATATTCACTGTAGTGATCATGGAATTAAACTTTGAACGCTTAATAGAATTTTCTCTAGAGGTTGTTAGGGATCACCTCAAAGGATCCTCATTATGGTCTACCCTCTCTGAAGGTGGTGCCTAGTACTTAGGGGGAACATACCAATTTTGGCACAATTAAGAAGAAGGTACCATAGTTAAAAATTGTGGTGTGACTGTTGATTTCTTTGTTCAAGCCATTTCGGAAGTATTAAACCTTCTGAATACAGGGCCAAAGGTTGCTCAGAACCAACTGGACACTTTTAGAACCAAGCAACTTAATAAACTATTGATAGAGAATAAAAGGGTGGTGAAAGAAAAAGAGAAGGTTGACTGGGATGCCTCTATAACACAAGTGCAAACTTACATGCATGCAAAGACACTCAAGGCCTTATAAGAGGAGAAACTTTAGGCCATACTTCAATGCCATCAAATCCCAAGACCTAGAGTGCAAGAAAATGGAAAGACACCCATGGAGGAGCCACTGCCACCAGGAATTACATGAGTTCCATCTAGTTTTGTAATCATAGGATTTTCTTTTATGTTGTGTCTCAATTTTGTTTAATCCTTCACTATGGCATGAATAAATTCCTAGTCAGTCAATAATCCCATACCTATCCATTGTGTAATCAATTGAACTTGTTCCTCACTTTCTTTCACTCAAGGATGAGTTGTTATTTAGTCATGGGGGTATGATGAGTCATGGTCTATCAGGCCCTGTTATCAGAGCCTTGATAAAAGACACATGGTTTGTCAGGCCTAGTTAGCAGAGCCTAGTTATCGGGGCTACGATATCACAGCTACGATATCGCGTATGCGATATCACGGCCTGCATGCAATATCATGTACGTGATATCGTAGTTCTAGTGTGAGCCTATAAATAAAAGGCTGCACACTTGGTTTTGGAGATTAGTTCTTAGTTCCTTACCCAAACTCTTGCAGTTTTTCCTTCTTAGAGTTAGAATTATTTCCTAGTGTATGCCTGCAGTGTGGTGATTGTAATTGTACAGAATCCTTTATTCGAGTGTGATGTACTTGGACATGCACATGATCAACAATAAAGATTGAGATTACTTCATCATTGCAGCATTCACTTAGTTTAATCATTTAATTAATTTTTACTTACATCTTTCCTTAGTTAATATCTCTCACCCTTAAACTCATGTTAAATGTGGAATGAGTACAACTTGATTACAAACATTTAAGTGTGACTACTTGGTAACCCAATAGCATACCTAGGATTTGCACTTGGTAATCCTAGTGGTAGTCGTGCATGAAGTCCAAGATGTGTACGGATAATCAAGGAACAAATGCTCATCGCACTTAGGGTAGCTAGATTCCTTCTCACCATTTCCCTCTTACTTTAGTGAATATTATTTTCCCATTGCCTTCAAGAGTAGCATTAGGTTAGAAACACATCAGACACCTCACCTTAGACTAAACCATACATGACAAACCAATACTAGTCCAGGTCGGAAGATAGCGAAATGCAACCTAAGGCTAACTATCTAGATACCACAACTAGCCTGTCTGCGAAGTTTGACTAGATCGTGTGTGTAAAGCTCGTATTTGTATGGTTGAGTGTAGGGGTACCTCGCCACTCATCATTGGCGCTGTTGTCGGGGATTTGTAGTTGATGAGTGGCGAGGTACCCCTACACTCAACCATACAAATATGAGCGTTACATGCGCAATCCGGTCAAACTTCGCAGATAGACAAGTTGTGGTATCTAGATAGTTTTCCTTACGTCGCAATTCGCTGTCTTCCCACCTAGACTAGTATTATCTCTATCATGTATGGTTTAGTCTAGAGTGAGGTGTATGATGTGTTCTAATCTAATGCTACTCTTGAAGGCAATGGAAAAGTAATATTATCTAAGCTAAGAAGGAAAGGGGTAAGAGAATCTAATCTAGCCTAAGTGCGATGAGCATCCATTCCTTGATTATCCATACACATCTTGGACTTCATGCATGACTACCACTGGGATTACTAAGCGCAGATCCTAAGTACGCTACTGGGTTACCAAGTAGTCACACTTAAATGCTCGTAATCAAGTCGTACTCATTCCGCATTTCTAGGAGTTTAAGGGTGAGAGATGTTCATTAAGAAAGTAGTAAATAACAATTAATTAAATAATTAAACTAAGTGAATGCTGCAATGATGTAGGAATCTCTATCTTTATTTCCGATCATGTGCATGTCCAAGTACGTCACACTCGAATAAGGATTCTGTACAATTACAATCATCACACTGCGGGCATACACTAGAAAATAATTCTATCTTTGGAGGGGTAAAACTGCCAGAGTTTCGCTAAGGATCTAAATCTATCTCCAAAACTAGGAAAGCTACCTCTTATTTATAGACATTGTGGCAGGCTATGATATCGCGACTAGGCATGCGATATTTCGTATGCGATATCATGGTCACCCTAAATGACGACTCATCATACTGCCACGACTGAATGAAAACTCGTCCTCGAGTTATAGTGATTACACAGTGAATAGGTATGGGATTATTAGATGGGAAAAATGGAATTATGGCACAGTGTGGAATGGAAACAAAATAAAGACACAACACAAAGAATGTTCTACATCTACAAAAATTTTGGAACTCATGTAGTTCTAGGTGGCAGTGGCTCCATTGGTGCCTTCCCTTTGTCTTGTGCTCTAGGTTTTGAGGCTTGATGGTGTTGAAGTATGGCTTGGAGCTTCTCCTCTTTGGTCCGAGGGTCTTTTTCCATCCATGCTAATGTTCCAACGTTTGACAGAGTCAGCACTTCCCACAGATAGGGTAGTTGTAGAAACATTTGATTGGCCTTGACATACCAAACCGTGAACACCCATCGTTCCTCCTCATAGGATCTGGCTTTATCCTTATACTCATGAAAGCTTGCTAGCCATCGAGTGAAGTCCATTATGACATCTTTCTGTCGCTAGTAGCTGGCTTTCACCACCTCAAGTTCAGAACTTGCAACTTCCAGTTTTTCCAACAGCTTCTTACGTTCTGCAAATTCTGCTTCGTATTTGATATGGGTGGTTGCTACCTGCTGCTCGAGCTCTGTCCTTGGACACCTTGCTATTAACATGGCAAGGTTGGCATACCTCAGATTTTTCAACTCTATGTACTCTGTCAGATCCTAAATTTGCAGGTTTCGGTTCTTAACTTTCGCTTGGTGGGCAAAGGCATATGTGTCTAATATGGCCCACCAGTCAGTGTGTTGAGCACTGATAATGTTGATTTGGGCCTTGGCCATATGGATCTCCTTTTCAAAGATCTATTTATACATCCCCACCTAATCGTGGAAGTGCTCCTTCAATGTCTTTTAGCCTCATTCTGCCACACGCTTATCCCAATAGCTAACTGTTGACGAATGGTGCGTACCTCCTCCATTGAGAGGGTTTGATTTTCTTTGGCTAAATGACTTACGTATCGGTTGAATCAGATGAATTATTCTCATAATTGATGGAAGTGTTCATTGAGAACGTTCTTTTGCTTTTCTACAGTGGTCAACCGAAGGTTGTCTACAACTAGGTGCTTATTTTCTTCTTGTAAGGCCTTGAGTGCCTTAAGATGTGCATGAGTTTGTGCCTGTGCGGTGAAGACATCCCAAACAGCCTTCTCCTTTTCATCAGCCACCCTTTTATTCTTTGCTATTAGCTTGGTTAGCTACTCAGTTCTAAAATTATCAAGTTGATCTATGGGAAAAAATTGCAGAGGATCTCGTTGTGCTGCTTGTAAGGCCACGAGCTATTCTTGCAATTTCTGCAGTTCAGCTTTAGCATGCTCGCCTCTTACTTTGGTTAAGACCAGCTTCCCCTTTATGGAAATGAGGTCTGACTGAATTGCTATAACATCCTAAGGGATGTTAAACAGGGATGTCATTACTTGCCTTGTTTGGAGCAATCGATCGAGTGCATCCTCATGTTCTGCAAGAGTCATTGAAGTTCCAGCTAAAGTTTGAGCATCGCGTGCTCCTGTGAAATCTACCATTGGCACAACAGGTATGTTGAAGGATTCTTTGATGTGATCTACGACCACTTTTGCAGCTCCCGTGGCATTCTAGTGTTGCATGACCATCACGGTAGCTCCTTCACCAGTTTCTAATTGCACCTAGAAAGATGCCACGTTTCTTGAGATCTGTTGTGACCATCTACTTTTCCCTCCTCCTGTGTGAATGGACATTTCTCCCCTTGTGTGATCAATAGAAACTATGGGTTGAATGACATCATCAATGACGTAGAAGAGGTTTGCATGATCATGACTTCCCCAATTGACCATCTCAACGATGGCCCTGAGATGGCTAATCGACGGTCTGTAGTCTTGCGGTGGTGGTGGTTGGTCTTGACCTATGCTAGGCCCTACTTCCTGTTGTCAGCTGGGACCTGTTCTTGGAGGTTGGCTGGGTCCTGCAAGTTGAGTTGCAGTTGGTTCAGCCATCTATTCTTCTTGTTTTTCTAGTCCCCGCTCTTCGCCTGTGCTTTTCCTTGGAGCTGGTGCCTTTAGGAATTTAGCATATGAAGTAGTTTGGGCTTTGCGAAGGACATCATTGGTGTACCCCCAGATACCAGCACATCAGCAAAGCTTTATGATAAGACAAGAGAAAGGCAATGCCATCTTCCCTATCTTTCGTTCTTCGAACCGCCTCAAGATCTTTGTTAAGTATAGATGGGGTAGGTTAGCGTTAACTTTTCCCATCAACACTGCACATCCTCTAGCCACATACATTGATATTCTTTTCAGGCCTTTTGTGGGGAAGAGGTGATATGTTCCAATTTTGAAGTAAATCATCTCTTCCTTCATCAACTCACCAAAGGTTTTATCTCTGCCATAAGCCTTCTCCAACCAATCCTTTTGCACATTGGGGTCTAAATGGATGGATAACTGAGTAACTTTGGGCCCTGTATTCGGATGGTTTAACACCTTTGAAATGGCCTGCGGGGAGAAGTCAAGTATCACACCACAAATATTGACAGTGGTGCCTTGCTCCCTATTGTGCCAAAATTGGTACGTCTCTCCTAGGTACTAGGCATCGCTTTCAGAGAGGATAGGCTATAAGGGAGACCCTTTTAGGTGATCCCTAATAGCCTCAGGAGCGAACTCTACGAATGATTCAAAGTTCAATTCCACAATCACTGTAGCAAATGTGGACTTCTCGTGGATGGCATGAACACAATCTTGGGGCAACGTGAGATGTTATCCCTGTTTAGGCACTGCAACAGCTCCTCCTTCTGCCTATCTGGATTATATGGTAGGAGGTTCTTCTTGATGAATTCTAAATTATTGCTCCTCCTGTTCTGCATGTTGTCTAGCAGGACCTTGTCTTCCACGTCTTCGAGATCGTTTTCATCCACCTTGAGAAGGACCTTCCTGTTGTCCATGTTTTGGGGCCATCTACAATCACACGAGATCAAGCGTTAGTAAGGTTGTTTTTAAAGTTAGGTTATATCTTACTGCTTGCCTTAATTCATGATCTTATTTTATCACGAGTGATATTGCTCGAAAGTTTGTAATGGATCCCCTTTTACTTAGGTGGTATACCTAGGGATTAGATGATTTTAGGCACAAGTATTCTAAGTGTTATCGTTAATTACCCTAAATAATGTCCTTTGGGCAATGATGAATTTCAAAAAAGTTAGGTGCTTTTCGGTAGATGTCCCTTCCCCATGACTACGCTGAACACTCTAGGTCAAGCAGGTTCAAATGGAAGGAAAATCAGAGTACCAGCAAGCGAAATATAGTTAGAAAAGCAAGGGTCACTCAATCGTAAGTCGTAGAGAAAAAAAATTTGA
Organism: Gnetum montanum; assembly: GCA_015680685.1. Classification (NCBI taxonomy): domain Eukaryota; kingdom Viridiplantae; phylum Streptophyta; class Gnetopsida; order Gnetales; family Gnetaceae; genus Gnetum; species Gnetum montanum. Next base: position 160,720 of record MNCI01035706.1, read on the forward strand.
AAAGTCCCCTGTGTGAATGGAAAAAATGATGCTAAGTGTTGTGGGGGTTTACCTATTTATAGGTTACAGGGACGCGATATCACGTAAGATACATCGCATATGCGATATCGCGTACATGATATCGCAGCCCTAGTGACATGAGGCACAACATAAATACCAAATTTTTTAAGAATTATTTTGAAATCAACATTGTAAGTTGAGGACATTGGGCTATTATGAAGGAGTTCTAGGGTAATTCCATTAATTTGAAGGCACAATTAATGATAAGGATGTGTATTTTATCAATAAAACCTTGGGTGGTAAGAAAAAGGTTATGTAATGGTTCATAGGAACGTGGAAATTTAGAGGGATAATAGTAGGGAAAGAACATTATGAAAAATTATGTTGAGGGTACGAAATGGTGTGTGTAGGCTATGTCACAAGTGAGAATTACAAAAGATTACACAAGTGGGTCCTCCCTAAATAGGTTTTAACCTATAATGCCCTTGTGTAACCACACTTAAAGTGTCCGTGGGTATTAGAAGGATTAAATGTAATCCACACTAACTCCATAAAACACACACATGTAATTATCATTGGAATGAGGTAAGAATTCTATGTTACACATGACACGAGCTACAATTACATGAATAGTGAGATGAGATGAAGTGTAGAAGGGATTGTAGAGATCGAGAAATGAGGTAACTAACCCAGGGTATAGTGAATTCTGCATTGTAAAGCATGATTAAGGTGTCATTAACCTGTCATTCCAAGATCAGGATCAAGTCCGTTCCTTTGATCAGTGACATCGCATTGTTTCATCCCATGATGAGCAACTACGAGAGTATCATAGCAACAAGGCATATGATCACTTGGTGTTTTGTTCAAGGGAGGAGTGATTTTTTTTATGGCACTTTCTTTTCATTTCCTTTTTCTTTTTTTTTCTCCTTTTTACTTTTTTTCTTTTTACTTTGTTCAAGGGAGGTTTTCTTCATTTTTTCATCTTGTTTAATGTCACTGGTATGAAATCCTAGAGATGTGGACCTTAATTCTTGATGTGGAGATAATACGGTGTAAATAGATGGTTCATTCATAGGAAGGTCTTCACTAATGGGGATTGAAGTCAACATATGCACTAGAGCTTCCCGATGTACCAAGGAGGTCATTACCAGGTCATATAGGCTTAGTGAGGTGTTCTTTTGCTTTAGGGCCTATGTAACCTAGGTCAGGGCATTGGCCAAGTCTTTAGCGTTTGGAATGTTTTTATCTATTGAGACTTGATCCATTTGACCCGACATTTGTATCTCTTGCAGAAGAGTTTTCACGTTATTAGCCATAGTTTTTGGGCTTGGGGTATTGTAAATTCTCGAGTTCTTGTCTTGACGACTCGTGTTAGGTTGATCAGTAGTTGGAGCCATAGGGAAAACATTCAGCGGTGTGGGTTTTGGTGATCCTAGCTCATGACCTTGACGTTCTTTTGCCAAACATTCCATGATCAGTCTGTTGACGAGGTGTTCATGCGAGGGTCGTGGGGGAACTGTTGGGGGTTGTAGATCGGAGTGTCACAGCACCTAGATTACAAATGGAGCAGGTCGGGTTTGCAATGGCACGTTCGCTGTTGTAATCGCAGGGTGTACTCAGATGACAAATGGTTTTTGCAGTGTAGGAGATGTATGTGTAGCCAAAGGAGCTTGTGGAGGTATTAGTGTAGATACAGTTTCAGCAGGCACATGAATCACAAAAGGCCTTTTTGGGATGTCTTTTTCATTGCCAACATGGATGGTGTTAATCACATAGGATGACTCCTTGGTGTTAAGAGGGTCTTTGTAGACTTCCATAAACTAATTTTGAGGTCGTACTGGGTTGGCTTCGTCAAAGACTATCTCACCTCTATCTCACATTGGATTTTTAACCAACTCATAGTATCGATCATGTCTTTGAGATGCTGCAGGAGACATTTGCTTATGTTGAATCATCCCAGCTTTCAGCAGTTGGTCCAGTAGTTGTGAAGGTTTCATGGGTAAGGGCGTGTACTAGGAAGGGTCTTTTCGTTCGAATATATGAGTATAACTCGTGTTAGCAGTTTGGGCAGAGGAGGGTTCAGGCATGGGTGCAGGAGCATTTCTTTTGTGACTAGTGGGGGTAGCAGGTTGTTTCCATTTCTATCCTGCATTGTTGGGTTGAAACATCTCTGTCACTACTGCGACTATTGTTTTAGACTTGTCCTTATCTTTCCTCATGTGTTGACTTTTAAAAGTTAGGTAAGCTGGGTCATGACTTGTTTGTGCCACCTCTTCTATGTTTTTGATTTGGACAAATGCCTAACTCAAAGTGCAAGTGTTCAGATAATAGATTTTTGACTTAACGAAATCATTCATGACACCCTTGAGGATTGTAAGTAACTATGTTTCTGGGATAGGCTTGTGAAGTTCGTTAAGGGCAGCACTCCATCTTTGGATGAACTTTTGTACGGACTCTAATGGTGCTTGTTTTATTTGGATTAGACTGTATAGTATGGCTTCAGGCTTCAAGTTATACTTAAAATAGGTAACGAGTTGATGTAACAAATCCTCTAGAGAGAATATGGAGTTACGCGGTAGGGATTGGTACCAGTTAAGATCCCGGTTAAGGACATGGAAAAAACACATAGGATTGCACAAACACTCTAATCGGAATGTCACTAGGTAAGCATTTGGATCCGCCTCTTTGTTATACTTGGTCAACTGTGGCAACAAAATTCCTTTTGGTAGGGTCAGTGGTGGCACTAAAGAGCTAATTGGATCATCTTGATAAAAATCCATCACCTTGACTTCTTCAATGTTTGCAATTTTGAGATGCTTTACCTCATCGGTCAATGCTTGCATGATCTTTCTAGCCTCTACCCATTCTTCGGCACTAGGTGGACTGGCTGGTCGGCTAGATTGAGCATGATAATAGTTAGATTATTGTGTGGTTTGTGGGAAAGAGGATTGTAGGGTTGTTGATGGTTGTACTTGAGGGACATTCATGGATGGGATTGTAATAGGTGGTATGCTGTAATGAGCTGGTTGATGTTGTTGAATGACAAGTGCGAGCCACTGCCTAGTTACAAGTTGTGAGGAAACACCTTGAACCTATTGAGTTGAAGTAGTGAAGGGCATTCCTTTGATTTGCACTCGTGGTATGTAATGGGTGGATGTAGAAGTAGGTATCATGGATGGCATCCCAATTATTTAGGATCGGAAGGTCGCTCCTATATTAACTTGAGAGGGGAGTTTTTGGGATTGTCCTTGTGTGAGGGATGGTAGGGTGGTAATTGAAGGAATAGCAGGGATGGACACAATGAATTGGGTGTTGGTCGCAGGGAAAACAAGAGTGGGGGTAGGTGCTTCCTGTTGAGAGATAGGTGCTTGAATGTTTGTAAATGCGTGAAGTGGCATAGTCTCTTCCATGAAATGGTGGAATAATGGGTTTGCGTAAGTATGAGGACTGAGAGTGGTATGAATCCCCATGTTTGGATTGAGCCGCGAACTCATCTTCCTTGTCTCTATTTTGAGGCTTTATGATGGGTTGCTGCAAGGTTTGATTCCTTGCCATGAGGAGTTACGATATGAGTTTGTGATGGGATTCAGAGAGGGGAATTACATCATATGCTGAAGGGGTAAAGTTATGGTCTCCCTTATAGATGAGTTCATAATGTCATTTTGCTTCCATTTTCATGCGACCAATGGGCAAGTTAGCTTGGATCTTTATGAAGATAAATTTGTATTGTTCTGGGGTGAGAATTGTATAGGTGGCATCTTTACCTTGCAGCCTAAGTGACCGACGAGTTGGCCCTTGAGGGTTCATCTCTCCAGCGATGACTATAGGTTCAGTTGCGGTCACAAGATTTGAGATTTCATCATTAAGGTCAGAAATGGGCAATGTTGCTTTGATCTGAGAAGATTTCATGTGTGTAACAGGCTTAACTAGCTGAATTTATGTAAGTAGCGTATGCAAGCTCGCTTGAGCAAGATGGGCAGCGTGTGCAACTGTGCAGTGTGTGCAACTGTAGCATAATAGGTAGTGTGGTCAACAGGGAGCGTAATTGATCTCAGTGTGTTCAACGTGACTTATAAGCAGTCTGTGCAAGCTAGCGTGAGCTACCAGCGTGTGCAAGCCAATGTGACCTACTAGCGTGTGCAAGCCAATGTGACCTAACAGAAGCGTGTGCAAATGTGACTAGCTCGTAGCGTGACTGATAGGGGTTAACGTGAGTAGCTCAGGTTGGGATTTAGTTTTTAGTACTTGATCTATGCAGCGTTTAACAAGCAATGTTATAATCATTTTGATTAACTAGTAAACATGTTTGGCCCTCCTTCTAGCGCCAGTTTCTTTACTGTTCGAAATCGTTGACATAAGGCTAGAGAAAAATGAATGCTGAAAGATCTCCGGAGAGATACAAACGACCCTACCTTCGCGTGAGGGAAAGCTGGAAAAATGAAGGCAGAGTGCCTTGGATGGTCTGCACGCAGATCAACCAAGGACTTCCCCAAGTGTATGCTAATGGCCTGCGCTAGGGTTATCATCACGAAATGTAAAATGAAGTGCGTAATGCAATGAAACATAAACGTGAATATAGCGAGCAAAAGTATGGAGAATCTATGCAAAAATGTGTAATAAAATAGGACAATGCAGACAATGAACCAGAATAGTACAATGGAAGGCAAAAATGAAGCTCTATTTTATTTAATTGACAAGATGTGCACCGGTCAAAATGTAGTTGCGTTGCAAGTCAAACGTTAAGCTCCGATGTGATGGTAGAAGTTCACAGGTGTTGGGAATCATGTGCGTCTGGGCTCAGGATTGCTGGTTTTCTTTTTCCAATTTTTGCCAACCCCTGTTTATGTTAATGAATAGGGTATTTATACATTTTTCTAGGCTGAAGAGTAGGATTTTTGAATGGGGTCAATGGCTGTGAGATCCGAGAAAAGCGGATTGCATGACAGGTGTACATGGGTAGACTACGTTCTAGATCGGATGCACTGTATCTTACAACGCAAGCTAGCTTATACCCATGGAAGTAGCATAAGAGCTTGACAAGCTCACAGATGGTAAGGCTTACAATAAAAATCTACAATGAATTCCAAGAGGGATTGACTTCAGCTTGCTTGAAATTTCATGGTCCTTTGAATCGACTGCTGCAAGATGTTAATTTGAGTAATTCTGTGAATGTTTGAGGCATCTCTGCTTCACCAGGGCTTCCAACGTGAGTTGATTTGGTCCTGGTGTGTCCTCAGTGTGCATTGGAAGTGGTTTTTCTTGGTCATAACTGTACCGCCTGAAATTGTCGATCTCCGGCTGGAAGGGAAAATAGAGGCCGTGGGATTGTGGGATGGGTACAGAAGACCCTGCCTTCGCCTGAGGGCGAGCTGGAATGCAACGGAGACAGAGTACCTTGGGTGGTCCGCACGCGGATTAGACAAGGATTTCCCCGCGCGTACGCAAAATGCTATACACTGGGTTATGCGTAAATGGCGTGTAGGTGTAAATAACAAAAATAGCGTGAAACGTAAACGGATGCAAACGAAGCGTGAGCGTAAACAGACGTAAACAAGACGAGGCATGGGCCAAATTGATGTAAAACTATAAAAGAACTTGCAGCAAATGAAACGATGGAATTACAGAGTCAGAGTACAGTGCACCGGTCTAACGCAGTTGTGGGAACACAAGGCAGACGAAAAGCCCCAACGTACACAGAGGTGACTCGGTCAGTTCGCAGGGCGAGCGGAGCGTAAGAGACTAGATCCACAGTGTGCAGGGCTTCCCAGCGTAAGAAGGTTTTCTGCTCTTTTGCGTAGCGTAAATGTTCTCTAGTGTGCTCCAGGATTTTGTGAACCGTTTGCCTGAAGTGGAAAAATGGGGCTTTTATACAGGTTGTTACGCTAGACTCGGGATGGGAGACACGTGGAGCGTTGACCGGGTGCATACATTTTACAAATATTCAAAATGTTACAACTTCTGGGCGTATACGCCGCATCAAGTCGGCGTATATGCCTAGCGTATACGCTGAACATGCTGGGCGTGAACGGGGTGGAGATGTTGAGCGCTGGGCGTATACGCTGGTGAATGTTGGGCGTACACACCGGGCGTATACGCTGAAGGATGCCGGGCGTACATTGGGTGGAGATGTTGAGCGCTGGGCGTATACGCTGGGCGTATATGCTGGTGAATGTTGGGCGTAGACGTCGGGCGTATACGCTGATGGATGCTGGGCATACACGCGGGGCGCGTATGCTGATGGATGCTGGGCGTACACGCGGGGTGCATACGCCGAAGGATGTCCACTTGCTTCAATCCTTGCTCTTTGGTGTTATCTTCATACTGTCATTGGAGATCCTGTTGTCGAGCATGTGCATCTGCAGTACCTGGGCGTGTACACCGGAGAGCTGAGCGTATACGCTGGAGCACTGGGCGTATACACTGTATGTTGGGCATATATGCTGGATGTATACACTGTATGTGTGATGTTGGCGTATACGCTGGAGTGTATACGTTGGCACCATGTACTTAGCAAAAAACTAAGTGTTGCGATCATGCAACCGACATCGTTCGTGAGTTCCAGGGTTCTGTTTGGTGTCGGAAAAATACTACGCTTCGAATTTTGTGGTGTTTCATTGGCCCCTCTTTGTTGACGCCTGGAGGAATCGACCCGAGAAGCGTCGACAAAGAAGTGCAAAACACCACAAGCAACTCGATAGAGACGTTGTCTGCTGCCACTTGGACGAGATGTCATCGCACCGTGTTGAGTAGTACAGAGGATTGGGAAAGGGGAATTTTGTATCTTGGAGGTCAGGGAGATTACGGGGATTGATGATCGGTCTAGGAGATTAAGCAAGGGAAAGGGGATGCTCTGATGTGAGGCATGCCAATCCTTGTCAATAGCCATTGTTTAGCAAACTCGAAGTTTAGACATGCGAGATGTGTCTTTTGGCGGAACAAGGATCTTGGTTAGTGTGCAAGAGAACTTGTTGACGGGACCAAAGCTACAGGAGGATGTGTTGCATTCTTTGGGAGAACAGGGTCCATGTTTAGTGTTCAGGGGAACCTGTTGGCGGGGAGCCAAAGCCATGTGACTAGATGCTTTTTGACCATTTTGGGCACGAGTACTGGATGCTCTTTTTTTGACGTAAAACTGTAAAAGAACTTTGCTCTGTTTGTGTACTTGTGCGCAGGTGTTGTGCTGTGTGGTGTATCGCAGCGTGCAACAGCGTGCTCAATGTTTTGAATGTATTGGACGTGTCAAGGGTTTAGTTGAATGGAAACTGGGGAACGAATGGGTATGTACTAGTGAATGGCTTCATTGAGTCCTGCCAGGTATGCTGCGAACATTATCTTATCTTGCTGCTTACGATGAAGTGCATCTTTGTACGGAAGTTCCGGGTGTCATCCTGCAAATGTAATGTCAAGGAGACAAGAAAACCGTGAGCGAATAGACGAGCTTAGACTTACATGACGGCTGATGGCACAGAGGTGCTAAAGGACGGTAGGCACTGTGTGTAGATGATAGCAATATTGATGACGAGCGATGCAATGAAGCTGATGGACGATCATGGCGGCGGATTGATGTGCTGGATGTGGATTTGCCAATTTATAGTCTTGGCAGACTATTATGGGTTAGTTTTATGTCATAACCTGTTGGACATTGCCTGTTTAGCGTCGTGGCAGATGATACGTTGCCAGTTTTTAGTCTTAGCGGACTATGAAGAGGCAAGCTAGTTTATAGTCTTGGCGGACCCTGATGGTAATGACGGTGGCAGTTTACTGTCATGCCGGACGGGTGGTAGTTTATTGTCATTGCGGACACTGTGGTATTAGTTTTAAGTCATAATCTAGGACTGTTCTGTGGTATCAGTTTATAGTCGTAATTCCAGGACTTCCACGTACTTGAGTTTGTGTTCAGACATAGAACGGTTTTAGGTACAAATGATTTGTCAGATTAGCGAGCTCATTCCCCTCTATGTCAGCTAACTTGAATGCACCATTGTCGAATGCTTTGATGACCACGTAAGGCCCTTCCCAGTTGGCTGAGAATTTGTCCGGGTGTTCCCGAACAGCTTTGAGTATGAGATCACCTTCGTGGATTGGGCGTCTGTTGATGTCATGCCGATGTCGCTGTCGTTGTTGCTTTTGGTACCATTCGATCTGATCAAGCGCGCGTACACGTTCTTCTTCCACCGAGTTGAGGTCAATGAGACGTAGCTCATTGTTTTGACCATCGTCGAGGAGTCCGGAGAGTGTGATCCTTAAAGATGGTACCTACAATTCTAAAGGTAAAACAGCTTCTGAATCGTAAACAAGATTGTACGGAGTTTTACCTGTTGACATCTGGTGAGTAGTGCGGTAAGCCCATAATGCATATAGTAATTGCTCGTGCCGCTTTCTTTTGCTTTGGGTTAGCATTTTCTTAAGTATCGTTATGATCGTCTTATTGGTTGCTTCTGCCTGCCCATTGCTCTAAGGATAGTAAGGAGAGGAAAATGAGTGTTTGATCCCCAGATCATCGCAAAAGGTTTTTGTTTCGGCACTACTGAATTGCGGCCCGTTGTCAGTGATAATTGTCAAAGGGGTGCCAAAGCGGGTTACAATGTTTTCTAGGATAAAGTTGCACACGTGTTTAGAAGTTGTTTTCCAAAGGGGAGCTGCTTCTACCCACTTCGTGAAATATTCGGTAGCGGTTATGATGAAACTGTGCCCTGTAGAAGATGAGGGTGTTATCGGGCCGATAAGGTCCAATCCCCACTTCTGAAAAGGCTATGTTATTTGTGCTGTGTGTAACTCGTTTGGCGGTACATGTATTAAGTTACTATGTTTTTGACAAATGTTACATGTTTTGACTTCGTGGCCATGGTTTTTGGTGCTATGTGTCCTCCACATAGTCCCTCATGTACTTGATCAACTATGGTTTGGGCGTCGGTATTACTTATGCATGTTAGTAATATGCCTTCGTAGGATCTACGACATAGTGTGTCCCCTACCAGGGTATATTGCTTAGAACGTTTTCGTATGGCGTCCTTTTGTGCATTTGTTAGATGTCGCAGGGCTTCGCCGCGTAGAAGGTACTCTTTTATGTCATCGTACCATTCTATCGCACGTGTTGTACTAACAGATGCGATCAGCAATGTTTCAGAGGTTATTGGTTCATCGCACCTGATTACAGAGCTTGGCAAGGCATGGAACATGTCAGGCGATATATTTAATGCTAGTGTGGCTAACGTGTCTGCGATGGTGTTATCGTTTCGAGAGACGTGTTGCACATCAATGTTTTCGAATCGTTTCATTAAATGTTTCACCAAATCATAGTATGGTTGTAAATGTTGGGCTTTGCATGTGTACATGTCTGTAACTTGGTTTAGGACCAGTTGTGAATCCCCTCTGACTACCAGGCGTGTGATGTCTGAAGCCAGTGCTACTGTGAGAGCTCTAAGGAGACCTTTGTACTCTGCCATGTTGTTAGTACAGTGAAAATTGAAGCGATAGGCAAAGGGTCGGATCTCCCCGAAGGGATAAGTGATGACAGCAGCCGCACTTCCTCCTCGAGAGGTGGATGCTCCATCGAAGTTTAAAATAGCATCATAGTCATCAGGCACTGTGTTTATTGTGCTTATACCTTCATCCGGGAATTCAGGCTCTATGGTTGCTTGGTCATGCGTTGGTGATGCGGCCATTTGATTTGCTATGGCTTGACCTTTAACTGATGATTGTGTTACGTAGTATAGGTCGAACTCAGCTATCATGGCTTTCCATCAGGCTATTCGACTCATTTGGTATATGTTTCCTGTTATAGCTCTCAGTACATTGTCCTTATAGATTATGTAAACTTGGTTACGGAAGAGGTAATGTCGCCATTTTCTTAAAGAAAAGACCAAAGCTAAGCATGATCTCTCCACGTCATTATATTTCTTTTCATGGGCAACTAAGGTGGGACTTCAGTTTCGTCATCTCGTTTCTGGCAGAGCATAGATGCAATGGACAATTCTAAAGTGGCAAGGTAGATGTAAAACGGTTTGTTGTTTTGGGGCGGGTAAACTGTAGGCAGTCGGGCAAGTGCT
>MNCI01035706.1:180772-216037 GCA_015680685.1 Gnetum montanum
GTGTGGTATGAAGTGGGCGGATGTGGATGCCGGAATCATGTGTGGCATCCCTATGACCCTTGGTGGGAGTGTTGCCCCCAGGTTATCGAAAGGTGGTGGTACTTGTGAGGATGGGCCCGCAATGGCAGCAGGGATGACCACGAGTGGGAAGGTGTTGGGTTGGGGATCACTCAGAAGAGGGACGTGGACTAATGTCGCTGTTTCTGGCGGTAGCTGTTGAGCCTGGACGAATCTAAGGTGTTGCAAGGGCATGAGTTCCCTTGTGCCAGGATGGAAGATGGGGTTGACCTGTGCTTGAGGGCTTAAGGTATGGTACGACTCTCCTTGCTCGGATTGAGTGGCGAATGCATCCTCATCCTCTGGTTGGGGCTCCAGTGCGGGCTGGTCCAACAAATTATTCCTTTGAAGGAGGAGTTGCGTGATGAGTTCTGAATATTTTTCAGGAATGGGAATTACATTGTATGGGGAAGGGATGAACTCTTGTCCCCCCTGTAATACAGCTCAAACTACCTTTTCACCTCCAGTTCAGCTTGATCAATGGCCAGGTCAGCTTGTATCTTAATATAGATAAAGTTGTACTGCTTGTGGGTAATGATGTTAGAGGCTGGGTCCCTTCCTTGCAGTCTTAGGGACCGGTGGGGCCCCATTGTGGGTTGCATTCCTGGGTGTTGTGGTACAGGCTATTGGACGGCAGTGAGGTCCATGGTGGCGGTGGTGTGAGTGGGGACAACGGTGTTGTTAATAGGGTTCATGATGCTATGTCACGAATAGGAGTAAGTCAGGAAAGGCAGAGTTGCTCTGTAATGTGGCGTGCAGTGTATACGCTTCAAAGGACAGCGTATGGTATCAGCGTATACAGCGTATACAATGTGTGTAGTGTATACAGCGTATATGGGCAGCGTAGACGTTGGAAAGCGTATAAGGCGCAGGATGGGTCAGCGTAAAGTGGGATGGCGTAAAATAAGAGCGTAAGATAGGGAGTAGCATACAGCGTAAAAGAGGTGATCAGCGTAACACAAGAATGTAAGATAATTTGCAGTGTAAAGGACCACTTAGCGTAAAAATAGTGTTTAGCGTAAAACAGATGAACATGACAAACTTAGCGTAAACACAAGCTCAGCATAAAACCGGCTAGAGCGTAAAACAGAAAGCGCAAAACAAGCGAGCGTACAATGGGTTGCAGCGTAAAATTCACAGCATAAATAGTGCCCAGTATGAAGCGGGCTCAGCGTAAAGGCCGACTCCGGCGCAAGGACAGGCGTGTAAAATAGGTTGCAGCGTTAACAGTAGAGCGGAAAACAGATGAACATAAATCCAAGATGTAGGAGAGCAGGTTTTTAAGAATGTAAACGTTGTGCAGCGTATATGCTTGACAGTGGGGAACTAGGTTCAGAATCAGACAGCGTAAATGCTGGGGAAGTTGGGGCAGCGTACCGTTAGCGGCGTAGACGCTTAACAACGTATACGCTAGGAGTTGCGAGTAAGGGTTTTAAGGAGGCCCTCCTTCTAGCGCCAATTTCTGTACCGCCTGAAATCGTCGGTCTCCGGCTGGAAGGGAAAATAGAGGCCGTGAGATCGCGGGACGGGTACAGAAGACCCTGCCTTCACCTAAGGATGAGCTAGAATGCAATGGAGACAGAGTACCTTGGGTGGTCGGCATGCAGATCAGACAAGGATTTCCCCGCGCGTACGCAAAATGCTATACGCTGGGTTATGCGTAAACGGCGTGCAGGCGTAAACACCAAAAATAGCGCGAAACGTAAACAGATGCAAACGAAGTGTGAGCTTAAACAGACGTAAATGAGACAAGGCGTGGGCCAAATTGATGTAAAACTGTAAAAGAACTTGCAGCAAATGAAACGATGGAATTACAGAGTCAGAGTACAGTGCACCGGTCTAACGTAGTTGTGGGAACACAAGGCGGATGAAAAGACCCAGCGTACACAGAGGTGACTCAGTCAGTTCGCAGGGCGAGCGGAGCGTAAGAGACTAGATTCGCAGCGTGCAGGGCTTCCTAGCGTAAGAAGGTTTTCTGCTCTTTTGCGCAGCGTAAATGTTCTCTGGTGTGCTCCGGAATTTTGCGAACCGTTTTTCTGAAGTGGAAAATGGGGGTTTTATATAGGTTGTTATGTTAGACTCGGGATGGGAGACACGTGGCGCGTTGACCGGGTGCATACATTTTACAAATATAAAAAATGTTACAACTGCTGGGCGTATATGCTAGGCGTATATGCCGCATCAAGTCGGCGTATACGTTGGGCGTATACGCTGAACATGCTAGGAGTGAACGGGGTGGAGATGTTGAGCGCTGGGCGTATACGCTGGTGAATGTTGGGCGTACACGGTAGGCGTATATGTTGAAGGATGCCAGGCGTACACTAGGTGGAGATGCTGAGCGCTGAGCGTATACGCTGGTGAATGTTGGGCATACACGCTGGGCGTATACGTTGATGGATGCTGGGCGTACATGCGGGGTGTGTACGTCGAAGGATGTCCACTTGCTTCAATCCTTGCTCTTCGGTGTTATCTTCATGCTGTCATTGGAGATCCTATCATCGAGCGTGTGCATCTGCAGTACCTGGGCATGTACGCCGGAGAGCCAGACGTATACGTTGGAGTGCCGGGCGTATATGCTGTATGCTAGGCGTATACGCTGGACGTATACGCTGTATGTGTGATCTTGGTGTATACGCTGGAGTGTATATGCTGGCACCATGTACTTAGCAAAAAACTAAGTGTTGCGATCATGCAGTCGGTGTCGTTCGTGAGTTCCAGGGTCCTGTTTGGTGTCGGATAAATACTACGCTCCGAATTTTGTGGTGTTTCAATAACTAGTGCTCACGTTGGGCTCATGTTGCCAGCATGACCCTAGTGTGACCTCAGTGTGACCAACTAGAAGTGACACATTTTGAGTTGAATCTTGATCTCTGACGTCTGTTCTTTGAAGTACAAATGCTGCCTGCTCTTTGGGGTGGCCCAGATGCTGAATTTGAGTCTATTCTTGTGTTGATTTAAGCCACTTTTGATAGGTCACGCTGGGCTCACGTTGTCAGCGTGTCCTCAACGTGACCCCAGCGTGACCTCAGCGTGACCTAGCCAAAATGCCGTGTTTCATGCCCGAATTTTGATTTTCTGGAGCTTGTGAATAGGTAGAACTGTTGCCTGTCCTTGGGGGTCGAGTTGATGCTAAAAATTATGCTTGGGACTACTTGATCTACCCTATTTTTATTTGGTCATGCTAGGCTCATGTTCCAGCATGACCCCAGTGTGACCTGGGCATGAGTAAAAAAATCATGTGATATTGAGCTTTATTTTTGAGGTTTTGGAGGCTGAGAGCTGCAATGAACATATGTGAAGCTCAACGGGAGTCCACTGCTGGAATTCAAACTGTTTGGACTTGGTTCCAGGGCTTTGAAAGTTGGTCAAGCTATACTCACACTGGGCAACATGACCTCAGCTTGACCTCGGCGTGAGTAGCAAGATTTGTGCGATTCTGACTTGAAATCTTGGGCTTTGGATGCTGAAACTTGGAGTAATCATTAGTGGATCCCAAGGGAGCCTTGCCTATTTAAATTAGGACTATTTTGACCTAATTTGGAAGCTGTTAGGGTTGGTCATTTGGAGGGCAAGCTAGATTGACCGCATGCGCAAGCTGGCTTGAGCAAGCTAGGCGTGAGTTCCATGCCTTAGTCAAGTTTTGCCTCCTAAATGCTGAAAGGGGCTTGAGTCGTCCCTATTTCAAAATGTTAAAGCTAAAATTTTGTGTTGTTTCATTGGCCCCTCTTTGTTGACGTCTGGAGGAATCCACCCAAGAGGCGTTGACAAAGAAGTACAAAACCCCATGAAAAACCAAGTACCAAGCATTGTCTATTGGCCCCTGGCCAGATGTCATCACACTATGTTCAGAAGTACATTGGTTTGAGGTGAAATTAGTTTAAGGGGAGAAGGTTGTAACTGGGGAAATTAGAAATTAGTCAAAGGGTGTCATTGTTTTAACTGTGGCAGAGGAATGCTCTTGCATGAACAAGTTATGTCATTGGTCCTAGTCAATAGTCAATTTTTCAGTAGACTTGGAGCCAAGACATAGGAGGTGCATTCTTTAGAGAAACGAGACCCTTGTGTCATGTTTAAGGGAGCTTGTTGTGAATAACCAAAGCCACACGGTGATGTGCAATATGATCATTTGAGACACGAGTGTTTCTCCAAGATAATTGTCTTCTCGCCTAGGGCTTGTATGAGAAGAGCCAATGGTATTTAATCCATGATGTCAACGGGGTCATGAGGACCTTTTTCCAGCATTTTGCTCTTTGACATTTTTGTTCTTTTTCTTTCTTTTTTTTGTTTTTATTTTTTTTGTTCTTTTTGGAAGAGCTTTCTTTCAATGTTGTACTCGTTCTTATGCACTTGCATTTTTGTCATGTGCTATGCATTGTGTTTTGTGTTGCAACTGCTTTGAGAATCATAGTGTGCAACCGTGTATCAAAATTTTCAGGCACATATAATACCATGTATCTAAGGGATGTCATTGAATAGGATAAGGGGGCCTGATGGGAAATAGAGAATGCATCAGGAGCTAGAAATGTACTTATGAGCGAATTGATTAACCCAGTTGCATGTGTCAGGAGGAATGTGATACCCTGTCGTCATGATGAAGTGCATTTGTGCACGAATGCCTCAAGCATGTCATCTTGCAAACACAACTCGAAGGGGACAAGAAAACCACCAATGATTCAGTTAGCAAAGCACTTTAAGCTTGAATGTAGCTGATGGAATGGAGCCATCATGTAGAGTTTCAAGGCAAATAGAATCTTGAACAGCATTAGCCTTGTTAAGGGCCATGAGACGAATCAGGCAGTAGGTTCTTGGTGGGCACGTACAGCTAATTGCAGTAGCATGTCTTTTCAAATGACACCAGGTTGTTGATGATGTTGCCAGTTTATAGTCTTAGCAGACTGTATTGGATTAGTTTCACGTCATAATCCTTTGGATGTTGCTAGTTTATCATCGTAGTGGACGGTGCAATGCTAGTTTATAGTTGTGGAGGACTATGAAGAGGCAAACTATTTTATAGTCTTAGTGGACTCTGGTGAACAAGCATGGTAGTTTAGTGTCATGTCAAACAAAGCTCTATGGTGTCAGTTTACTGTCATGACACCAAGACATTCTATGGTGCTAGTTTTAAGTCATAGCTCCAGGACTATTCTATGGTATTAGTTTTAGGTTGTGATGCCAGGACCGATACATACCTTGAGCTCATTAGACGTAGAATGGTTTCAGGTACACATGATTTGTAGGATTGGTGAACTCTTTTCTGTCCATGTCAGAGAGTTTGAATGCCTCGTTATCATATGATTTGGTGACTAAGTAAGGCCCTTCCCAGTTAGTTGAGAATTTGTCTGAGTGTTCATGGACAGCCTTGAGAACTAGGTCACCTTCCTTGATCGACTTCTTATGTGGATCATGTTGATGACGTCAGCGTTGTTGTCTCTGGTACTACTCGATTTGATCAAGTAATCATACCCTTTCTTCCTCCACCAAGTCAAGGTCAATGATGCATAGCCAAGTTTTCTAGCTTTTATCAAGGAGGCTAGAGAGCATTATCCACACGAGGGAACTTGTAACTCCAAAGGTAACACAACTTCATATCTGTATACTAGGCTATATGGTGTCTTACCTATGGACGTTCGATGCGTTGTTTGGTATACCCATAATGCATAGATTAACTGCTCATGCCATCGTCTCTTGCTTTGATTCAACATATTTTTGAGCACCATGATGATCATTTTATTCGTAGGCTCGACTTGACCATTGCTCTGTGGGTAGTAGGGTGATGAAAATGAGTCTTTAATACCTAGGCTTTCACAGAAGCTTTTAGTATCCGTACTACTGAACTATGACCCATTATCGGTAACTATGGTCCTTGGGATACCAAAGCGAGTCACGATGTTTTCTAATATGAAATTGGAAACATGTTTAGATGTTGTTTTCCTAAGGGGAATAGCTTCTACCCATTTTGTGAAATATTCGGTCACAGTGATGATGAAGCTATGTTCTGCTGAAGATGATGGTGTTATCGGCCCAATGATTTCTAATCCCCATTTTTGGAATGGCCATGTGATTTGTGCAGTATTCAACTCATTAGGTGGCACATGTATTAGGTTATCATGCTTTTGAAAAATGGTACATTTTTTGACCCTGGAGAAACAATCGTACTCCATGTGTGGAAAATAGTAGCCTAAACATCTAATTTTCATTGCCATTGCTTTGGGTGCTATATAACCTCCGCAAAGTCCTTCATGAACCTGTTCCACGATTGTTTAACCATCGATGCTATTAACACACACTAATAGAATTCCTTCATAGGATCTACGACATAATGTGTCTTCTATTAATGCATATTGCCAAGAGCATCTTTGCACTACGCCCTTTTAAGCACTCATCAAATGTTGCGGCGGTTCGCCTTGTAGAAGGTACTCTTTTGAGACTATGAAGCTAAGAATTTTTTCAATTTTAACACCAAAGACTCATTTATTTGGGTTAAGTCTAAGGTCGTATTTGAGACAATGTTTGAGTACCATGTCTAGGTTCTTTGCGTGTTGTTCGGTTGTTTTGGACTTGACTGCAATGTCGTCTATATAATCATTGAGCAAATCAAGCATATAATCGCTAAATATATATGTCATTGCTCATTGATATGTAGCACCTGCATTTTTGAGACCGAATGACATCATTATATAATAGAACATGCCCCAAGGTGTCATGAAGGTTGTCTTGAGTTGGTGTTCTGGGTTGATCCTAATTAGGTTGTATCCTAAGAATCCATCCATAAAGGATAACAATGCATGCCTAGCAGTTGAGTCGACAAGTTGATTGATATTGGATAGAGGGAAGTCATCCTTTATAGTGGCTATGTTGAGGTCAGGGAAGTCAGTGCATATGCGAATGCTACCGTTCTTCTTGGGGACTACAACAATGTTGGATACCCAATCGGCATAGTCAACAGCTCGGATGAAACCAGCTTGATATAGTTTCGTGATTTCACTATGAACTGCCAATGCTACCTCAAGTTTAACCTTTTATGCTTTTTGCTTTACTGGTCTAAGTTTTTCATCGAGGATAATGTTATGCTGGATGATGTGAGGGTCCAGTTCTAGCATATTGGTATATGACCAAGCGAATGTTTTGATGTTGTTCTTCAGCACTTGTGTAATGTCATTAGCGAGTTGTGGATTTAATAGAGTACTCAGTTTTAATGTTTTGACTTTTCCAGTGGGCATAGTGATGGGGACTTCAACGAGGGGATCTTCAGTGATGTTGTTGGCTTCTAAGTCCAAAGTTTTAGTCATACCCTTGCGGCAGTCTGATATTTCTTGAGTGGATGCCACGAAATTAGCATAAGTAGATGAGTCTAGATCTAAGGATTCTAGATTAATTACCCTTTTTATGGCCCCGTGAGGTCCATTGATAGACAATGTTAAGAAGAGGCTCTTGCTGTCCATATGTTTGTTCTTGCCAATTTAAACCGAGAGCATCGTGACCGAGATTTTCTTGACGAACAAGTTGTTAAACATAAACTAGCTTCATGTAATTTATGTTTTGATGAAATTGTAGAACGTAGGGGGTAGTTTAATGTCATACCAGGACTACATGGCAGTTTTAGGCCATACTGGGCCATATGGTGTTCATATTTCATGTGAATACTAATGCTGTAGTTTTTCCATGATTTTTGAATTTTCAATTCTCATACTTTGTTTTGTCTTTAATGCTTAAGCGTTAATGCATAAAAAGAAACAGAAGAAACTATCCTGAGGGCATGAAAATGAAGACAATATAGGAAGTAATAAAAATAAAACATCCAACACAATGCAGCCACATGGGATAAGTTAAAATAGGGTGAAAGGGGATTGAAGTATGAAGCGTGAGTAGCTATGTATGTGGCGTAGTGTGAGTTACAGGGCAGGGTGTGCAGTGTGAGCTACAGGGTAGGCAAAATAGCGTGAGCAACAGGGTAGGGAAGACAACGTGAGTAACAGAGCAAGGTGGTTATGAGTAGTAGGATGAAGGGCATGGGAGGCAAAGGGAAGAAGCAGGCAAGCTTGGCATTTATGGCAGAGAGTGAAGAACTCCTCCAACGCCTTCCTCAACCCAGGATTTCTTCATGGGTCAGGACTCTATGCAAGTATGTTTTCTCTCACTCTTGTAGCGTAGCGTGAGCAACTGCGTAAGCCGTTAGGGCCATCGTTTCGATAGGATTTTGGAGTGAGATTGATTTTCTTTTGGTGTTGGCTCTCCTGGCTTAATTTATTTCATGTTATGTAGATTTGGGATATCTAGGTGTTGCAAGGTTTTATGGGGCTTGCCATTTTTTGGAATTGCTATTTTTCTTTGGGCCCTAACTTGAGTTGCAGAGATGCGGGTGTGGCGTGAGTTTGAATCGCAGGGACGAGTGTGTGCCCTAGCATGAGTTGTAGGGGCACATGTCTACCCTAGCGTGAGTTACAAGGATGCGTATGTGCCCTAGCGTCCTAGGGACACCAAAACCTACAAAAATATTTTGTTTTTGGATGATCCATTGGCGTGGGTTGAGCGTGAGCAATCCATGGATGCCCAGCGTGAGCAACCCAGGGTATGCCCAGCGTGAGTGATGAGGGCATGAGTGACGAGGGCGCAGGGGTTGAGAGGGCACCATTTTTGTTGAGTGGGGAGAATAGGGTGTGAGCATCCTAGGAAGATTGATTTTTGCCGATTTTTTCCTAGGTGTGAATATCCAAGAGAAAGATGATTTTTGTGTTTGGGAAAAAACTGCGATTTTCGGTGTCTGGGGAAACTTCTGCGATTTTTGGTGTCTAGGGAAACTTCTCAGCTGCTTCTACCGCGTGAGTTGTGCAATTGCATGATTTACAGCATGAGTCACGTTTGTGGGTTGTAGCGTGAGATGCGTTGTGAATGCATTCCTTAGTCACGTTTTACTGCATCATGTACTGTAGCATGAGTTCCCTGGAAACTAGTGCATGGGTAACTCATTCACTTAGTGTTATTAGTCATTTGTACCCTTTTGTTTTTACTTTCTTGGGTTAGATAGTGAATGTACATGTTTTGTATTTGCAAATGAATTTTTTAATGTACCCCAGCGAACATTAAATTCGTCAAATAAACATTGATGTCCTTATCTCTTGGGGTGGTCTTGTGTGTGCGTTGAATGTTATTTACTTGTTAGGTTTATTTATTTTTTTTGGTTTTTAGTTTTCATGTTTTATATGTTTTAAGTTACTTACCTAAGGTTTTGGTTCTATGCAGGGGACCTAATCCTTTTCTTCTTATGGTTGAACTTGTTGGTGTGCTATCTTGGTTTGGCCCTTTAGAACAGAAAATGCCTAGTTATGACATGCAAATCGGGGTGCATGTAATATGGTTTCGTTCGAATGTTGGTGCATTTTTATCATTTATTTTGTAGAATTTTAGCGTTGTCATATGGTCTCATTTGAGTGAGCAGCTGACTCGTGATATTGTTGAAACCATGTTGCCTGGCTCAACACGAGGCATGTTAGCTTTTGTTGTTGACATAGATGAGGGACCATATGTAATCGAGGGAGGAATTCCCGAAGAACCTAGATCAACACATCCTTTGACTTGTGTGTGGGGATTGCTTTCTTGCAATCATTACAATATTAGTAGCACACTTTTCCTAGCCTGCCGTGTACATACACTATTCCAAAATCTGCCTGGCACAGTATACAAAGTAGACAAGTATGCTCTTTTATAATTGCATTAACTTTAGTTCCTTTAACATTATATTATTATTTACATATGAATACTTTTTCTTTTGCATGCCCCATTTTGCTGAGCATGGATTGCATGAGGATGATAGTGGGCTTGCCTTAGTGCATACAACCTTAGAGGCGTTCATGATGGGCCCCACTCTTCGTGTTGTGGTGCTAGGCCAGACCAAGGATGCTATTGTCAATTATCCTAGGAATTTCTCTAGGGCCCTTGAACGTTGTCTAGTTTGTGGCTGGCTGCATGAAAATTGGTCTCCTGATGGGCCCGTTTTTCCTCAAACGGTTGATTTTGTGGCAAGTGTGCCTACTCCATTTGCTAATGGTAAATGGTTGTGTTCTAGGCTTGGTTTTGATTTTTGTTACATCATTGCTTATCATATTCTTAATTTTTACTCAATGTCTCTTGTGTCTTTTCTACAGTGGCCATTCCCCTTGAGGAGGTTACCGTCATATCCGGGTGTACTAAGGCCACTCTCTTTATGAAGTTTGGAGAGACAGAGAAGTCACAACATTGGTTGCACAAGAAGGCACCTAAACAAATTAGCAATCGTCTTACCAATGCAAGCTTGATGGACCTATTTACTACCTTGACTCCTAGCATTCCCATGACAAAAATGGTTTCCATCATTGACTCTTTTAACAATGATGTCTCCTATTTTACTACACGAGTTCGGGGAGTTAAGATGTCTTTCCACCTAACTGTCGAATTCTTTTTCCATATTTTTGGCGTACAGCGGATGGTGTTAAGGTGGTGGTGGATAGAGAAACTAGAGAAGGCCATGTGATCAAGGAACTTGAAGACTGGCTAGGTGTTCCATGGGGTGCTAAGGGTTTTTCCATGCAAGCTAATACTCGCTTGATGGAGGTAAATTTTTTGTACCTACTATTTAGAGCACGAGCTTTGCTTAAGTCTCTTTCCCAAGCAAGAAGTCTTGGGATTGAGTCTGCACGTGTTATGCACTTAGTCTTGGAGACTAGTATGTGCTACAATTGGGTACAGTTCCTTGTATTAGGTCTTCATGGAGAGATCATTAGGCTATGTTCCAATGTTGATGCTAAGTCCCACTTTACCTTTGCGTTTTTCGTAGGCTATCCCCATAGGTTTTCTGAGTTCTTAGTGGTCTATGGAGATAACCATTATGTGTTAAGGGATCGTTCATAGTTGTCTCACCCTTGGATCTGTCATCTATTTAACACCACTAGATCCCAAGATCCACCTGAAGGCATCGAGGAATCATTCTCTGTCACAACAGGGGGTGTAGCCAATCGTTCCCACCATTCGTGTGATAGCTTGGGGTTGGAACCACCTAAAATGCACACAACTATTAGGAGAGCTAAGTGCTTGATTCAAGAGACTGTTGGGAAGGCCAAGGCTAAAGTGAAAAAGGCTGAGCATTTGAGAGAACCTGTTATGGAGGCGAGACCACCAAGGGCAAAGAAGCTTCGATTCATTTTTCCAGAAATGGGTTAGTATATATTTTTTCTTTTGCCTTAAGTTTTGTTATCACTTTTGAATTTATTTTCTTACTTAAATATGCATACCTATTATCTCATGCTAACTTTAGATTTGTTGGTGTTAATAGAGGGTACCCCAGAGAGGGAAAGGGAAGAATTAGCTCCAATGGGTGAGCCTGAAACAGTTACCACTAGGTGTGATGAAGAGGAAGAAACAAGAGAAGAAGCAGTTGAGGCTATTCCCATCTTACGGGAAGAGGATGAAACTGATACCATGGGAGTGACACTTGCTGAGGTCTTAGATGCCCTTAAGCATTCAAGTGAGGAGAAAGGTGTTTTTGACAATTTCTTTGATGGGTTCCTACACCTTGGTGATTCGCCTGAGCTGACCAGCAAAGCGCTGCTTGGTACGTTTTGTTAGTTTGATCCGCATTTTGTACCTTCTTAGCTTTGTACATTGTTTTGATTATCATGAATCTTCCTAATATCAGACATGGATTGTAAAGTGCCTAAAGCACATGCTTCTCAGGTGGATGTGTCGAAGTTATAGGCCCCGGATGAGGTGCCTTCTCGTATAGATTCAACATTTAGTGATCCACTGAGGTCATGGCCTGAGATGCCCAATAAAGTATACTTTCTTACGAGCATTGTCAATGATGTTGTTGATCATTTTCAATAGGCTCACCCTGAATTAGGTGTGTACTTTATACCAAGTGCCTGAGTTTATTGTGCTTTTGTGCATCTATTGGTGATCTCTTGTTGGCTCATGTATGTAATGTTTGTACTTGTAGGTACGAAGCTTCAATGGAGTCCTTCCAAGGCTACCCATATTGATGGTCTCCCAGAATTACCCAAAGATATTGAGCAGATCCCAAGAGGGATTTATGATGCGATTTTGGGTTGTGTTGTTCCTAATGCCAAGTCTCTCTGGACCTACATGTGCTCAATTGAATGGTTATGGCTTGATATTCAATCATTGAAAGAAAATATGGTGAAGGTGACAGAGGAGAGGAATGACTTGCAAGCCCGTTATGATTTTGCCTTTGCTAGATTTGCCGGTGATAGTAGCTGGCGTACATCCGAGATCACCTGTGCATGTTATTGGGCAGGCTTGAATAGCAAGGTGCAGGTGATTCAGGATCTAGCCAAACAGAGGGCCAAATGGATTTGTTGAATAGGAAGTGCCATGACTAGAAGTCCTTTGCATCCAAAGTACGTAAATGGGGCTAGGATCAGAAAGATCATAAGCACCAATACAAAAAATGGTTGAAGGAGGAATCAGTTGAACATCGCCGATTGGAGATGTTCGTGGAGGGGTTAAGCTTGCGCTCTTCCTATGAGAAGTTTGTTGAGTGTACAGAAGTGGAGGGGTCTCCTGAGAGATCCATTACCACTGCCTCTGGAGAAGCTTCAACAAGCATGTTTTCTCTTGAGTGCCCTTCCTGGTATTCAGTGGACAAGGGAAAAACCTTGGCCAATATTGACCTTGGACTTGAGAAAGATTGGGCGTGCGTGCTCGAAGAAGAGATTCTACGATGCCTGGAAGATAATCTTAGGCCTTCCCCACCTGTGAGTGTTTTATTAGTTTTAATCATCCCCCCTTTTTAGTATTTTTCACTTTTAAATTATTTATTTGTGTTTACTTATTTTCTTGTTTTTCTCATTTTGTTTTTATTTTTAAAGGGACATGGTGTTGAGGCTGGTCCCAGTGGGATAGGAGCTGATGACGTAAAGGATTTTGAGCATCAGCCCCCTCCTAATGCTAATGCATAATTTGGCTCGTTAGTCTTATTAGTTGTTTTGTTTTGGATAGATGTAGCATGATCATGGTGTAGTATGCCATCATCCTATTGTTGTGTTAACACTCCATATTACATATATTTATATATTTTGTTTTGCTTATTTTTTGAGTTTATTTGTGAATGTGAATGTAAACTGCAATCATGTTTGGTAAAAATAAAATAAATGAACATTGTATCTTGTAAAATGTAAACGATAATGACGTAACGAAGTTTCGGTAAATTGACGATGTACTGTGCTCTAGTTTAAAGCCATTTCAGGCCATGCGTATTAGTTTAAAGTCATCATGGACTATTGTATCTTTGTCAAAGAAAGGGAGGAGACTGTAGTTGATTCTGGTAAATCTTAAAAGGACCGATCATTTTTGACTGTGGCTAGTTTAACGTCATTCTGGATGCTTGGTAGTTTAATGTCATTTCGGATGCTTGGTAGTTTAACGTCATTCCGGATTCTTGGTATTTTAATGTCATTCCAGATGCTTGGTAGTTTAATGTCATTTCAAAAACTTGGTAGTTCGTCTTAGCTTTTGATTTGTTTCTTTAGTTCTCGTAATTTTCTATGAAGGGTGGGACATGTAGGCATGATCTTGTACTTTCCATCCCCCTCATTGGATACATCAAATGGTAGTTCTAACCAAGGGACATTTGTGGGAATGGCTCCTATGTCTGCCTCTTCTGATGCTTCCTTTGTTTTAGGAAGGTTGCAGGTTGGAGATTGAACATTGTCTAGGGCTTTACTAGTGTTGTCTTGTGTAGGTTCAGAGAGTTCAACCTCTGACCCTTGGTTCGTTCCTACGTGTGAGGAGGTAAGTGATGTTGCCGTATCCTCGTGTATGAAGATTTCACCACCCTCATAAGGTAGGTGAATTTCTTGATGGATGGGTGATGATACAGCTTTTAATTGAGCTAACCAAGGTCGTCCCAAAATCAGATTGAATCCTAGCATCTCGTCCATGACTACAAATTTGGCCGATGTGGGGAATTGATCCCCTACTATGAAATCCAAGGTAACCATGCCTTTTACTATGACACGGGAACCACTAAAAGATTTCAGAAATGATGTTGTCATTGGTCATATTTGTTTTGCGAGGCCCAGTCGTTCAATAATAGGGAAAGGTATTACATTTGTTACCGCTCCGTCATCGACATGCACCCTATGTATCTTAAATTGATTAACTTGTATCGTTATAAACATAGGAGCGGTAGTGACTTCTCCCTTTTTTCGTCTTGTTTAATGTCACTAGCATGAAATCCTAGAGATGTGGACCTTGATTCTTGATGTGGAGACAATACGGCATAAATAGATGGTTCATTCGTAGGAAGGTCTTCACTAACGAGGATTGAAGTCAACATATGCACTAGAGCTTCCCAATGTACCAGGGAGGTCATTACCAGGTCATATAGGCTTAGTGAGGTGTTCTTTTGCTTTAGGGCCTGTGTAACCTGGGTCAGGGCACTGGCCAAGTCTTTGCCATTTGGAATGTTTTTATCTGTTGAGACTTGATCCATTTGACCCAACATTTGTATCTCTTATGGAAGATTTTTCGCGTTATTAACTGTAGCTATTGGGCTTGGGGTATTGTACATTCTCGAGTTCTTTTCTTGATGACTTTTGTTAGGCTAATTAGTAGTTGGAGCCATAGGGACAACATTCAGTGGTGTGGTTTTTGGTGGTCCTAGCTCATGACCTTGACGTTCTTTTGTCAAATGTTTCTTGATCAGTCTGTCGGCAAGGCATTCGTGTGAGGGTCGCAGGGGAACTGTTGGGGTTTGCACATCGGAGTGTCTCAGCACTTGGATTACAAATGGAGTAGGATAGGTTTGCGATAGCATGTTCGCTATTGCAATCGTAGGGTGTACTTGAATGACAAATGGTTTTCATGGCGTAGGAGATGTATGTGTAGCCAAAGGAGCTTGTGGAGGTGTTAGTGTAGATACGGTTTCAGCAGGCACATGAATCACAAAAGGCCTTCATGGGATGTCTTTTTCATTGCCGACATGGATGGTGTTAATCACATAGGGTGAATCCTTGGTGTTAAGAGGGTCTTTGTAGACTTCCATAGACTAATTTTGAGGTCTTACTGGGTTGGCTTCATCAAAGACTATCTCACCTCTATCAATCATATGTTGTATGTCTTGTTTTAGGGTGAAGCAGTAGTCGGTTCCATGTCCACATCGTTGGTGGTATTCATAGGATCTATCTAACCTAAAACCTCTTGGAATAGAAGGTTCATTAGTCGTTTCCAATGTTGGTTTTTTTACCAACTCACAGTATCGGTGATGTCTTTGAGATGCTGCAGGAGAAATTTGCTTACGTTGAATCATCCTAGCTTTTAGTAGTTGGTCAAGTAGTTGTGAAGGCTTCATGGGTAAGGGCATGTACTGGGTAGGGTCTTTTCGTTCGAAGGTACGAGTATGAATCGTGTTAGCAGTTTTGGTAGAGGAGGGTTCAGGCGTGGGTGTAGGATTCGTGACTAGTGGGGGTGGCAAGTTGTTTCCCTTTCTGTCCTATGTTGTTGGGTCGAAACGTCTTTGCCACTACTGCGACTATTGTTTTAGACTTGTCCTTATCTTTCCTTGTGTGTTGACTTTTAAAAGTTAGGTAAGCTGGGTCATGACTTGTCTGTGCCGCCTCTTCTATGTTTTTGATTTAGACAAACGCTTGACTCAAAGTGTAAGCATTCAAATAATAGAGTTTTGACTTAACGAAATCATTCACGACACCCTTGAGGATTGTAAGTAAATACGTTTTCGGGATAGGCTCGTGAAGTTTGTTAAGGGTAGCACTCTATCTTTGGGTGAAATTTTGTATGTGCTTTAATGGTGCTTGTTTTATTTGGATTAGACTATCTAGCATGGCTTCAGGCTTTAGGTTATACTTAAAACAGGTAATGAATTGATGTAAAAAATCCTCTAGAGAGGATATGGAGTTACGCGATAGGACTCAGTACTAGTCTAAGGCTCTCCCGGTTAAGGACATGGCAAACACATGCAGGATTGCATGAGGCCAGGCCTGAAGTAACAGATACTCTAATCGGAATGTCACTAGGTGAGCATTTGGATCATCCTCTCCATTATACTTGGTCAACTGTGGCAACGAAATTCCTTTTGGTAGGGTCAATGGTGGCACTAAAGAGCTAGTTGGATCATCTTGATAAAAATCCATCACCTTGACTTCTTCAGTGTTTGCAATTTTGAGGTGCTTTACCTCATCAGTTAGCATTTTCATGATCTTTCTAGCCTCTAACCATTCTTAGGCACTAGGTGGACCAGTTGGTTGGCAAGATTGAGCATGATAATAGTTAGATTGTTGTGTGGTTTGTGGGAAAGAGGACTATAAGATTGTTGATGGTTGTACTTGAGGGACATTCATGGATGGGATTGTAATAGGTGGTATGCTGTAATGAGCCAGTTGATGTTGTTGAATGACAAGTGCGGGCCATTGCCGAGTTACAAGTTGTGAGGAAACACCCTGAACCTGTTGAGTTGAAGTAGTGAAGGGAATTCCTTGGATTTGCACTCATGGTATGTAATGGGTGGATGTAGAAGCAAGTATCACAAATGGCATCCCAATTATTTGGGGTTGGAAGGTTGCTCTTATATTAACTTGAGAGGGGATTTGTTGGGATTGTCCTTATGAGAGAGAGGGTAGAGTGGTAATCGGAGGAATAGCAGGGATGGACATAGTGAATTGGGTGTTGGTGATAGAGAAAACAAGAGTGGGGGTAGGTGCTTCCTGTTGAGAGACAGGTGCTTGAATTTTTGTAAATGCATGATGTGGCATAGTCTCTTCTGTAAAAGGATGGAATAATGGATTTGCATAAGTACGAGGATTGAGAATGTGGTACAAATCCCCATGTTCGAATTGAGCCATGAACTCATCTTCCTCATTTCCATTTTCAGGCTCTATGGTGAGTTGTCGCAAGGTTTGATTCCTTGCAATGAGGAGTTACGATATGAGTTCATGATGGGATTCAGAGAGGGGAATTATGTCATATGCTATAGGGGTAAAGTTATGGCCTTCCTTATAGATGAGTTCATAATATCGTTTTGCTTCCATTTACGTGCGATCAATGGGTAGGTTAGCTTGGATCTTTACGCAGATAAAGTTGTATTGTTCCGGGGTGAGAATTGTATAGGTGGGGTCTTTTCCTTGCAACCTAAGTGATTGATGAGTTGGCCCTTGAGGGTTAATCTCTCCAATGGTGACTATGGGTTCAGTTGCGGTCACAAGATTTGAGATTTCAGCGTTAAGTTCAGAAACGGGCAATGTTGCTTTAATCTGAGAAGATTCCATGTGTGTAACGGGCTTGACTAGCTGGATTTATGTAAGTAGCGTATGTAAGCTAGCTTGAGCAAGCTGGGTAGCATGTGCAACTATGTGGTATGTGCAACTGTGCAGTGTGTGCAATTGTAGCGTAATAGGCAGCATGGCAGACAAGGAGCATAATTGATCTCAATGTGTTCAACGTGACTTATAAGCAGTGTGTGCAAGCCAGCATGACCTACCAGCATGTGCAAGCTAACATGACCTACTAGCGTGTGCAAGCCAACGTGACCTACCAGCATGTGCAAGCCAGCGTGACCTACCAACATGTGCAAGCCAGTGTGACCTATCAGCAGCGTGTGAAAATGCGACCAGCTCATAGCGTGACGGACAAGGGTTAACATGAGTAGCTCAGGTTGGGCTTTCATTTTTAGTACTTGATGTATGCAGTGTTTAACAGGAAATGTGATTAGTGTTTTGATTAACCAGTAAACATGTTTGGACCTCCTTCTAGTGCCAGTTTTTGTACCATCTGAAATCGTCGGTGTAAGGCTAGAGGAAAAGGAATGTCGAAAGATCTCTGGAGAGATACAAACAACCCTGCCTTTGCATGAGGGAAAGCTAGAGAAATGAAGGCAGAGTGCCTTGGATGGTTTGCATGTAGATCAACCAAGGACTTCGCTGAGCATACGCTAATCGCCTGCGCTGGGCTTATCGTCATGAAATGTAAAATGAAGTGTGTAATGCAACAAAATGTAAACGTGAATATAGCGAGAAAACATACAGAGAATGTATGAAAAAAATGTGTAATAAAATGGAATAATGTAGAAAATGAACCAGAAAAGTACAATGGAAGGAAAAAATGAAGCTGTATTGTATTAATTAACAAGATGTGCATCGATCAAAATGTAGTTGCATTGCAAGTCAAAAATTAAGCTCCGATGTGATGGTAGAAGTTTGCAGGTGCTGGGAATCACGTGTGTCCGGGCTCAGGATTGCTAGTTTTCTTTTTCTAATTTTTTCCAACCCCTATTTATGTCAATGAATAGGGTATTTATACATTTTTCTAGGCTTGGGAGTAGGATTTTTGAATAGTGTTAATGGCTATGAGATCCGAGAAAAATGGGTCGCGTGACAGGTGTACCTGGGCAGACTACGTTCTTGATCAGATGCACTGTATCTTACAATGAAAGTTGGCTTACACCCATGGAAGCAGCGTAAGAGCTTAACAAGCTCATAGATGGTGAGGCTTACAATGAAAATTTATAATGATTCCAAGAGGGATTGACTTTGACTCGCTTGAAACTTCATGGTCCTTTGAATCAACTACTATAGGATGTCGATTTGAGTGGTTCTGTGACTGTTTGAGGCATCTTTGCTTCACTAGGGCTCCTAGCATGAGTTGATTTGGTCCTGGCATGTCCTCAGCATCCATCAAAAGTGCTTTTTCTTGGTCGTAACCAGTGCTCACGCTGGGCTCACACTACCAGCATGACCCCAACGTGACCTCAACCTGACCAACTGTAAGTGACACATTTTGAGTTGTATCTTGATCGCTGACATCTGTTCTTTGAAGTACAACTACTGCCTACTCTCTGAGGTGGCTCGAATGCTAAATTTGAGTCTGTTCTTGTGTTGATTTAAGCCACTTTTGATAGGTCACACTGGGCTCACATTATCAGCGTGACCTCAGCATGACCCCAGTGTGACCTCAATGTGACCTAGCCAAAATGCCATGTATCATGCCCAAATTTTGATTTTCTGGAGCCTGTGAATAGGTAGAAATGTTGCCTGTCCTTAGGGATTGATTTGATGCTGAAAATTGTGCTTGGGACTGCTTGATTTGACCTATTTTTGTTTGGTCATTCTAGGATCATGTTCCAGCATAACCCCAACGTGACCTGGGCATGAGTAAACAAATCATGTGATTTTGAGATTAATTTTTAAGGTTCTGGAGTCCAGGAGCTACAATGAACATCAGTGGAGCTCAAGGGGAGCCTACATGTATGAATTCAAACTATTTGGACTTGGTTTCAAAGCTCTAAAAGTTGGTCAAGCTATACTCACGTTGTACTCATGCTAGGCAATGTGACCTCAGCTTGACCTCGGCGTGAGTAGCAAGATTTGTGTGATTCTGACTTGAAATCTTGGGCTCTGGATGCTAAAACTTGGAGTAATCATCAATGGGCCTTGAGGGGGCCTTGCCTATTCAAATTAGGATCATTTTGACTTGATTTGGAAGCTGTCAAGGTTGGTCACATTGAGGGCAAGCTAGCCTGACCACATGCGCAAGTTGTCTTGAGCAAGCTAGCTTGAGCAAGCTAGGTGTGAGGTCCATACCTTAGTCAAGTTTTACCTCCTAAATGCTGAAAGGGGCTTGAGTTGTCCCTGTTTCAAAATGTTAAAGCTGAAATTTTGTGGTGTTTCAGACCCCCTAGAATAGCATTTGATTTTGAGTGCCCTTTTGATTACTTTTACTCCCATTTTTCACTAGATCTACAAGGATCTTAGTACACCCATATTGCATGATAACTCTCACAGAAATCGCCAAAGAGAATCCACAAGTCCCCTTGATATCACACCCTTAATTGTTCCCTCTTGGTCCATCCTTCTTCATTCTAGGTATAATGAACACAAATTTAATTTTAAGTTTTTAAGAATTTCAAGAATATCAATGTACCCTTGAACCGAACCTCTTATTTGTAGAGTGGATGAGTGGGTGTAATGGGCTCACTATCCAATTAATTACTCACACGAGACTTAGTAACATAGAACACACCTTAACCAATGATCCACATGAGTGTTTCACTGGTGGACGAGATTACTTACAAAAAGCGTAAAAATACAAAAAGATAAAACAAGAGATTGAAAAATGAAAAACTAGAAAACAAAAATTTGTAAAATTAAAGAAAATAAAAAGTAGTTATTAATCCTACTGATTATTAGAATGGGGGATATCCCCCATAACTAAACAGTTGTGGATGTTGAGGAGGCCTCTCACTATTGTTGGTAGTAGTAGCACAAGTAATGTTTGTGGGTTGTTGCTATGGTGCAAGCACCTTAGGAATAGTTGGTGGTGATGTAGAAGGAGGGAAAGGATGAAAATGTTGAACGTTAGGAGGAGTATAAGGTGCATAAGGTGGTGGTTGTGTTGGAGGCATGGGTTGATAGTATTGAGGAGAATGGTACTATGGTGAGATAAAGTGTGTTGGCCCAGCAAGAGAAACAGGATGTTAAAAAAGATAAACATTTGGATTTGGATGATATGAAGGGTGTCTCTAGTTTAGTGGTGGTCTTCCCCACGACTGGGATTGTTGCCATTGTGATCGAACACAGTATCTCTGTATGAACTCTGGATGTAACATGTTTCCCCAATGCTCATGTAAATGTAACAATATTGGGCATTGGCCCTTGGGGTGATTGTATAGGCATATATTGCATTCATACGTATGATTGAAAATTGAGATCTTATTTTCCTTATCCCTCTTTCCAATTGTCTAATGTTTTGTCTTGCTTCTTGGATTTTCAAAACTCTATCTCTAATATTGTTGATAAATTCTCCACACTTTTGATACGTCCATTCCAACATCTTATTGATCTTTGCCTCAACTTCTTCTCAAGCTTTTTGTGTTGGCAAAGATGACGTTCCACCTTGAGATTGGTCGATTTCTCCTTTTTATGATCATGGACCTTTGTTAAGTTGAGATTTTATTCTCGTTGATGTTTTTCAACACTCTCCCATCTAGCTAATTCTCCTTCTTCTTTTGCTACTTGCTTAATAAGCTCTTGGACTTGATAGGTTTGTAGTTAGTATAGTTGACCTTGGGCATACATTCCTAAGGTCTCTCTTATTTTATTATGTAGCCCATCAATAATATGGTACATTAGCATTTCCTTAGAAAACCCATGGCCTGGACAGTTGTTTAATAGTGCATAATATCTTTCTAAGGCCATGTCCAAGGGTTCATGTTGTGCTTGTTTTCACTCTTGGATTTTTTTCCTAAAGGCTGACACTCTTGCGTAGGTTTGATATCTTTCGTTAAAAACTTCTACCATTGTTGACTAGCGTCATATTAAATTTGGTTTTAACGATCTATACCATACTTTTGCTTGGTCAACGAATTTCATAGGGAAGAGCTTAAGTTCTTTCCAACTGTTATCAATGTTGTTTCATGTATAAGCATCGTAGAAGGCTTGTAAATGTTGATGTGGATCTAAGTCTAAGTCATAGCCTCCTGAAAATTTAGGAAAGTTATTTATATGGAGCCTGGGTAGATGGCTCTCTTTATGATGCCTATGTGAGATTCGAACAACCTCTTGTATTTGGGTGAGGCTTGTAGTGGCTAGTAGTGGTTCATCGTCATCGAGTAAGTTATGCCTTCGTGTTTGGGATGACATTGCTTTTGTTCATGTTTATAAGAAACCCCTACTTCAGGTTGTGCACTCCAATCTTCATTGTTGTATAGCTTGTTGGTTCTCCAATGAACTTCCTCACTGGGTGTGGCATTATCATGATCTTGTAGGAGAGGCATGGTTGCGAACTTGTGTGTGAAACTACGTGTGAATTTTTAATTACTTATTTCTAAAAGATATATCATTGATTTCTTTACAACAACCTTTTATGATATAACTAATCTAGATAACTAGCACTGTCCCCAGCAACAGTGCCAATGATGAGTGGTGAGGTATCCCTACACTCAACCATAAAAATATGAGCGTTACATGTGCAATCTGGTCGAACTCTGCAGATGGATTAGTTGTGGTATCTAGATAGTTAGCCTTAGGTCGTAGTTCGCTGTCTTCCCACCTGAACTAGTATTATCTTTGTCACATATGGTTTAGTCTAGAGTGAGGTGTATGATGTGTTCTAGTCTAATGCTACTCCTGAAGGCAATGGAAAAGTAATATTATCTAAGCTAAGAGAGAAAGGGGTAAGAGAATCTAATCTAGCCTAAGTGCAATGAGCATCCATTCCTTGATTATCCATACACATCTTGGACTTTGTGCATGACTACCATTGGGATTACCAAGCGCAGATCCTAGGTATGCTATTGGGTTACCAAGTAGTCACACCTAAATGCTCGTAATCAAGTTGTACTCATTTCGCATTTCTAGGAGTTTAAGGATGAGAGATGTTCATTAAGAAAGTAGTAAAAAACAATTAAATAAATAAGTAAACTAAGTGAATGCTGCAATGATGAAGGAATCTCGATCTTTATTTTTGATCATGTGCGTGTCCAAGTACGTCACACTGGAATAAGGATATCGTACAATTATAATCACCACACTGCAGGCATATACTAGAAAATAATTCTATCTCTAGAGGCGTAAAATTACCAGAGTTTCGCTAAGGGTCTAAATCTATCTCCAAAATTGGGAAAGCTGCCTCTTATTTATAGACATTGCAGCGGGCTGTGATATCGTGTATGTGATATCGTGACTGGGCATGCAATATCGCGGTTGCCCTAAATGACGACTCATAATGTGGCCTCCAGGTCTCATCACTAGGGGTCATAAGATCGAAGGTGTTCTTCAAACAGGGTTTAGGTGCTTGCTGGTCTCTTGCAACACTAAGGCCCAAATATCTCCAAATAAACTCAATAGTTATAAGATAAACTAATCGTGAATATGTGTTTGCTGTTACGAATGTTGAAATGGTTGGGTTGTGTATAAAACTGTAATCGACTATCATAAAAGAGACTCGGCTAACTTTGTCAAAGACTATGAGTTGTTGAAGATTCCTATTTTGTCTAATCACTTAGTCTTAGTACACTACTTGTAACAAATAAAATTTTGCAAAAACATTTGAGCACAATTCTGCCAATCTAATCCTAATTTTTCCTAAAGAGAAAGTTCCATAAGAAAACTAGAAATAGAGCGAGATTCAATGGACTTAGAAAGAGGGAAAAATGAAAATAAATTTGTATGAAGTCTCAAATATTTAAACAAGATAAACTGACATGAAGAAACACTTCACAATCAAGCTATTTCTAATTCAATAACTACACATTTTCCAAACCTTCTGAGCTCAACAAGAAATTTCATAAAAGACAATCTTATTATACTACCAAAAATGCTGCGTAAACAACAAAGTACAAGTCTCTATTTTGGCTAGTTAATAGTTGTCAAAGATTGCATTCAATAGAGCCTTCAAAAATTTACAATTTCTTGATTGAAATAGCAATGCAATACACTTTAAAACAATGAAGTTATTTCAGTCATCCCAAAATACCAAATATTTTTTTAGATTCTCTATGCTCAAAACAAGCAATTTCATTATGACATTACTATTAAATTGCTCTTGAGGTTTTTCAACAACATAAGCTCTCCTACAACTAATCTAATAGAAGTCTACTATTACACAAAAATAGATCTATAAAAGCAACTTAAGAAAAATTCCAAAATTAAATATCAAACATGATACTATCAAAAGCATTAGCTAAGTAAGTAAAACAAAATAAAAAGAGATGAATTCACAAGATTTAAACAAAGTAGCTGAATTGATGTATTTAGCAAGCCATCTTATAAGTAATTTGCAATTATCTTTCCACCCACGCACCCCCCCCCCCCCCCCCCCCAACCAATAAGAAAAATCTCCTTCTTTCCTTTTTGGTTCTATCCTTCAAGCCCTTTTTATAGTGGCTACAAATATCGAGGGAATTATTTCATAACTCCCATGAGAAGTTGTAACTTCCATAATCAATTATGTGAAAATTGAGCTAAAGCTGGCAAGTGTCTTCATGAATAATCTCCCTTTTCTTTTTAAAATAAAATCCCCTTATTTTTTTTAAAAAAATACATACAGATTATCTTTAAACTTATATTGTACTCTTGCAATGATAATAATACGAATTTCTCCTTATATGCTCTAACTAATAGCATCAATAAAAATATTTAATTCTTAAGATGAATCACAACTAGCCCATTGCATAAACACAAGAATAGGGGCTTATGTTTCCACCGTGTGGTACAGGAACGAGAATCACGTTGTAGGGATGAGGGTTAGTGGTTTGCTATGTTACGTCTTCTTGTTTCTGATGCTAAGGATGCCACTCTTCGTGCACTTCTTAGTGTGAGTTTGGATAGCAATGTCAATTTTTGGAAATGACAAAAAAGACGGTGCAGTTGGAAGTGGAGGTGATTTTCTGGTTGGGCACAGTAGGCTCTGTCAGTGTCATTTCAAGTGTACTTGTAAAGCATGGTTGTTGTAGCAACTGAGAGGAAACCCTAGTCTTTCTTGCATAGATGTTGTGGTGGTTGTCGAGAATTATGGTGATCTAGTGATTCACGAGCACTATAGTATCCCACCAATGTTTTTGGCATCTACGGATTTGCTAGATTAGGACTTCTTTATCATGATCAATTAATGCAAAATATTTGCCAAGAAATTCCTGCTTTCCACTCTAGTTTTTTTCCTTGAGACTGAGGAGTATTCTAATGTAATTTCCATCATGTAGGCTAGTGGAGTTGTAGATTGGTTTGCATTTTGGGGCTTTCTATCATTTTTTGTTGGTTTATTGATGGTGTTTGTTTTGTTTTGAAGTAGTTAATTACAACATCCGTAGCTAATATATTTTCATAACTTTTTGAATCCTTTTTCAATGTAATTCAACTAGAAAGTATGCAAGATCCACCCATTGTTTTTTATAGATTACATAGTAAAATTAATGACACATTTTTTCTATGAAACCTTCATTTGTTCATCCTCCTTAATAAGCCAATTTAATGATATTGCAAAAATGATCCCTTAGGTATGCAACTTAAAATATCTAGGAGTAGATTATATATAAGATTATTTATTTTCTTTGAAGGTTGAAAGATAAAAAAGTTTGGCAAGATTAGACATCTAGACATCATCATCCATTAAACAGAGAGCCATGTTGCTAATGTAGCCCCTGAACTTCATCATACCATTTAGTATAAATTGTGATAGTATAAGCATGTGAGATCTTCTTAATGCAATAACACAATTGGATCGAACAATATCCATGATGGTATTTTGGACCACTATGAAAAGAAGCTATAAATTTGCTTTGAAAAATCAACATCAATAACCATGAATTTGCCAATAGCTAACATGGTAGAGGCCTATTGTCCTAAAACATTTTTCAAAATATTATAGTTTCTGCATAATTTTCTACAACAACTAGTGAACATAAACCAATTAGGAACTTTTCATTTTGTCCACTTGAAACAACTTCCTTTTCAATCTTTTCAGTGAGAGAATATAGCCTTGCATCTTCAAATTTAGTCATACCCCCTTCAATATTGATATTAACTTTTGTTGGTAACTATTTGGAATTGGACCACCAATGAGCTTCTCCGAATAGGGTTTAGCTTCTCCAAATAAGGTTTAGGTGCTTGTTGGTCTTTGGCAACACCAAGGCCCAGATACCTCCAGATAAACTCAATAGTTATTAAACAAATTAGTTGTGAGTATGTGTTTTCTGTTGTGAATGTTGAAATCATTAGGTTATGTATAAAACTATAATTGGCTTTCATAAAGGAGATTCAAATAACTCTGTCAAATACTATGCATTGTTGAAGGTTCCAATGTTGTCTAATCACTTAGTCTATATGGTCCTTATAATATCTACTTGTAACAAATAAAATTTTACAAAAATATTTGAGCACAATTCTGCCAATCCACTCCTAATTTACCCTAGAGAAAGTTCCACAAGAAAACTATAAATAGAGGGAGATTTAATAGACTTAGAAAGAGAAAGAAAAGAAAATAGAATTGCATGAAATCTTAAATATTTAAGCAAGATAAATTGACACGAGAAAATACTTCGCAATAAAGCTATTTCTTATTCAATGACTATGAATTGTTCAAAACTTTTTGGCCTCAACAAGTAATTTCATAAAGACAATCTTATTATACTACCAAAAACCAATGCATAAACAACAAAGTATGAGTCTCTATTTTGGCTAGTTAATAGATGTTAAAGATTGCATTCAATAGAGCTTTCAAAAAAAAGTCTGATAATTTCTTGATTGAAATACCAAGGCAATATAGTTTAAAAATAAAGAAGCTATTTTAATCCCATCAAAATACTAAAGATTTTCCTAGATTCTCTATACTCAAAATAGGCAATTTCATTAAGACATTACTATTAAATTACTCTTGAGGCTTTCAACAACATGAACTCTTCTATGGTAAATCTTAATAAGAGTCTAATATTGTGCAAAACTAGAGCTATAAAAGCAACCTAGGATAAATCCGAAAATTCAATGCCAAGCATGATACTATCTAAACCATTAGCTAAGCAACTAAAACCAAATGGAAAGAAAAGAACTCACAAGATTAAAACAAAACAGTCAAATTGATGTCTTTAGCAAGCCATCTTACAAATAATCTTCAATTGTCTTTTTCCAAATCTTGCCCCCGCAAAATCTTTTTGTAAATCTTCTTCACATCTTCACTAAATCTTCTCTAAATGTTCCTCCAAAATCTACCTTTGAAGGTCCTTTTATAGTGACCATAAGGTAGTTACAATAATCATGAGAAGTTATGGGTCTTACAAATATATTAGACATATAAATTTGAGTTATAGCTTCCATGGGGGATTATCAGAAATTTGAGCTATGGTTGCCAAGTGCTTTCTTGGTAACAAATATCATAAAAGTTATCATAGGAAGTTACAAAAGTTGGAGAAATGCATGGTACAATTAGCAAGTGTCCTTTCAAATACAAATATTTCAGAATTTTAGTTAAGTTTTTAGATAGCTTAATCAAGTGGAAATTTACTTTGAACAAGTAATGTTTTATAGATCTACCCCTTTAAATTGCAACTTTGATACTTGTGTGTGTATTACTTTTCCAGACTTATGCCACCACTTATAGCCACCAAAGAATACATAATGTCTTTATGAATACTTCACTGTATCCTTGAGCTTCAAATAGGAATCACAATTTTTGGGTGTACTTTAGGTGTAAGGGTTTGTAGCTACTGTGTTGCAATCGTGTTCCCATTGCTACACTACCCTCACTGTTGCATTTCTTGTTGTCCTACTACTATGTTGCCCATTGGAAAGAATGGTGTTGTCATGATGCATAGGCACATGTTGGATTCATGGCTTTGTCCAACATCCTGACACATTGCTGCATGTTCTAGCAATTACAGATTTGTTTGGGAATATTCTAAATTCCACCTATTGGCCCATTGTTGCAATGCAAGTGCCAATGCTTCCAACTCTATTGCTATTGGAGGAAACCACATCTCCTACCATCATGGTTCTTTTGTTGGCACCGCATACATCATTGTCATTGGCATTGGATTTGGTTATTTCTTTGAGAGTTTGTAATTAGCCCTCTTTGGCTGAACTGAACCACCATTGAATGTGTAATCATCTTTATGTGTTTTCTAGTTTACCTTGGCCATATTGCCAATGCTGCCATGAGTCAGGGTTATCTCCTTTTTATCCAAAAATTACGGTTGCCACTGTTAAATTTTTGCATGTAGGTAAATGTGAAATTTGTTGGTTTTGATGGTTGTGCAAGGAAAAGAAATCATGATGTAGTGTTGCTAGTAAAATTCCATTGCTATTTTTCTTCTTAGATTGATGTCATTTCTCAGGCAACAAAAATTTGGTTAATAATACAATGTTTAAGATGATGAGCTATGTTAGTTCTTTCTACCCTTGTTGGAGTAAGAATTTTAATTAATAATGTTAACTCCCACTTTATTGATGTTCCAGTAACTTTGGGTATTTTTTCGTAACTCAATTGCAGACCTTCACTATATTCTTTCCTGATTTCAACTATTTTATTTGATTTTCCAAAGCATCCAATAGTTAGTCACATAGGATTTCACTTAATAACATTGCAGGTGTTTTCTCAACTGCAAACTTATCAAATTGCTATTAACTTAGCCATGAGTTTTTGTCAAAATGCATATTCCAAGTTAACTATCTCTACTAGAATCTTTAAATGTAAGGACTTGTAATAGGCTTATGCTAAATTTAATTTTAAGCAAAAGAAATTTTGATTGCTTGTATATCCACCTTAAACTCTAAAATCCAGAGACAATGAGGACTGAGAAATAATTTATCTCCTACTCTTAGTTACACTCCATATGAGTATAACAACCAAAAGAGCAGTACTAAATAGATCATTTTCCAAAAACTTAGATTAGCAATGTTACTTATGGTCTTCAAATACATCTATTTTTATTTTTATATATCATTTTTCCATATCTATGAATTCCATATTCTTGCTCCATAAAATGGATGAAATGTGCTAAAAACTTCCTAAGATGTTTCACTGAAATTTCTTGATGTGTCAATCTTATTTAGTTTAGCTTCATTAGATTTTACTACTGCTCCATCAAATGGTCTAATGTGACAACAATATCCTTGTGCAAGGTTAGATAATAATAATCAATCCTAACAATACTTCAAGCTGTGCTTTTTGGTGACGCATAATACTCACCATGATGACCATGAAATGATGCTACGACCTCTTCTATGTCAGCATTTGCAATATGCCTAAGATAGATTCCATTGAAATGTTTTCTAAACAAAGTTCTCTTGAAGAAGAAAATCCTTATTATTTTCTTTTTAAAGGCTCTATTTTGATTGTCTAATAGATTGTGAGATACCAACCTAGTTTGTAGATCCTACACTATATCATGAAAGTACTTTCTACTCTTAGTAAGGAATGTCTGCATAAGCTTTTAATTTTTGACATGAGAATCTTTTTCTACATTAGAAAGGAGACTAGCCAAATCAACATTATGTATTGTTTGTCGAGGTCTAAACTCAATATTAAAATGCTAGAGCTTACCAATCCAACTACCTCACTTGGATAAAAAGTCATTATGATAGAAGATCTGTTTCACTAGTGGTTCATGCAACAAAACCACTACACATGTTTTTCCAAAATAATACTTAAAATATTATATTGCTTTAACAACTACATATGCTTGTTTTTCTAAGAGTGAATATTCAAGATTTAAATCTTGTAATTAATGACTATAAAACCCTATGAAAAGATCATCAATGTTTGTTTTGCACAATGACCACTGCCAATGTATTTTAGAAGAAAATGCATATAAATAAAAATCCTTTTAAAAATTAGCACTTAATAGGGTATGGAGTTGGGTAATATCTACTTTAATTTATTGAAAATAACTCTCATGTTTAGCAATTTTCTAAACTTCTTGATCCTTTCTAAACATCATTGTAAGGGTTTGCTTGCTTCTATAAAATCTAGAATGAATTTCTTGATAAAACTAATCTTACCAAAGAAAGATCTTAATACCTTCTTAGTAGTTGGAAACATGAGATCCTTGATATTCTTGATCTTTAATCAATCTACCCTAATACCTTCGTGAGAAAGTTTATGTCAAAGAAGAGTACCTTTCTTCACAGCAAAAATGCTCTCTTTAGGATTCAATGAGATTCCATACATGAGACAACAATGAAAAATAGCCTACATATGTTCAAAATGTTCTTACATAATCTTGGAATATATTATGACATCACCTCAATAAACAGTTATGAATTTTTTGATTAAACCTTCAAAAGCTCTATTCATGGCACATTGAAAAGTTGTTTCTACATTGGACAAACCAAAGGATATTCTTTTATACATGTAGGTTTCTACTTGGTAGTAAATGAAATCTTATACTAATCAATAGAATCTACTAAAATCTATTTGTAACCTAAAAAACCATATACGAAGAACTATAGTGTAGAACATGCCACCCTTTGTAACGTTTCATCAATCCTTAGAAGTTGAAGGAATTCTAGATAGTGAATGAATTGTTTGGTTATCTTGAATTCACAAAGAATTAGCTAATAAAATTTATATTTTTGGAAAGCTTACAAAGTTCTCCAGAATTTGGAAAAAGGAAGTACTACAAAAGATATTCAGAAGCTAAGGTTATATTATGTTCTTTCCAATCTATCAAAAATCATAGCAATTCTGGTTCTAAAATTTTGAGAGATGATAACTCAAAAGTTGTTGAGTGTCTAATGCTAAAATTTTAACTGAACCTTTCCATAGATATTAGCATTCAAATAAATATAATATTACATCATATAATTGTATGATGGGAGAGAAATAATCTAATCATTAACCATCATTCATTCTAGTAAAAATTCAGGATTCAAAAAATCTTCCAAATTATAGAGCTAATTTCTCCGAAACCACAATAGATATTGAACCAAAATTTTAGTTGCACATATCCACCTCTCTAGCTTTCTAATAAATCTAGAATCATTAACAAATTTTGTAAAATGACTCAAATATGATCAAAATAGTCAATGTTCCCAATTCTAAATATTCAACTTCCAAGATTAAGTAACTAATGATGAATGATGTTGATGAATTATTGAATTGATGAAATATTGAAGAATTGATGATGAAATAGTAAAATTCTTGTTGAAATTATATTGATGATTCTATTATACAAATTTTCAAGAGATGCCCTAGCTATATATATGTCACAAGTTGGGCAAAATTTACTAAAAATATTACAATATAGGTTCAATGCCAAAAAAAATTAAAAATTAAATGTGTGAATGTGTGTGTGGGGACCAAAATAACTACCCATCAATCCAAAATTTTTTAATATTTTATTAAAATAAATTTCTATTGTATAATAAAAATAAAAAATTATTATCTTCTACTCTAAAAAGCAAACAAAAGTATCTATCCTTCTTTGAAGTAATATTCAAATTCTTGAAATCCATACACAAATGAATATTGGTATTTTTCTTTCTTATTGAAACTAATTTTCAATCCATAATGAATACCAAATAGGATAAATAATCTTTTTTGAAGGAGTTTCTTTAATTCTACCTCCATGGTTGTTTTATACTATGGTTTAAATTTTCTCAAATTTTATGGTTGTTTTATACTATGATAACATTTGTATCGAAAACTTTCAAATCCTTATATGACCAAGTGAATATCTTGATATCCATCCTTAACACCAACTCAAGCTCTTATCATTCCATTTTGCTAAGATTCTTTTCTATCCTTATCATTTTGGGTTTTCTTTCATTTAAAAATTTAGCAACTCTTACTCACTATTGAGTTTATCAGTTTATAACTTCTATATGTTCATATCGAATTGTTGTTCCAACTCAATAATATTCTTGGAAATAAAATTAGTATGATTCCAAAGTTCTGAAATCTCACATCCATCATCCCTTATTTGATCCCTAAATTCTTCCCTATTCTATAGAAAGGACTGAATGTAATCATCATTATGAAACACTTGAAAGTGGGTGATGTTGTCTAGATCCTCTAGCTACAACATTAATTTAGTAAATACCTTTTTGAATACTATGGAATAATTTTAGCTTAAGTCAAAAGTAATTATTGCTAGCTCATTAGCTTATGTATTCATTTTCCATGACAACAAATATTATATGCAACGAATTGATTAAAAAGGGATTGAGCTTTATGGACATACCTTTTAAGAGAGTGACTTTTAATAGCAATACTTTCTTTTAAATGATCATAAATCAATAGGTAATCATCATTTATCATAATGGCTTCCACTCTTTTCTTCAAAGCATAGGATAAACCTTTATAAAGATCTTCATACTTTGCTAAATTATTCACACATGAAAATGATAGATGATAAACTTTATAAAATTTCTTACCCATGAGAGAGATGAGAATGATCCTAGATCTATTTCCGTTTTGATTAACTAACCCATTGAAATATAAACTCCATGGAATATTATTACGCTTATCTCCTCTTAGCCTAGGTACAACATCATGTACATCCAACATATGCATCCCATGAGAGTCCTTAGCTTCCATTGGTTTGTTATGTTCATCATGTGTAAGACTCTTTAACATAAGAGCCTCATTGCATATAAGAATTTTATTAGGATGACCTTACCAAGGAAACCACATGTGAGAATAATTAGTTGCAATGTATCCACAAAACTACCTAGACCAACTTCTACTATAAATCAATTTATAAGATGTCAGTGTTTATCACTTGAATAGTAATATAATTGAATATCCTTGGATCTTGAGCAATTCAAACCTGAACCACTTGTAACTCCCCCAAAATTTTAGCATTATACTTATCTAGTTGACTGATCATATTTTTTGATTTCTAAAGCTTTCACCCTAGTTGTTTACAAATCTTCCAAAGATATTATGATGGTTGAATTACCAAAAATGCAAGAATCATAAAACAAGATTATTATGAGAAATAGACACCATAATGAATCAAAATAAGGTCCAAGCATTTTCTAATATCTTGTGCATAAAAGTATATCTTAGAAAAATGTTGCTAAAACTTAGAAAATATGCATGAAATAATTAGATCTAAGAAACAAACATTACATTAAATAGTTACTAAAAAATGAAGATTGACTAAAACATAATATGCACATAAAACAAAAATTATTAAAACCCATAATTACAAGCAACACCAAAATTACCATACCTGAGATTAATACCACTACAAATAGAATTTTTGTGTGTCTTTGATCTCCCAAACTCTAAATTCTAGGCAAGATCATAGGTTAACAATAGGATCTAAGAAAGATCTGAAATCTCAAAATATGGCTTATTGCACATCATGGTTGATAGTACATATCTAGTTAACCATAGATATAGATCTAGCTCCTCTATAATTTGTTAGAGTCTCCCTCTCTCACTCTATCTCTTATATGTTGACAAAGTAAGACAAAAAAATGATCTCTCATGGAATAGTTACCATGCTTATATTCTTGCAATAGTTTAGCAACTTTGGATAAAGGAAATCTTTCATGGGGAAAAAAATTAATTAAAATTAAATTTTAATTCTAAAGATATTTTTAAATGTTTTTTTCTCACATGGGCTATTTCTTAGTGCTAACCTAATGGACATCTCCTATGAGAAAATTACTAGCTATGTCTAAGCTCAAACTAATAACAAGGTCTAAGGTCAAAAGTATAACTAATGAAAATGCTAACATGAGACCCTCTAAAAAATAGATTTAAAAAAAATATAAAATATAAAATTTAAAATATCAATATAATTAAACAAAAATATAAATTATCCAAACAAAGAATATCATACCAAAGCAGTATTCCATATGTCAATAACCCATCAACTGCTTGATAACTACTAACTCAAAACTCCAACAAAAGGGTTAGTACGTATATGCTAAAATAAAAGAAAAACCAAAGATGCTAAAAATAAAAAATTATTATATGGAAAATTATTAAAATAAAATAAAGTTAAAAGTAAAAACATAAATGGAAATAAAACCTTAGAATATATTTTTAAAAAGTAAAAGGTCATTAAAAAGGACCTAGCTAGACATTACTCAAAGTACAAAAGCATAGTCAACAGAAGAAAAGAGGTTAATAAGCATAGACATAGGTTAGCAACTAAGAAATCAAAGGTTCAAACCAAAAACATACCAAGGGTA
Source organism: Gnetum montanum (assembly GCA_015680685.1). Classification (NCBI taxonomy): domain Eukaryota; kingdom Viridiplantae; phylum Streptophyta; class Gnetopsida; order Gnetales; family Gnetaceae; genus Gnetum; species Gnetum montanum. The sequence goes on from MNCI01035706.1 coordinate 214,471, forward strand.
AGGGATATTTAGAGTAGGGTGTTACACATACCAATTATTAGGACTACTAAGCTATTACAGGGGTGGGGGTGTCAACCCTCAAACAAAAAAGAATACTAATATTAAGAAAAAAATTCAAAGTACATAAAATTACTAAAGAGAGAGTCTAAAGAAAAATACTAATGGTTTTAAGGATTTCTTTTTAGATTTTTATCCTTATGATCAATCCTAAAATATCTCTCATCTAGGGTAGGAAAAGTATCAGGCCTTGCTCTTATTTAGAAGTGTCCTCACACTTTTTTACTTCTTACTAAAGTGTTTCTTGTAAAGAGAAGGTAGAAAAATTTCTGTAAAGACAAAAGAACACATTGATTAGAAATAATAAGCAAATAACAACAAAAGTTGAAAGTTTTTCATCCTTGAGCCTATAAGAAAAAAGAAATTAATACTATAGAAAATAAATTTATTATTCATCTTTCATTAGAAACTTTTTTACTTGAAGCTATAACTAAAAAGAAACATCTTTGAGAATATGATATTTAATTCCTAAAGAGAGGTCATAGTTATTCCCTTGCTGCTAGAAAAAAACTCTACACTAAAGCTTCCAAATAGAGTAGAGAACAAAAGATTGAGGATATTTCCAAATGCAAAGAAAGGAAGTAGAGCAAGAAAATTGATCACCAAGAATGCTTTCATTGATGCTTGGTTCAAAATTTTTATAAATTCTGGGTGTCTAATTCCAAACATGCTGAACAACAAGACACTCAAGAAAAACATGAGAAAGTGAGTCTTTACTTCTATAAAGAGGACATTGAGGAGAAACATTTTTCATATGTTCAAAATGAGTGTTAGTAGGAACTATCAAGTATATTTAAGATGTTTGGATTACTAAGTTAATACAAGTTTAATGCTTAATATTGTATTATGCTCATTCTACCATGATTATTGTAAATAAAATGTAAAGACTATGCTATGGAAATAGGAATTGAAACACCACTAAATTTGCATGTTGTAACCTTTGTAACCCCATCCCCTGAAACTTGAGGTAAAACTTCATTGTAAATGTGAGGACTGTAACCCATGAGGTGCAATCTCACATACTTTACACTTTTGGGGTTGAAAAATGCCTCATAAGTGGTCAAAGCCTCACCCCAAGTGAAAAAAGTCACGTTATATTTATATTTTAGCTTGTGGAGGTTAAAAATGCCTTTTGGAATGTCAAAATTAGCATTTTGATGGGTTTTATGGTGGGTATAGCATTTTCTACACTGAAGACACCTACCCCCAGCTAGGATGCACGGTAGGAAAGCTCACTTGCCTTCAACTAGGATGCATGGGAGGAAAGCTCACCTACCCCTATCTTGGATGCATGAAGGGAAAGTTCACCTACCCCCAACTTGGATGCATGGGGGGAAAGCTCACCTACCTCCAACTTGGATGCATGGGTGGAAGGCTTACCTACGTCTAGCTTATAATGCATTGGGGAAAATCTTCCCTCCTCCACCCCTCCCACACACAAACTTGAGCATTTTTAGCAAGCATTTTTGCATTCAAGAGCTTTGAACACACATAAAGCCTCTTGAATCCC
>MNCI01035706.1:216107-273921 GCA_015680685.1 Gnetum montanum
CCCCCCCCCCCCAACCCAATGTTGCAGGTCTGGTGCAAGGAGTAACAAAGGTTCAAAAGAATTGGGTGTTGTGGATCATCCAAATAATGGAGCAATGGATTCCAAGTCCCACCAAATGGATTCCCAATTTTGGGAACCACCTAAGAAAAAACACCACCACATCCTATAGCCCATGCCTCCTAAGAGAAATCACCTTTCCCGCAATCGACACCCCCAACAACCTCGTAATGGATTCCTCCATGAGTGTGATTTGAACCCCCTAGAACAATGTGACATCCCCCATCCAATTTGCAAATAAGGCCTCATGGGCCATCCCATGTGACTCACCATTCCCTAGAGCACCAAGTTGTCCTAGTACCCATCACAGGCCAATTCAAATGTCTAGGTCACCGCCATAGCAACTTGTACCTCTACCCACAATTGAATGCCCTAAGCAAAAATCTGCACTGATGGTGACAAAATCTATTTCCAAAAAACATGAAAATTCTGAACTTTCCACAGCACCCACAGAATTGTTGTTGCCTTTGAATTTCTATTAATTATCAAATCTTGTCAGGGATTCACTGCCCGACTAGTCCAACATGTAAACTTGCAATTGAATAAAAAGTGATTTACCAACTTGATGGTGGCCATGCAAAGGAGACATGTGGCTGCCACAATTACCATCCATCGCACAAGCATAGCTTTCCCTGGTAACGCCGAATGATGAATTAACCAAATAAATACTTTTAGTTTTTCGAAAAGTTTTCCCTTCCACAACCCCTGCTAGCAGTGCACCTCTGGGTATTTGTGCTTGATTAAGTACTGTGGTGAGGTGCCCAACAGCCCCCATTGCAACATGTATCTAACATGCCTACAAATTACCTTCCAACCATGTGAATCCAGTGGCCTATCCTCCCAACGTTGGTACTTAACATGTATCATACTAATACATTAAGCTTGATGACAACCCAGCCTAATGAGTTTATTTACCAGGGTATGAAACCCCATGTCAATTATGTCCTAGAACTTGGGAACTCCCAAGCCTCCAGCATTCTTCGGGCGAGCTAGAAAATTCCACCTCACAAGATGCAACCTATTCCCCTCTTTCCCCCCTGACCAAGTGAGATTATGTATAATCTGATCAATCCACTCGACAATACCACTCAAAGGATTAGCAACAGAAGCTACATACCTAGCCATGGACAATAACACTGATGTAGCAAGCAAAGCCCTCCCAGATCAAGTCAGAAATCAACATGTCCAATGATCCACGTGTTTCTATAGGTGCTGCAGTAGCCCACACCAGGATTTTCTCCTATGCCAATCATACATTGGAAGGCCCAAGTACAAACCCTCATGTGATCTAGGTAAAAGCCCCAAATGTTGCATGATCAACCCCTTCACCTTGGTTGCAGTATTCAACAACTGAACTGTAGGCTTGCCTTTGTTTATTTCCAACCCAATCTCCACAGCCATACACTTCAGCACCCAATTGATCACCATAGGTTGGGGGACCACCACATGAGAGAAAACAATAGTTTCATCCATGTACTATTCAACTAGGAATCTAAAACCCATGATCTCGAACCCCCTCCACCTTACAGTATGCCTACAAAGTATCCATAACAAAAATGAAAAGGTAAGGTGATAGCAGGTCACCCTATCTTAAACCACTACCTAACAAGGAAAACCCCCACAGCTTCCCATCAAGATCTAAGGAAAAAGCCCCCAATGATTAAATAGATATGCACAGCTTTACAAAATCTAGGTGGAAACCTTTGCTTAGCATGATCTCCTACAGCACCTTCCAAGACATAGTATCATACATTTTAAAAATATCAAATTTAAGGCACATACCTAGATACCTTGATAGCCTCAAAGAATGCATAACCTCCTACAATAACAAAATCTAGCCCTAAATGTACCTTCCTAAATAAAACCCACCTAGTTGGGTTCTACCAATTGTGGCATAAGAGGCCTCATCCTGCCCACTATCATCTTTATGAAAAGATAGAGAAAGGTGTTGAAAACTTTAATCACCTAGAAATACGATGGCTCCATTGGGTTAGTTGACTTCAATATAAGCACGATACAAGAGTAGTTTATTTCCTTGCGCACTTGTTCCCACCTCAACATAGCATTGAACACATCCAGGATATTATCTTCAAGAATGTTAATAAAAGCACTAAAAATCTCCATCAGCCACCATCCAACCCCAACAACCTACCTGACTTCATCGAACCCAAGGCCTCTTCTAACTCCACAATGGAGAAATAGGCTAGAAGATGACAATTATGCTCCTCATGTAGGACAAGATCAATAGAGATCGACAAAGGGCTCACTGGCATCATCACCAAATCTCAGATAAAAAATCCATCAAAGTCTGATCAACATGCTGACCATCAATGATTTCCTATTCTTGAAAGGTGAGATTGTGGATCTTCTTGGACATATTAGTAGATGTGGCAGTTGCAAAGAAAAAATGTGTTCCAATCCCCTTTTAGCCACTGCACCTGACCCCGCTATCTCCAGTAAACCTTAGCCTCCCTATCCACAGCCTAAATCTAAGCTAAAACCTCACATTTAGCCCTATGAAAGTCCTTACTAGCTTCCTACTCCACTTGTATCTCCACCAGCCATAGCATGAGCCTGCCCAAGGCTTTCTTGAGCTAAGCCAACCCTTGCTTTAGAAAATCCAAGGATTTCATCTTCTGTGAATACGACCCCTCATATGCCCTCCACCATTGGCTGTAGCCAAGGTGTATGGATCCAATAACATTTGAAGTGAAATGGAGCAGCCTTCTTTGGCGATACATCATCCACACAACATAGAATTGATTTGTGATCAAATGCCACATGTTCCTATCCTATCGCCACCTCCCCCTCATCATGAGGACATGAGAGAAGATCCAAATATGATCTATCTTAGTCATGATCTACTCACTCCCATTTCGTCTATTACTTGAAGTGAACTGACATCCTCATATCTCCAAGTCAATGAGATCATGCATTTCAAGGAATTGCATGAACTCCTAAGCACTAGGGAAATCTTAGGCTCCCCCATTAGACTTCTTCCACCCATATAGCCTTTGATTGAAGTCCCCTAATATAATCCATAGTATTTGATCTTGAACTAGGAAAGAAATCCTTTGAAGCTTCTACATCCATTCTTCCCAATGTTGGCACCATAAAAACTCATTATCCAAATTCCAAGATCCGTGAGAAACACCATAAGCCTCCACGTAGAGCAATCAACGACCTTGAAATGCCCACGTGAGAGCAAAGCAAGTCTTCTAGCTCTTCCATGACAAACAATAGCCTGAACCTACCACCCTAGCCACCTATGCTAATGGGCCTCCTATTGCTAAAGTTTGGTCTCTTGCAATTAGACAACATCATACTTTTCCCTATACACAATTTCTTTAATGGTATTTCATTTATAGGGGGTATCCTAGCCCCTGAAATTCCATGAGAGGATCCTCATGTCTTGCTCGCTATGTGTTTCTTGAAAACCTCCTTGAGGGTGGGCTAAACCCCAAGTCAACCTCTAGCTATGTCTTTTTGGCTTCGGACACAATGCTCAATGGATGTCCCACCTTACTAGCATTCAATAAAATCGGGAAAGGTCCTTCAGTAATGGCACCCCCCTTCGTAATCTCTTCCAAGGGGAGTAAGGGACCCCCTCTAACCACCAAAACCTAGCTACCAAGAGGGAGGAGCTCCCCTTGACCCCCAACCAAAAATCACTATCAACCACAAGGAACTCAATGACCCTAGCAATCTTGGCAACCTAGGTGAAATCAACGATTTTGGCAACTTGGGATGGCCTTTCCCAAAAACTCCCTACAAGTTCTACGTCTCAACCGAATCACCCTCCTTCATCTCGACCACCATTTCTCGTGCAGCATTCCCCTACGTGCTTTGTCTCGGGGCACCTGCCCCCATAGAACCTAGACCCTACATCATCCTCCTGGGCCTCAAAGTTCCCGCCCCAAGGGGCCCACATGTTGAGCCAACCCCTTGGACAACGTCCCCTTCCAAGTTACAACCATCCATCCTACCCCCTCTTTCTTTGAGCTTGGTGCCATCTAACCCATCCTACAATCTACAGTTTGATACCCCATTTTGCCACAAGTATCGCAATGTTGAGTCCCATTAGACTTCTAAGCCACCTAAGGTTCTATGGCCACATTTTCATATTCAACTATCACCCTCTCCTCCCCCAAGGGAAGGTCAATGTCAACCTCGTGAACTAGTTCCACTAGTAATAGTGACCTTCACACATAGAATCTTGCAAAACCCATCCTTTCCAAAGAACCAGTAACCTGATCAAAAGAGATAAATTCCTTGAAGAACCCAGCTAGGATTTTGAGAAAATTTGCCATCCAAAGCTCCCATGGAATACTAGAAACCTACATCCATATAGGAGCCCTCAAGAACAAATTTGGGTTCCAATGGATCCCCAGTTGCCAATAAGTCAGGGCCAAACCCTATGCCTTAAAGAAGCACAACCCACCCATTAAGACCCTATCTCTATCCATCACAGATAGGAAAATAAATAAAAAGAGATTCCTTGGAAGGCTACGTACCTCAATGACGTAGAAACCCCAATGCACAACAACCCACTTCTTAACTAGGTCTAAAGGAGACAACACCCCTGCTAAAACAAGCTTACTAATGAGGCTCAACTCTATCATCCTCAAGCCCTCACCAGAAGGGGCCAGTCGCATCATTGAGTTTGCTTGTAGACATTCCTCCACACCCCCATCCCTAGGGCACCAAGATACCCCATTTGAAAAATCCTCAACACCTCTGCTGCCAAATCCCATGTGCTAACCATCAACACTCCCCACAGTAATCTCCCTTGCCTACCCCTTTGACTTGCCACCCATGCCAAGGGATGCCCCACCTGCACCATCCACTCCACAACTGCCCTACCATGACTCCCCACACTCTTCATGTTCCTAGCCATCTTGCCCCCATTAATGTTTTAGTATCTATCTCTTAATAAGTTTCTATTTCTGCTTCCAATTGCAATTTCCTAGGGATGTACTATGACAATATGATTGTCGCATACTATAGGCTATATCTAGTAACATGATGTTTAATATTAAAATTTAAATTTAAAATTTTGAATTTTAATGGTTCTATCTTTGAATTAAAATGTAGCATGTCTGGGGAAAATATGGTTGTTCACATCAAGAGGAAGAACACTAATGAATTTTTTCGTATCATCTTTGAATGAAACATTCTTCATCAAGTATGTTGATGCTTCTAAGCATGTGAAGAGAGCCAGTTATCTATTGAGATTATTTAAGCAAGAAATAAATTTTGTTGAGGCAACAAATGTTGTGCAATTTATTAGAGATAATGCAACTAATTATGTGAAAGCAGAATAACTAATGAAAAAAATACCCATTGATCTATTAGACACCCTATGTAGCTAATTGTATTGATTTGTTGCTTGAAGGCTTGTCAAGATCAATGTCATTGCTAAGGTAAGAGAATTAAGAAGTTTAGCTATTGGATTGTTAATGTTTTCCAAATATTCTTATGGTTGTCTTTATTTCATAAATTATTTTCTGAATTATCATATTCTTTTAGTTTTTTTCCCTAATAAGTTCAGTTTCAAATTTTGGTATGTAGGCTATTTTTTGGGGCTAGGAAAATTTTGGATTGTCCTAGGCTGCTTGCTCGGGTGACATCATTCTTCCCTAGGATCACAAGCTCCAACATGCCCAAGTTTTTTTTTCTAATGGGGCCATTCCCAAGACTGCTAATGGGCAGGTACCCAAAGTTGCCCTACCTTAGACCTAGCAGGAAGTGGTGGAGTTGGTGGATCACTATTTTGTACAGTCAGGAAACACTTGGACACTAACAGGGGTCCACTTCTTTATTTTGAAGTGTTTAAGGCTAGGCTGCTATATTAATTTTTTGAGGTTTTTCCTTGAGGCACTCTAGTGGAAATGCTAGGCTCATTATTCTAGGCTAATTCTTGTGCTGTGGAGGGGTGCACTTCTGGTTCCCCAGGCTACTACACCTTGAGTTGCAAGGGGTATACAAAAGATGATAGTTTCTGGTAGGAAGGATGTGGCTGGTGCTTGAACTTGAGCCTGAGCCTAAGGTTCCAAGGACGCTGGCGGCAAGTCCTAAAGGGGGGCGGGTAGGTGGGCAAACACCCTTGACACTTGAGATGCTTGAAAGGGTCATTCAAGATGCTGTGGAGGAAGCCCAAGACAAAATCAAGGAGCTAGAGGCAAAGAAGGCAATGGCAGAGGTGATGACAAAATCTATAAGGGAGAGGATGACCACGATGCAGGAGAGGGAAATTGAGAAGGTTGTGGAGTAGGCTAGATAGGAGGAGAGGCATGTCTGGGAGGCCTAGGAACAAGAGTTTGAGCATCATCTAGGCTTGGAGGAGAGCCAGTTTACTGAGAAAGAAAAAGAGCTAAAGCGGAGTTGGGAGTTGCAGGGGTCGATGAGCCAAGTAGTGCTCGAGGACTGTCTTAAGGAGCAGCTTAAAGTAGAGCTTAGGTAGCAAGAGATGTGTAGCGCCGAGAGGGAAAAAATAGAGTAGGAGCGGTGGGAGCTAGAGTAGCATGAGGTAGATGAGATGTAGAGAAAACTGGATCATGCACGAGTGGAAGGGTCCAATGTGGCTGCAATCCAGCAAATGTCCATATGTGGTTTTGGACATTTGTTACAACACATCTTGGATTGTGCTACGTAGACATATGAGGACCATTGCTAAACTTCATCTCAATAAGAAGGGGATTGTTGAAAAGCATGCATGCAAGGCTAAGGATGCAAAGGAGTTTTAGAAAGTAGCAGTGTTAGTTGACATTGAATGCCATCACACTATGTTGGATGCTATTTATGCCCATAAGCATGCAACATGTCCTTGTGTATGATTGCCTAGGTGCCTTTAATAGTAGTTGATGGGGTTGGGTTGGGATGGCCCTTTGTTGTTATTTTGTTTTGTTTTCTATTTTTTTGTATTGCTTTTTTGATGCCTATCGAGGCCAACTATGGCTCTTGGAGCTAGACTGATCTCACTCGTTGACCCGAGATTTTGTTGACTATAGTTAGTTGAAAAACACCTATAGGCTTGTAGGAAAGTCATTGTAGAAGGATTGATGTTTGCCATGGGGATTTATCTCCCCTCACTAAGGGGATGTGATGAGAATTATGGGAGGACCAAGTTTTTTATCAAAATTTTGTTGTCCATCCCCTTTCTTTTTTTGGGGTGGGAGAGAGAGAGAGAGAGAGAGAGAGAGAGAGAGAGAGGGAAGGGGTTGAGGGTTGAATGGCCCATGCATATGTTCTAAAAATTTCTGATTGTACATATTCTGATTTTATTGATACTATTTTCCCCAACCTTCACACAAAAAAAGTCTCTTACTAAAAAGCAAAGCCAAACAAAATTAGTAGGTAAGTTGATTTATAATTTATAATATTAATTTTGTATTAATATGAATTTTAATACATAGGTGTATTTGAATGTTTGAAACTTTTTTTTTTCATTTTTTTAACATTGTAGTTTCATGGTGGAACGAATGGGGTCATAAGACCCTTGAACTAAGGAGATTGGCCTTAAAGATTTTTAGCTATTCTTGCAATGCTTCTACTTCTGAGCGCAACTAGGGTAGCTGTAAATACATTTATACTTTAAAAAAAAGCTTACATTGACAAGATTCGACAAGTTAGTTTACATCTACTATAACACAAAGCTTATACAAAGAGTTCATTCACCAAGAGAAGATGAAAATTGAGATCTTGATGCATTAGTAGATAACTAGATGATGGCACTAGGATGGCTGTAATTATGGATTGGATTTCTGATTCTGTAACAATCTAACAACTTGAATCTAAGGCTCATAGTCTTGTAGATTCTAGTCGTTACATTACAAATGTTAGGGAGCATGGTAGTACTCATGACATTAACTATGATACTATTAATGTCATAGATAAGATTATTACAGAGGAAGAGGAGAACACTAGGTAAAGACAAAGAGCTAAGCTTCAAACTATGGGAGGAAATTTTGAAAAAGGAAAGAGAAATAAGTAATTTAAATATATGTTAATATTTTAAACTTTAAAAGACTAACACTAATAACTTGATATATTATGTGTTATAACTTACTTTTGAAACATTTTAAATGCATATAGGAGTATATATAATGAATTTATGTTGTTCATGCTTGATGTAATGTTGTTATATTAATGTGTTTAAAATTTTCTATTTTGAAGTTAAACATATTATTTTTTATGGTTTTTTAATTTTTGTCATCTTAATTGCATACACTTTTGAAAATGATAAAAAATTTGGTATGTTTTTATGTTTTTTAATTACATGATTCTACATGATTTTGAACTAAAATGCAATCCAAAAACAACCTAGATTGCAATTATTCAGATCATGATTTGAAAATGGCTATATCGTGATCCTAATCCAACATTCATAAGTATGATCAAACCCTACCTATACATATGCTTACTTAGGCTTAACATCCTGAGCCATTGGACAAAAAGAGGTTGATTTGCACAACATGCAAAGGTTTTCAATGATGCAAGTGCCATTTGTAGGTGTGTTCTCACCTTATGTGCAATCCCCGTCACCTATCTTGGGGGTATATCAAGGTACAATCCAAAAATGATGGTTGAATCACACCTTGTTTGTGTAGCATAGAAAGCTAGAAATAACCCAACCCATAGCTCAATGATAACCAAATTCTTTGAGTTAGGTGCCCCTTAGTGTCTAATGCAACAATACTTGTATTTGGTAGAAACATAGTGGAGGATTAAAACTACATCTAACCACATCCATTAGTGTTGTTTATAAAACAAAGCTTGAAACAGCTGAGTCACACAAATGTTTAATGTCTTCTAGTTTATTAAGTGATGGGAAGTGATTGCCATCACTTTCGGTATACTACTCTTTGAGATATCATAGTACTCTTTAATGGGAAGTGAATCACTTTTGCTATTGATACATTAATCGTTGGAATTATGACAAGTAGATAAGTATCATTTTATCAACATGCTAAAGTCAATGAAGATAGGAGGTTTGTAGGCCTTGGAATCAACCCATCATTATAATGAGTCATATTCTTGTTTGTTGCTAGTGTAAGTCTAGCCCTATGTTCTACAAAGTTTGAGGAAAAATAAATATTGTGAAAATTTAAAAGTTGGTTATTAGGAATCCTACACACAACAGGGAGAGTTGGAAGATTCACAAATGCTTATTGAAGTAGTGGTCTCCAACAGTGCTTGTAGGATGCTGCAACAGGTAGTGAGTAGGGAAGGACTGATCCATCATACACTATCTAAGGTAGTAGAGGTTTTTGGGTGCATGTATAGTTAGAGGAAGAAAGTTCTTACCCAGGGGATTTGGCAAGCCAGCAGGCACTAGTAAGAGATGAATACAGGTGTGATAGTTGTATGAAAGTGAGAATGTTGTAAAAGCACCTGATCTTGCCAATTGATATTATTCATAAAATCTTAGGTATTTCAGAAGGACATGATTTCCCTATTGATTATGATATTTGTTTGATAGAATTTTTGCTGCAATCTTTTTTATCAATTGTTGATAAAAATTGATTTTGCTAGCCCTTGGATATATGCTTATTAGATTTCCCTATTGAGTGATTACCCTCTTAGGTATTTTTGTGTTAGCTCTGCTTTCAAACTTGCCTACGGCTATAGGTAGGGCATGGAAAGTTTATCATTACATGGACTATGTTTCATTGCTCTCCTTATTTGCTTCGTCAAATGGACAGGACTGGGATTTGCAGTTTCATGGGGATAGTATTGTTGGGGAAAGAACCCAGCCTTAAACTGGAAGTTTTCATTTTTTTGTTTGAGTTAGTGGCCATGCTGAATGGCCTTGCTATTTAGTTTTGTTGGACATAAAATTTTTCATTGTAATCATACTGTAAATAGGTTGCTTTTGAATGAGTGACGTGTTCAAATATGAAAAATTCTAACTCATTATCATGAACAGCTGTATGAATTGCGAATTTTTTAAAAAAATTCTTTAGTTTAGAAATGAGAAAAAGTTCTATTACAAGTTCATCATGGACTATGATCTGTTAACTATTGCTTGTAGTAACCTTTACTTTTGTCTCCAATTTTTTGAATGCTGTAGTTTTTCTTATATTTATTTGTTGATTAGATTGTATGAGATGTTCTAGCATTGTACAAAATTATTCTTCCATACCTGTTGTTTTATGTTGTTTCTGGTTTCGTCGTTGTTGTTAGAGAGTATTACAAGGCAACTAACTGGCATTAGTTCTGTAATTTTCACTCCCTTTGCTCAGATTCCAATTCAGGTCCTCACAGAAGAAATGGTGAAAAGTAAAATTAAACGTTCAGCAACTATATACATAAACAATGCAGACTTCAAATCATTTTTGTAACCTGTCAAATAACATAAATTGGATATAGTTGAAACTTACAAAGTTTGTGGTATGTGATACATGTTTTGGGAAAGAACCATCTTGAATATGCGTATAATTAAAAAATATATATTTTTGGTCAAGAGGCTAACTACAAGCCCTGTCTGAGAGAGTCTTCCTAAGTCACAGTAAATTAATTTTATCATTATAACAGTGAACATTTTCATGGAAATTATTATTTTGGCTAAGAGTTTTGTGAAGAGGCCAATGACTTTGTTACGTGGAGTTTGTCCCTGGAAATAAATAACTTTTGTCAAGGTGAAGACATAAAGCTTTTCATGAGGATTATCATTGAATAACTATACTAATTTTGATTTTTGTTTTCAATGTGAAAATCAATTCTAGGTGAATCAATTTGGGGTTTTATTCATTTGAAAAATATAAAAGATTCTCTCAACTAAATAATAGATATATATTTAGATATATATCATAAATATATGGCTAAAGTAGTTACATCACATATGAAAAAGCAAATAAATGCTAGTATTCTCCCACTCTTGATACAATTTTAAAACTCTTTGAAGTAAATAGTCATAGTAATGGAGAAGGAAATATTTGCTTCCAAAAAATCACAAAGTTAAAATGAAAAACCCATAGAAGAGAAAACCAAAGAAAAGAGAGATAGAACATCAACCTTGATCCAAAAACATTTACTTTCATCTTGAGACCGGAATGCCATAAGGCGAGAATCAGCTGCACAAACAGCTACACTATCATTGTCATCATAAGCAATTGGTCGAGCAGCTGTTTTGAGCTCTCTGTCTGAAAATTCAAAACAATGTTCGTAAGGATAAACTTGAAAGTTTACAAGCTTGTGGATAGCCATGAAAATCTGCTTTCAAGCTTGCTATAGTAATGGTTTCAAGATTCAGAGTTTTTACTCTCTAGCATTTAAGAAACCATGAACAAAAAATTTAAAAATTCAAATATATTCCACTTCCTCTTTAAAATACATTTAAGTTAAGCTGATATCTATTTAAATCAACCTAGAATGTTGATATTTTGAAGAGCATACCTTGAAATGTTCAATAGGGTATTTGAATTCATCCAAATTTATTCGGTCCTGATTATGAAGACAAACCCAGTGTGATTATTATAAAATAAGTATTTTAGTAAGAGATAAAGTAAGGAAAATCGAATATAAGAAACAGTTCATCTACCGCTAGGTGACAATGCTGCCAACTAAAAAATCATAATAAAACAAGTTAACAGAAAGAAAGGTCCAGAAAATATGAAGTAACAAAACTTAATTAGTAACATATCAAAAAAAGATTCTATTGGTACCAAAACTTCGTAGAACAACCAGGAATTTTGTGGGTTCATCACAATCAGCGAAGGAATATAATCAGGAAAAAACTTAATAGTTTAGATGTCAAGTTTGAATTCGAGCATTAAAATTCCAACAGCTATAACTGCAATGAAGGAACTAATTATGTTAATGGTATCCAAAGACAAGCTATCATTCCACCATATTTGAGGCAATAAGAGCGGTTTGAATTTTAATGTAAAATAACAATTAAAATATTGAATAAATGTCTTATTTGCAGTATTCATGTATTAGCGGTAGAAGTTTATTCAAAACAAAAATACAAAGATTTAAGTTACAGAAAATTTAAAAATTGACTAAACTGGTTCCTAGACAAAGAACTTAACTGTAAACAAGTAGCTCAATAGTGCGAATAGGGTTATTAACTAATTTTAGGGCTCATTATATAAATTCAAGTTCACTAAATCATATTGTATATTTGCACATTTCCAGCAGGATACCAATGTTAGCAGGAGTAGAGGTAAGATCTCATATATATATATACATACATGTATGTGTATAACAGAACACTCAGTGTTTTAAATATAACTTTCTTATACATATCCATACAGATATCCAACTCAAATAGTAGGGATCAAGAGAGAGGGTCATGCCTCAAAAAACTTGATGAACTTTGGAATGTCCTTTGCAGAATCAGGGGAATTCATTCTCTCCCCTTGTTTCTTCGAAATGCTTTCTAGAAAATCTTTTGTACCTATACAAAAGTGAAATAATTGGAAAGTGCTAAAATAATATTGTGTATCTCCATCACAATAGCACGTAGCTGGATAAAGTAATGTGTTTATTGTTTCAACTACATCCACTTGAGTGGTCCAAGTATCTTTATAGAAGCAATGAAATACAGAATTATTAATATTTTGAATGCACTGAAACTCTGAGAAATTAAAGATATTTTAACATAAATTATATTGTTAGTTAAGCTGATGGAATATGAGATAATTAAAAGATCAATTTTTGTGACAAGAAAATGAAATTTGAAATAAAGAAATACTGCGGTGAATTTTGTAGGCAGGCCTAGTGATCTAGATTGAGATTATCCCCCTAGAAGAAAATAACAGCATCTATAGCTACGTTGGCAAACATGCTAATTAATGAGGAACAGGTCATAATCCAAAGCATATTAGCTACTAGCATAGGGACCATTGTAAAATGGTTCAGAAATACAGGAACATAAGAAAACAAAAGTTTGGTATGCATGATTGTTACACCCCATTGCATTACAATTATGATTTATATATTGTATGTGGTCTCGGTGGGTTATTAGGATGAGTTAGTTTTTTATGATCGCCCTTTATATGTTATGATACTTTGGCTTTTATGTTATGATTATGATATCTTTACATGCTTAACTAACATAATTATACACACTAGTCTTATGCGATGTATTAGACATGTGATGTGGTTGGCAAGGATGTTGGATTGGGTATAAGAGCAATTATTTGATATGTATTTATGTTTTATGTGTAATTTTGGTATTTATGCACTTGAATTATAGTGGTATGTTTTGTGATACTTATATATGATTTTGGATGTGTAGTGTGTTTCATATAGATCTTTTTAATTCATCCATGCAATGTGTTTTATTATACAAGTATCATATAGATCTTATTGGTTCAAATGAATTTTAATTTAGAGTTTTAGTATGTTTGTTATGCATGTTTGAATGCAAGACGTTAGTTGGGAAAGAAATAAAACAAAAGAAGTTATGAAACAAAAAGAAAAAAAAAAGGAAAACCAACAACAAGCACCACTATCATTCTTTTCCTTTTCCTTTTGGGCACCACCATTCACATCTTTTACCCATAGAATTTTGGTTTCTATTTTTTTTCGGTTTTTTCAGAAAACAGAAATGGAGTCTGAGTGAGCTTGCTCTTCCTCATTTCTTCTGTTTTCTTCTGTTTTCAGCTCTTTTTCTGAAGTTTTAGCTTTGTGAATAATTTTTTCTTTGCTCTGAGTTTGGATTTGAGATTGTTGTGGGCACATCAATGTGGGTACGAAATTTGTTTGAAGTGAAACAGAGTTTTGCCAGATTTCTAAGGATTTTATGCTTAGTTTGGACTTTCTACTTCAACAATTTTAACTTGTAATCTTTACCTTTTTCCTGTATTTTTGTCCTAAATTAGTGTCTACAATCATGCAATGTGGGCACATAGGACAAATAGCTTTTAAAAAAAGTTTAGAAGAATTGTTTTGCAGATTTTCCAAAATTTATAGTTTGGTTTGCAAATTATTTACAAATAGATATGTGATGAATGAAAGAATGTGGACTTGTGGAATATTAGATGTAATGTTGATGTGGCTAGCATACTTTTAATATTATATTTTATGGGTATGTTTTTGGACAAGTGTTTATGGGAGTTTCGATTATCACTGGTAGTAATTAAATTTTATTATTTAATATATTATTAATTAAATTTTAAACATGTATAACATTGTCTATAGGAGTCCGATTGAGGTGCAATTGGTGTCATTGGGATCATCTTTTGACATACTTTCTAATCATGGAATTTTTTTCCTTCTTTGGCATCTATCATTTTGGGGGTTACAATAGTGGTCATTTTTATAAAATTATATGTAGATCATGAAGTATGTTTGTGGAAAGAAATTTTGTCATGCCATGCTACAGTATCATCTTTATGGAGAAAGTGTGACTATTAGGTGTGGATATTTGTGGTCATGTTATGTTTGTTTTGGATATGTTGTACTTGTGACATGTGGTAGATTAAGCTAGCCTGGATTGGTACATGTCATTGCAACAACGCTTATAGTGGTCATTGGTAGGTGGTGCTTGCATAAGGGTGTGGACCGGTTGGTGTTGAGGTACCCTGGAGGTAGTTATGCATTGACTTCCACTGTGATGCATTAGTGAGGCTCTTGTCTCAAGCCTCATCTTGAGAGTGGGAGAGCATAGGTGTGATTGTCCCTACAGTTACTACATGCCATAGATATGTACGTCCGTATAGTCAATCCTCTAGAAGGCTAGTGGTTGTAGGTCACAGGTTAACAAATGTTAGCATTGGTAGGATAAATAACAGACTAATAAAAGACTTGCAGACAAGTGACTAATTATGAGCACTCATGACAATGTTTCACATGCTATACTAAGTGTGGATTTGCTAGCAAATACATGAATTATAGGTATAGGTTGGTGTAGTGACTTCATGGATTATGTATATGTTAGCATTAGTTTGTGAGTCATAGTAATGGTA
Source organism: Gnetum montanum (assembly GCA_015680685.1). Lineage (NCBI taxonomy): Eukaryota > Viridiplantae > Streptophyta > Gnetopsida > Gnetales > Gnetaceae > Gnetum > Gnetum montanum. The sequence continues at coordinate 231,083 of MNCI01035706.1, forward strand.
ATATAGCATGTGATTAATCCATGATTGTATGCTCCATGTGATGCTTGATGTTATGATGTGGGTATGAATGCATGGGCATGATAGTCAAGATGCATGCAATGTGGTGTAATGTATGTATGAGTGATTATGTCTGACAATGATTACAGAAGCAAGGGGCTAACTTGGGTCCTCTATAAGATCAATCAGGTTTAGGTTAGCTTTACCTTTTTTCTCGCTAGGTGTATCTTGGTCATGGGCCATGAGCAAACCACTTCTAATCATAGGGCTCAATTATATTCCTTCAAAAATAAGGTGTGTATTCCTTCCTCCCAATTCAAATTTGAACAAGCCTAGCTAACAAAAAATGGCTTTGTAAGCTAGTGGAGGACATTTGGAATAAGTACCCTATCCAAGTGGACCCACATGACATCTTTAAATGTGATTTTCAACAACTCAAGAAGGATATGAGAAAGTTCTGAAACGAAGATAAGTATTTCTTCAAAGTCCTCCATTCGGATTTACATAAATTGCAGATGCATATACAAGGGACATAAGAAAGGGGGAGGCCCTGGAGGAGGGAGAGCATGACCTATTAGTTCAACTCTAGGAGTTATTGAAGGAGGAGCACACATACTATTAGGAGAGATCAATGGCCAAATGGCTAGAGGATAGAAATACTAAATCCTTATTTGTTATGGCACATGCAACAAAAAGAGCCAAGTAGTTCAATCTATTAACAATGGAGAGACTTTAATTCATGAGCCATAGAAAATTGCATAGGTTATACAACAGTTTTGGATGGATATTTGGGAAGGCAAGATTCCTCCCCTATGACTATCCCCATCTAACAGGTCATCAACATGAAGGATAATGACAAGTTACTAGCCCCCATTACAAAAAAAGAGCTCTCTAAAATTATCCGGTCTATAAAACGTGGCAAAGCCCCTAGGGCTAATGGTTGGTTAATTAAGTTTTTCAAATAATTCATCAACATTCTAGATGAAAAAATCATGGATGCCTTAAACCTTATGCTTGGGTGGGGCTAGGTTAGGAAGGAGATCAATTGCTCTAGGAATATCCTAGTGTTGAAGGTCAATAAGCCCACCTAACTAGCTCATTTCCAACCCATTGGGGTGTGTAACATGTTGCTCCACTTGTTAACTAAGGCCCTTGTTAAGAGGATGCAATCTCTTGTCATCTCTTGGTGGAGTTCAAGAGGTTGACTTTGTCAAAGGAAGGTTCATCAAGGACCAAATCTTGCTCCTTCATGAGATCCATCCATAGGGGAAAATTCCCAAGTATGTTCCTCAAGCTCAACATCACTAAGGCATATGATACTATCAATTGGACATCCTTTGTTGAGATTATGCTAAACAAAGGATTTCATCTAGAATTTGTTAATATATGCACCAACTTCCAAGCAATAGGTGCCTTTGTTAATATATGAACATCGAAGGGTTCACTTGCATTACCAATCACTACATGCATGACACATTGAGTGATAAAGGTTATTATGCTATAGATAGAGGCTATTGCTAGGGCCCTCGACTGAATGTCCAAGGAGCTAGGGTAGGCTATCACTTGGGATAAATTAGCAGTCCACTTCATTCATACGATTGGAATCATAAAAGGAAAGATCTATAGAATGATGGGGATCTCTTAAGGAACTCTAGGATACTGCTATTTGCAGATCCCAATGTACACAAGACAAGGCTATTGCCACCGCCCTAGGCCGAATATCCAAGGAGCTAGGGCTAACTGTTAAGTAGGATAAATCAACAATCCACTTCACTCATACAAATGGAGTCATGAAAGGTGGGATATGTAGAATGTTGGGTTATCTCTTAGGGGACTCTAGGAGACTGCTATTTGGGGATCCTGATGTGTGCATGGCACTGGACTACCTCTCAGTTCCAATTTATTCAAAGGGTTTAGTCTAGGGTGGAACATTGGAAATGCAGCTTTTTATCAAGTAAGTGTACGGTAATCCTTGCTTCCTCTGTGCTTTCTACTATGACTAAATACATCACTTTAGTTACCTCCCCACCTAAGCAAGTTGTCAACAAAGTTAACCAAATCATCAAACATTTCATCTGGTCAAGGAGGGAGGGGGTAACCAACTACATCTTATTTGTTGAGATAAGGTTGCTAGATCCAAGGCTATTGGGAACCTTGGGATGCTAATGTTTGAAGACTTTATCATGATTGGCCATCAAGGTCTCATTAAATAGATCTTTAAGGAAGACCATGAAGAAGTACCATGCATTTATATCCTTAAAAGAAAGTACCAGCCATGGGATGCCCAAAATAATGATTCACATCTTTCATAGAACATTTGCACCCATGCTCAGGCTCTTGTCCCTCTTGGGTGAATGCATGCACACCCATGGGAAATCTTATGGTAGAAGTACAAATCTAAGCTAGCTTGTCAGAATATTTGAAGGAGATGGTTACCCAAAAAAATTCAATTCCTCATCTAGCTCATCTATCAAGAGGCACTCCTAGTCTATACGAGCCTTCAAGAGTGCACGTCTTTATTAACACCTCCTACCCTCTATGCCACATGGATCAAGAAACTTTGCAACATTTCATCTTGCTTTGTCTTTTTTCTAAGAATGTCTAGCAAGATTCTAGGCTTGTGCATTTTTTTCAGCTCCATGGGGACTCTTTGGTGGCCGTAGTGTTGTAGGTTCTCTAGCATGTGAGGAACGAGCAAGTTTTTTGCAATGCCCACTACTACACAAAATTACTATTTGGGGCTACCGCTTGTGGAAGGAAGCTTGCACCACCAAAGGGCAACACCCACCTTCAAACTAGACTATGCATCTTTGATGCAAAATAACATCCTCTAGGAGATGTTGGTCTGTATTGGTTGGGCTAACCTTCTTCCCATTCTCATGGAAAACCCTTACCTTGAAGATGAAGCTTTTTCCAAGCATTGGAGAGGAGAGTATATAACTTTCAAGGTGGTCGAATCAAGTTAACAAAATAAGCTTTCTCTCTTAACTTGGAAGTTTCAAGAGAGAGGGAAACAATTCTCCTGATGAAACAAGGATTACAAGATCTTAATGGTTTCTTTGCTAGTCCTATCCCAAAGATAGCAAGTGGGCAAGTTCCAAAATTAGCATTGCCACCCATTTGGAAAGAGGCAACAAAGTTGGTTAATATGTTTTTTGTCTAGTCTAGCAATGTTTGGAAACTCCAAAGAGCCCATTATGCTTTCTTGCAATGCATGCAGCTAGGTAAGAGGAAATCTACCGAAATTTTTCCTATATTCTCTTAGACAATGTAGATGGGTAAGACCTTCTAGGCTCATCTTTTCCCTCTAGGCTGTGGTAGACCCGTAGAACCTAGGACAATGATACTACATTATGTTGATGCGGTTTATGTGCACAAGCGTCCCTTTTGGAAGGTGTGTTATTGTTCTCTGCTCCCAAGGGTCAGTGCATAGGCGAGGCAATAATGATTAGGGCATAGGGCAAGGGCATGGTGACAATGGTTCAGATCAATAGGGGTGAATGGCCAATTAGGAATGTTGCTTTACATAGCGGTTGCAACATGCTGAGATTAAATAGGAGCTAGAGGCTAAGTTTGGGGATGAACTTAGTATGAACACTACAGAGGTAGGCTAACAAGTTGGTTAGAAGGGAGCAAGAGGATCAGGTGCATCAACAAGAGGAGGAGCTACACTACCAAGAATGAGAGAAGGAAAACCACCAATAGTTGATCAGAGAGACTACACTTTGCAATGTGTTTGAAGACTAGCTCATGGCACAAATCAAGGAAGATCTCCGTAGGGAAGAGGACAAGCATTTGGCTACTTAGAAGTAAGAGGAGGCCCAATGGGTCAAAGCCTTCCTTGAGGAAGAGCAAATGAAGAGAAACCAAAATACAACACATGAATTGAACATCAAATGATGGCTTTATATGGGCAAGTGCCCTTAGGTTTTCATGGGCATCAACCAAAATAATTTTTGGGCTGTTCTTCAGAAATATATTTGTACCAGCTCTAATAAATTACGTCCCCAAGAAGGCCAAAAACTTTACTAGAGAGGACCAAGCTCAAAGAGGAGAAGTACAAAGAATTCTAAGAAGCAACTACCTTCATGAATTCCAAAACTCATCAGAATATTTTGGATGTAGTCCACATGCAAGAGAGGCTACCGTGCCATTGCACCAAACTTCCCTACTTGCATTGATGATTGGTTGTTTTTTGTTTAAACATGGATTTTCTATTAGGGGTTGGGTTTGTTGGGCTATGGGTTTTGAGTTGGACCCATGTAACAATAGGCCTCTTTACAGTAGACCCATTTTTTTCTTTTGTTTTCTGCCCAAAATTTTTGCTAAGGGTACCCCCTCTTTTTGGTTGCTGGGGGTTCCTTCCCCACTCTAGTGTTTTCCTTGGGGGGTTTCTCTTCCACCTTTTGGGAGGTTCTTTCCCCCACTATTTGTAATATTTTGGCTGTAATATATTCCCAACTCTCTCTCAAAAAAAAACCATAAAAAATATACCTACAATATTTTGGATAGCATAAAACCTTAATTTATGAATGCATGTGTCTAGGTTTAGTATTACAGTATTGCATCTTTACATAGTCATGCTACTAAGACTTTATTTCTTAAAATACAAAAAACACATGAAATTAAAGAACCTTACATGTCAAGGGGCCAAGGGGGCAAAAAAATGCACTTGGTTTCTTGGGCTGTAATAGCTCGGCCTAAGTTGGCAAGAGGGATCAGTCTCCTAAACTTCAAGGATGAGGTCAACCTAGAGCTACAGTGGCTCCTGCATAGATTCTTGGTTCACAACAAGAATCCATTTTTGTGAGCGCAATTGCTTGGACAAAAGTACTGCTGCTGGGAGGCAAGGGCCTACAACTTGCAATTTTGGAGGAACTTATGCTAGCATGTTCATGCAATGGAACCGTTGGGAATTTTGGATCAATGCCCCCAAGAGATCATAAAACACCGATACCCATTAGAATCCTCCTAGGTGAAAATCTGGAAGGATCACTTATTAGAGAAAGTAAAGGTTTTTGGCTGGGTGCTTAAGCATCATGCGCTCCTAGTATGTGTCATGTTGCATGAACATGGCATGCAAGTGGAGCCCACCTATCCCATGTGCCTCCATGATATTGAAATGCTATAGCACTTCATGCACAACTACCACTTCACCAAGGTTGTCTGGCATGAGGCCCAACTTCCCCCATTTGCTTGCCATGGCAATTCGCCAACTTTGGCTGGCCTATGGGTGTTGTGGAAGCACTGAAATTCATGGGTTTTCAAGGGCATTGCACTATCGCTGTTGGCGATAATCGCCCAAGGTATTCACATGTTCCAGAACAAAGGTGTCTGCCACTATGGGACAGACACTCCTATTCAAGCCCTCAATCACAGAATTTACACAACAAACAGAACTATGGTAGCTGATCCAGTGGATGGGCTAGGACAACATGATGCAATTTATGGAAGCGAAATAGGAAATTCCCACAAGGCAGTTTTACAACAATTGGCACGACAATGAAACTAAATTTCGTGGCAGGTGCATCATGGTCTCTGTTCTTGTGTTGGCAAATGCATTAGGAGGGACACAGAAGGCGAGATGATTGCATTGGTTGTGCATGCACATTTGGACAAACAACATTTTTCAAGGGAACATCCCCAAGACTGCCAATGGTCACATTTGAAGATTGGCTCTATTGGGGGTTTGGAGGGAAGCTACTGTCTTGGTTGAATGTTACTTCATATAGTCCAAATACTCCCACAAACTTGTGGGCATTCATTTTATTTTTTTGAAGCACATGAGGCACAGGACCCCCATTAACATGCTGTAGTTTTTTTGGGACTCTCTGTGGTGCCAAAGGCTTGGGAGACACCCTAGGGTGATCATGGCGCTCTAGAGGTGGGGACACCAATTCTAGCGCTATAGCCCATGCTAGTCTACTCTTATCAGCAGGGCAGGACGTAGGACCTTAGGACAGGACCCTGGGATACTGACAATGAGGTGGTGAGAATGCCAATAGACACTGAGGGGATGCAAGACCACAGGCTCAACATGGAGGAGGGAGGCTGGTAGAAAGGGGTAGGTTGGAATATCACCATGAAAAGCAGTAGAGCAACCAAACAAGCTAGGCAAGAAGAAAGGGAGTGGTGGCAGGAGAGGTGGGAAAACATGCAAAGAGAGGCATATCAGGAGGCCACATGCATGCAAATATAGACCCTATGGTGGATGGAGGGCATCATTTCTGAACACACGACAGGTATTGCACAACTTATATAAGAAAATCAACAATGACTAGCAATCGATTTTGGTACTTCTGTGGACACCAACCCTCATTTGTAGTTTGGAGAGGAGAGTAGGGGGTCAATGCAAGGGCAAAGACCACAGACAAAACAAAAGGGGAAGGCTAGGGTGACATAGGAAGAGTGAGCATGGGGCATCCACGTAGCTTGATGAGTGGGGGCCTCAGGGAAGGAAGCCTGTAAAGCTTTGCGGGCACAAGCAAGGCCTACCCTGGGGGAGGGCAATTTCAGATAGGGGGAATCAATGGTCTTTGTGGCTTTGTAAGTCATCTGGGGTGGGGTCAGCTGCTCTGACCCAAGCTTTACTTATGTATAGCTTTCTTTTTCGAATTAATACAACTTGAATTCTTTCAAAAAAAAAGAACCTTACATGTCAGAAACTATCGTTACGGATTGAAATTACATCTCATGATTTATTAGTAATAGAATAAAACTCAGTGCTTAGAACACATAAAAACAACAAGCTCATTATGTATTTAGCTATCTAATGCTAGAAAAATCAATAACTCATTTTTCTATGTCTTGAAGAATGACAAATCAACAACAAATCAAATATTTTAACAAGGGTAGGTAGTAAAGGCATACCCTTCTCAATGAAAGCAAGAACAATCCTAGAATGGTAAATAGCCTGCATAGCTAGAATGATCTTGCGTTCAATTAATTCCTCAACAAGCCTTTTGGTTCATCTATCAAAAACCTTCAATTGTGTGTTTGTTCAGATATTAATCATTTCAATCAAAAGTAGGCAATTTCTACTCATATATAAGAATGAAAATGCATAACAACAAATTGATTAAGAATTTGCACTACATTCAGGCATTTATTTGTACTAAAATGGTACCATCATCTTATTTTTCAATTACCAAAAGCACAAAAATAAGAGCATGTTTAATCACTATTTCAGTTATTTTGTGTGTAATTACTTCATTTTATTCTAGAAAATGTCACTGAAAACATTTTCTACACTTTACAAGCAAGTCCCATTGATACATCCCTAGGGATTGTCACCTTCTTGTTGCTTTTTCATCACAATTTGCAAATATATAAAATTGTAGAATCCCAAAAGAAGACACGATGCTTAAAATTTCTTCCATTTTTTTAGCAAAATAATCAGGCATTGTATTAGAAAAAGGTGAGCACAAAACACAAGTGGATGAACCCCATAGAAAGGGGGGGGGGGGGGGGGGGGGGTACTTCACCCTCCCCCAAGATGAGGAAAGGAGAGACCCACTCAAGCAGAAAAGCAAAACAAAAAAAAAAAGAAATTCTAGAGCTACTAACCATCAAACCTACCCACAAAATCTGGCTCCTCCCTTGGCCCTTCAATCAGGTACACTCAAAACAAAAAAAAAAGCCAATAGCCCTAACAGGGCACCCTCTCTCCATTCTTGTAAGCATTATCATGCTGCAAATTGCTAGATGGTAGTGCAAGGCCAACTAGCCCCTTCTTGCCTATGTATAGAATCCAGAACATCCTAGAGTTACTTCGTAGAACCAAAGTTTGCTACTTCATGGAACTCCTTGTACTTTCGTGACTATTGTCATTGGGCTTCTGCAGATCCAGCTTTATCTAGATGAAATCTGGCAAAAACCCTCCTAATATGCCTTTAAAGATCCTCCTAGGAGATGTAACAGCAGACTTCCATAACTTCATAGGGACAATAGCCCATCCAAAATGACCACAGAACACTAGTTGAGTGAGGTGCCAATTGCTACTTCATGATTTGCTCCTCTTCCCGTGCAACTTTGGCCCTCCAAACTTCTACCGCCTTCTCTCTTTGCACTCTTTCCTGGGCCTCAAGGTGCAAATCTTCCCAGATCTACACCTTGAGATCCTCCTCCAACGTGCACCTCCTTGACACTTCCTACAACTCCCTCAACTGATGCTCTTGAATTGTAGCTTCATGTGCTTACCTCTCTACCTCCTGCAGCTAAACTATAGCAACCTCCTCATGCCTAGATATCTCAGCCGCCCAATGGGTCTACTCCTTGTCCCGCACTTCTTGAACAATGCAACACAGTTCAGATTCATGCTAAATCTAAAGCTCACAATGAATCTACTCTTCAATCAGATAGATTTGGTCCTACCATGGCAATTGAGTAGCAGAACCCTAATCTAGAGCACTAGCTCCCACCAACGGCAAACCCAAATCCAGCCTCTCCCTTGGTCCCTACAAAATGGACGAAGAAGATTTTCCCTCTAGGGATGGATAACAACACGTATAATAGCATTCTAATTGGACATACGTGAGCCTGCATAGTTTCCCTTGGCTTGGCAGCATTTCATTGTGCCAAAATCAGCCCAAAATGGCACCCCCCAACAAAGCGTGGTCAAAAAGAACTTGGGTAAGTTAACAGAGTGACCCAACTGCAAACAATGCATGAAGGGAAAATGGGAGCCTTGGAGCTTACAAGTGTTCCAGGACTACACAAAGAAATGTTCCCCAAGCTCAAACGCCTCCTGCCATAGGGCCATCAAGGTAGACTTAGGAACTTGCCTACTGATGATTCTTGGAACAGGCCCCTGAAAGAAACTTTCTGCATCTTGCAGCCCATGTTCTAAAGGAAAAACAATTTCTTCCCCAATGGTGATACCTATATATTCCACAATATCTTCTTTCGTAAGCCTAATCCACACCCCTCGAAAGGTTGTGGAATCAACACACCAACAAGAAAAGGAGGCATCTACAAGATCAAGGTCCCCTACAAGCTATGGGAGAATGTCATCCCACCCAATCCTCCACACCAATGCCCATAGCTATTGGTTATTCTAGTACCTTTGGCAATTAGGCTCAAAGGTGGGTGTGTGTCCCATGGCGGTCGTGGCCTCCTACGATAGCCACAAGGCCTTTTGAATAATGAGTGCTAAAGATGGTAGAGGCACATTGTCAAAAACGAGTGTTCTAGGCCTTCCACACAATTCATCGAATGACGTCAATGTGGAAATCCTTGTGCAAGCACCGACCCATGGCAGCAGTCACCCAAACAACACACATAATGGGGCATTGACATAGGATAGAAAATGATCAAATGTCTCAGTGGCCACATTGCAGTGGGGACAAGTGGCAAGAATCTACAAGCCTTTCACCCAAAGCAGCACTTGGACAAGTAGGCCAACATGTGCCACCAACCATAAAAAGCATTTATTTTTCTCTAGCAAGTGGCCTTGCCAAATCTGCCTCCATCCTAGAATGATTGGGAATTTAAAGCACAATAACTAACATGATGGGACACCCAACATTCCCAACTAACGCAGTGACTATGTAGTGGCACAAATGCCACACCAGATACAAAAGTCCTAGGGACTCACATTCCACATCATATACTTGTGTCACAAATCGCCACCCACGACCTATCAATCTCTATATTTAAGACCCTATTAACAAGTGTTTGATACCCCATTAACATAGCATCTTGGAATCTAGTAATGCACAACCCACCCACATTCTTTGGTTGCACCACTTTTTCCCAAGAAACAATGTGCATGTGATCTCCTCCTTTGCCATCTGACTAGATCGATTATGAATAATTTGGTCCATCCTTTCAATCACCCCTTGTGGAGACATGGCCACAGAAGTTGTATACCTTCTAATAGCCAAAAGGACCAATGTTGCTAGACGGATTCTTCCTTTTCTTGTAAGGAAGTGATTGGTCCAGTGTTGAGTTCTCATCTGAAGCTGTCAGATGAGGCAAACCCAAGCTGCTTCTCTATGCCAATTAAAAATGGGGATCCGCAAGTATATATCTTGTAGGGTGCCCTGCAAAATGCCAGAGTTATGATAGATATTGTTTCTTACCTTGATATCTATACAAACAAAGTCAGCTGAGGACTTTCCCCAATTAATAATCAAACCGGTCTCTCGAGACATTTTTCTCAATGCCTACACAATCACATCTGCTTGAAGAACAATCCCCCTGGATGAACAAAATCATATCATCTGCATAGTGAAACACCGTGAAAATTTTAGATCGGCCTAAGGTGAAGATTCACAGTTTGGGCAAAAGCTCATAGCAGAAATCCAGAAGGCAGAACAATGCGAAGGGGCGTGCAACATCCAGTCTTCAAATGTCTAAATAAATTTCTAACTTTGTTGCTCCTTATGCTACATTATGCAATGTAGCATCATGTCGCTCACATTACATAGAGCAACGTAATTCTGCGCGATGTGGTGAAGGTAGCTTACTGTAGCAATGAAGTCAGTAGAAATTCAAAACTTCGGCAAATATGACAAGTTTAAGGCCTAAGCAGCGATCTATGACTTGTCGCAGATTCCACCAAGTCTTTTGACCGGGATTGTATTTACACTCCATTACGCAGAGCAACGTAATGAGCTTTGAGGAAATCAAAGTCGACGTCAAAGGAAGCACGGCAAATTGGTTGCTTTACACTTTATTATGCTACACAACGTAAGAAAGTGTAACGCGCTAAAAAGTTAACAACTTTTACGCTCTATTATGCTCTGCAGCGTAAATAAGTGTAACGCATGAGGAATTCATCACATTACACTCTGCTCCGCTACGTAGCGTAAACGAGCGTAATGTAGTATAAAGTAGGCTAAGGCAACACCAGACACGCACTTGTTATCCATGCGCAACAATACGCTTACCAGCATATCGCAGCGTAATCATGAGGCGGTTTTAGCAAGAGTGGTTTACAACACACGTCACCCCAAAACGTAATGAGACATCACCGGCTTTAACATAAAAATTGTCAAGTCAACGGCGTTTTAAAATTTTGAGACACGTGTCATCAGGACCATGCCTCCCCATATGATGCTGAACGTATAAATAATCTAGTTGACAAGAAAAGAAGAGAGAACTTTCTTCCCAGGCAGGACATAAGGCATTGTTCGAGCATTGGCAGCGAGAGCAATCAGTCTTCTTGGTGAAAAGATTATCCTCTTCATTGGCAATCATCAGCAGCATTGAGCAAAGATTACCGAAGGTAAAAGGAGCAGATCAGAGGTCGAGAGATCATCTGGAATGATTAGCAAGGTTTATTGATCAGAAATAGTTGATTAATAGACATTTAGGCTTGACCCTCCTTGCATTCCTCTTTTGGCTTACGAGGTAGATCGACCTTCATTCTATTCTCCCTTTTTGACAGTCTTCATGTTGTTTCGTGTTCATGTATGCTTTGCACAAAGATAAGAGAAGTTTTCCGCTAGAACATTATATCCAATATATATTCAGCTTTTGAGTCAAATCATAGATCTTGGAATTACGCAGTTTTCCTAAATCTGATCTTTCTTGTTGCGTTGACATTATCGCTATTTCAAGTTCTTTACATCGTTTTCTACTCCATCTACGATTCATCGAATCAAATCATTTCATGAAATATACCCATAAAATATACATTACCGTGATATTCGATAATTTACTTTTTAAGTAAGTCCTTGTCTGATCAATAAGACCGTTCAGGGTGCCTCGGATTTGTTTTCACCAGCACGGCCCTCACACGGATCCATTGTTAAGATTGTTTACACGGATCTTCGCTCGGTATTTCCAGCGACCGACATTTTTCGTCGTTACAGTTTTCTGGCGCTAGAAGGGGGGCCTGAACCTTTGATTCGTATTTTACAGGTAAACCTGTATGCAATCCGTACCCATGTTCACATAACTTAAACATAATACCTCCAGGGAAGTTTACGAAATCGTGTGGTGTAGATTGGTCATAGTAACGATTCCTTTGGAATCCTACAGGGTAGAAAGCCTAATCGTGGTTCTGTTTTGCCGTTGCCTTTGTTTTTAAAACCTTTCTATTTGTTGTTATTGATTTATCTAAAAAATGGATTCTACACATACGAATACTGCTGCTATGATTGCCGCTGACTTGGGTGCCACAACCGCAAATCCCATCACCATTCCTAAATCAGCTTTCGGCGCGATAGGAGCTCAGGGACCGTTGCGTCGTTCATTGAGATTATAGGGCAGGGACCCTTCATTCACTGTCTTGACTCCTGAAGAGTATAATTTCATTTACGTCAAGATCCAGGCAAGGATTGCCGTTAGCTGAGCCGAGATGGAGGAAAAACAAAATTACGAACTGATTTACAAAGGGGGTCAAGACTTCACCCCTACTGCATATGACTTCATCCCCCTTACCGATCACTGTCATGAACTCTTGTCTCAATTGGTTATGGCTAGGAATCAGATTACACCATCTATTCTGGAGCCTCAAAACGAGGAGGAGAAGGAAGATGAATTCATAGCTCAGTCTGAACATGCGGATTCATACCATACACTCAGCCCCCATACATACGTGAATCCCCTGTTTCATCCCCTCATCAGCAAAACTTCCCATCTCAATCCAATCATGACCACCCAAATGCATATTCCCATTCCCATCGTCCCGCAGGCCAGCACGCAATCCTCAGCCTTGCAGGTACAAATGCCACCTCACAGTAATGTAGAAGTAATCCCCTCATCACATGTAATCAAGATTCCATCGGTGATACCTGCATCCATTGCCCGTCATTTCATTCCCCAAGTGCAGGTCCATACCACACCTATAACCCACCCAATGCAAAATCTGGTGCAAACCTTATCATCACAGTCCATTCCAAGTCAACAGGTCACAACCACCATTCAATCGCAGCGATCTATTCAACAACCTACGGCTGGTCAGTGGACCATGCCTGTTGCACACAACAATCAATCTGTGTTCTATGGTGTGCAACACTTGGCTGCATCTACCACACATGTCCCACAAGTAACTGCACAACATCCTTACACCTTCCATCCTACACGTCTGGCGACGGCCAATTTTTCCACACAGCCTACCGGGTGGTGGGTTTCACAGGCAGCTCCATCTGCGGGAACAGTCCCCATCGCGCCGTTTGTTAGCCAAGCTATCACTCCCTTTCCATTGCCTGGTACTACTCTTCCAGTCCAACCCCCTACTCCTCAAGCTCCAACTTCATCATCAACAGGTCTCGATCAAGCTTTTTCGCTTATTCAAACTCTCACTGAGGAAGTCAAGCGCCTTAAAGCTACTGGCTTTGATACAATACAGGTCATGGATTTCTACCATGATGATTTTATCAGCCCAGTAGTCCCCATGCTGTCATTGCCTCCAGGGATTTCTTTGCCCCATTTTACTAAATATAATGGGGAAGGTGATCCTAATGCTCACCTCATTACCTTTAGGTTTGAATCCTTGCTACTACAACAATGGCCTCATACGATTATCTGTGTCTTTGCAATGTCTCTGGCAGGTAAGGCCTTGGACTGGTATCGAGCACTCCCTCACTCTTCCATCTCAACCTTGGAAGAATTTCTAACACAATTTGTGACTCGCTTTAAATATAATTTAAAGCTGGAGGTCACATTAGATCAACTTATGGGGGTGAAACAAGACCCGCTTGAGCCAGTCCAGAAGTTTATACAACGATGGAGCGCTACTCTGAATGAAATCTATGAGCCTATCGCGGAAGCCCATCTGTTGGATATTTTCAAAGGAGTAGTTAACAAATTCATCAAGTCTAAACTATACTACCTCGCCTCTTGCTCCCTGAGTCAAGCCTTCGTGCAAACTAAGAGCATCCAAGATGCTGCGGAGGCTAGCAAAGACCCAGCGTATGTGGCCTATAAGAACACCAACAGTAAGGGTAAATACAAAGGTAAAACAACAACAACGATAGTAGCTGCATTGGCCAAGGGTGCCAAAAAGAAGAATAACAAGAAGATGCCCACAACGCCTAATGAGACCACAACCTAGTGCAAGCAGCACCGACCAAGAAGCACCTGCCCCTGAACAGCCCTCACAATCAAAACCAAACTTCGAGCGTAAAGATCGTTCAAAGTACACAACCCTGCCTATAAAGCATTCGGAACTACTGAAACAATTATTAGGAGCAAGGTATATTCAAAAAAAGAAAATATCCGAGGAAGCTCTAAAGCATCACAGGTGTCATTGTGAATTGCTGAAGAATCCTTCTTTAGCTCTTCCCAACGAACCGCCAGTCCCTAAGTCTTTTAGGCTGGACCATTTTTGTGACTACCACCAGTTGTGTGGTCACGACATCGATTATTGTTGGGCGTTGAAGGACGATATTCATTGCATGATTGACAATTGTTCCTTGACATTAGATAGCAGTAGTCCAATAGGTCCCAAAAACCAGGTGATGCATGTGTACAAAGATCCATTAAATGCAAATAACGCAGCATACACCATCAACATGGTAAGTACAGACAGTGAAGGGAAGGTACCGCCTAAGAAACCCTTTCTGTTATGTGTACCTATCAATTCATCCTAGGGAGCAAGTTCTTCACCGACAGTTGGCAGCGCCTCGAGGCCACCCTTTGTTATTAGGGTGCCTTCTCAAACTATAACTCAGTCTCACACTTACAATAAAGTTGCAGCCATGCCCACGTCTACCCCTAAGGCACCTTTTATCCTTAGGGTGCAAAACCACCAGCTTTCCCTTTTACGTAGGGGCAAGTCTCTAATCCTCCATCCAACAAAAAAAGTGAAGGAGAAGCACTAATTAATGCAACCAAAGACTGCTCTATGCTAGGGTTTGCTAGGCCCAGGCCCCTGGCTTCTGTACCTCCCCCTACACCTCCTGAGCAAGACAAAGGTACAGAAACACAGCCACCTCCCCTTTGCAGAAAGAAATACAACCCTCCGACTGACACTATTCCGCCTCAGGAAATTCGTCTCTTAGGGTGAATGGAAGAAGAAAGAGGGGACAAGCAACCTAGCCGAGAGCGAGATCTCCTCGATGCATTTACTCAGGTCAAGTAGGCTCTAAAACATAAGAATACAACATTGAGCCTCTATGACTTGCTTATGACGTCTCAAAAGCACCGAGAGGCTATGGTCCGTATGCTGACATCCATACCTACGGATGAAAGCCTACCAGCGGAAGAGGAAGTGATACATGCTATCATGTTTCTCCCCATTGCTGAGCGACCTAAACCTAGCTCGTTGACTTTTCATGATGAATCCATCAAAGATGATCCTGAGAAAGGTCGAGTCACAATAGAACCCATGTTCATCACCATCCGGGTCAGTCGACACCGAATCCGGAGTGTGCACATTGACGATGGTGCGGCTATGAATGTCATCCCTTATCCTATAGTGGATAAGTTGGGCCTAGTCGACCAGATCAGTCCTATGATGACATCATGCCTAAATTCGTTCAACGGGGCACAATTTCAAGTCAAAGGGATGGTACATATTGATTTTGTGGTAGGAGACCGATTCCCAACAAATGCCACATTTATTGTTGTCGAGGAGATGCCCGGCTTCAACCTGATCCTAGGAAGGTCTTGGCTAGCCCAACTGAGGGCAGTTTCATCACCGATACATCAAGAGATACACCTACCTTATGCAGGGGGAGAGGTAGTGACACATGGTGATGGAATGACTCCTGGAACCGTCAATAACATCGAGGAAGAACAGGGTTCGGAAATTGAAATGCTAGAAGACCAAACCCATGCCCAAATCCCCGAACAAGTCAAAAGGACTAATGAAAGCCTGACTTGGGCTGACCTACCATTTCAGGAAGAGGAAGATGATGTGGAGGAGTTGGGTCATAGATCTCCTCATCCTTACGCACTACTCAATGTAAAAGCTATCAAAAAATAATTATGGACTAGCGATTGACCTTCATGATATTTACACGCATCTTTACACTTTCGCTAGTTTTTCCATTTATGCTTATCAGTTTTGACTGTCACTTTTGTTTAGTATAGATATATTTATGTCTTCTATCAATTACGCCATTTATGTTTCCTAGTTACACCATTTACACTTCCTAATTCCTATTAGTTACACTAATATAATCACACAAATATTTACACTTTTATCAATTACACTTTCTAATATACGCAAATGGCCTGCAACAGCCTAAAACTAGAAAAGGCCTGCAATGGCCTAAAACTAGCAAAGGCACGAAATGGCCCTAAACTAAAATATCCGATTTCTATCTTTATGCAAGATCTATATTTTACGCAAACACTATGTAACGGCCCGCAATGGCCTTAAAATAGCAACTCCATTCAACGGTCACAATAACGCCACCTACCCAAAACCCTCAATAATTCTATTTACGATTTGTATAAGTAAAAACATAAAATTAAAAACCATAGAGAAAATTTTGTAATGAATCATGTCATATTTCATATTGTCTTTGTTCCCATCTCATAAATAAAATTGTGCTTAATCATAATTACGCATCCCCTCCAGCACCACTATCTCATGTATCCCTTAACTTGGCTTCCAAGCCTTGCAAATTGTCTTCATACGGGTCATCTCTTCTAGGAAGTATTCCCTCATGTGGAGCGTCATCTTCACAGGGTTCTTCCACTAAAACTTGCTCCCCAAGGTGATGATCTGCATCATTACGCTCTCCTTCATGAACACACGCCTCATCCTGTTCACCTTCTTCGTTCGTTTCTTGTAACTACATACAACACACATATCAAAAAAGCCATGATAGGATAAGTCAAAACATTTCGAATTCAATAATACTAAAACTTACTCGCGATGGCCCCGCATCAGCAACAAAGGGGAGTTGATCTAAGTCGACCCACAGATGTTGCATAATCTCGTCTTCGGTCAACTCAGACCATACCCTATTCCCCAAATTAGTTGTAGCCTTAACCTTCCCCTTCTCCACACTAGTCCACCGAGGAGGTTCGGGAAAGAAGGTAGGGACTATGGTCTCTCCCCCAGGAAGAGTAATCTCTCTTTCTAGGGATGCGCTTACCGTCACCTACTCCTGGAACTTCTTGAAGGCCTCAGATGCACTAATGACATCAAGGAACATTCACAAGGATTGAGCTTCAACAGCGAAATCTCGATAATGCTAACGATAAGCGATACTATCTCGCTTATACAGATGCTTATGATCTTTTTCTGTCTATCCCCACTCTTGGAAAATTGCAAAAAAGTCCTTCTAGTCTTGATTCTTCCGGGCCAAGAGCTCTATCTGCATCCTTTGCTCGACTAATTCATGACTAGTTTGCACGCTGTTTCTGACTGCGATCCAATAGCGAGCGTAGTCAATCATAGCTGTCTGCCAGTCCTCTTGACCCGTTCCTCGAGCTTGCGGAAATTCACATCACGATCTTAAGTCTCTGACCTCTCTGGTCAAAGACATCCTTTCCTTCACTGATCTCTGCAGCTTATTCAAGAGGTCTTCATTGACATTCGAACTCTCCCATAGAGAGCGGGTTGAGCATAACACACATTTACACATCTCTTTGTAAATGTTGCATGGCACGACTATTGCTTCTGATGAAGGTTCGATGGTGTCTAGGTCAACAAGCTTCGTAGAGTCCCATCGAAGGCGAGCTCCTAACAACAAATATTAGATCAAATGTAATTACCCACTGTAGCCTTATAACAAAATAAGCATGAGATAGCTACAACATACCAGCACCAGGATCGACACGTTCTAAACGCTCGATCATATCACTGATGACGCCTTCCATAAAGGTGAATTTATTGGGGAATTCGCCCCACACTCTGCTTACAACGGTGGACGAGGAATCCCCTCGTTCATCTATGGCATAATTAAGTCAAAATTTTTTGGCTAATAACAGAACCTCTCAAACAATTTTTAATACACTAATTACCTCTTCCTGTCCCAGTGGGAAGTGCATCAATATTCTCCGCCTCCACTCTCTCTTCACACACAAGGGTCTATGCGTCACTCACTCTAGTAACTGGGGCCTCCTCTTCCAAAACTGAGGCCCCTTCCCCATGCTGTAACACCATGGCCCCTGTCTCAGGGGTCAATTGCTTTGTAGGTCTCCCTGTTTCTATCATATAATGCACTCAAATAATTTAAAACACCTTGAGTAAGCCACAAAATACAACAATTACCATAACTCTTACTCTGTCCTCTCACTTACCAGGTGGAGGCTTACTCCACTGAAACCTAACTTGCATAGTTTTGCCTACACCACCAGCCAGCTCCACAGGTGCCTTAGTTCGAGGCCTTTTACGCTGAACTGAAGCATCCACTATTTTGGCCACTAGGGGCTTTCCTCATGACGCATCACCGGTGTAAGAGGGAAGCGCCCCACCTACGCTGTCAAGGCCTGGCATTTGAGGTGCCACCACATCCCTAGTCATTATGGAAAATGACTCCCCAATTCCCTTCGGAGGATCCTGTGACCGGGTAGTGTCGAAGATGTGGGAGATCCAGGGTTTGGATAGCTGGTCTCGGTCCTATTGCACCCAGACCCCATTCATTTGGATCATCAGAAATTCGACAAAACGCCAGAGGAAAGCTATGAAAAAAGTGAAGTGCACACTGAAATGGGACTCAATATTTTGGTAGAGCCTAATCATTTCAGTGCATAACCCTTTAGCGAAATAGCTTTCCCAGTTGAATTGGGTCCCTTCCTCTATCACCTCTCGCATGATACGGGCTTGTTCTATGGTGAAGAACTTCCCCTGCGAGAGCGTTCTGGGGAAAGCCCGGGCTCAGAAGAGGGGGTAAATGGTTTTGGCAACCTCCAACAAGATCTTTTCACAAGGAATCCCCTTTGTGTCCTTCTTGGTCCCCATCCACTCCTCCAGCTCTTCCTGACATTTGAGGCTCCTCCTCGACTTTTCTTCTATGGGAAGACCGTCGGAGGGGACATTGAAAAGGTCAATGAACAACTGAGCATCAATGTTAAAATGTACATGCACGTTACGCACGGGCGTGCAAAAACGCTCAACCCCCTCGCTGAAGGAGTTAACCAGGGTTAGCATTTCACTTGCGGGGACATCAGGGGTTACGGCCAAGAACAGATGCATCAACCTCGCCTCCTATAGCTTAGTAACCAACGTAGCTAGGGCCGCCGCGTGGCCTAGCCAGCGTTGCGCTTTCTTTATATCGCCGTAACGGAAGAGGAGAGTGTTCGCCTCGTGGATAGAAATCATGATAGTAACTTCCCTAGATTCCCTAATTGATAACACAAGTCAAGACAACATTATACAACTTCTCAACCAATAATATCCTGTAACTAATTGTGACGACGAAACCTTACCAGGTCCAAATGGTAAGGGAAATGGAGGAAGCTTCCTTTGCACGTTCGCGAGAGTGAGGGAAGGGTTCAAAGTCCATTCCTCATGTAACCATCCAAGGCTCTGACAATTCGTGAAGGCATCAAAGTAACGGGTGGGATACTCAGGAATCTCGAAGGTCATTTGCCCCATGACACCGGCACGTACTTTGCTAGTGGACATAAACTCGTTTATCGCCCTTTCGGTCAGGGACAAGGTATCATTGTTGCCCAATAATCCATTCTTGTTGATAAAGAACCTGTATCATATAGTGCATTACTATTCCACAATCTACAAATTCAAACATCAAAAAACATATTAATATCATCGCAAATAAAATGACTTACCCACTCGAGTAATACACCATGCTCACTGGATTATGGAAGCAGGTTGAGACATGGCGGGCTATGAACAATGTGTTATAAGCATGGTAATAGCTAAATATGGGCATCTCCCAGATCCAACTTAAACACCTCAATCCTTTGGCGCTAAGTTCGCGGTCTTGGGGTCAACCAGTGTCAATAGCTCTATCTGTAGAATCGACTAACAAATGTTCCAGAATGGCCGCAGCCACATCGCCTGGTAGATGCGACCAAATGATGATGCTATAGTTACGCAGCAAAAATTGCAAGAACTCCAGCGCACCCTTCCGGAACCATATTGATTTTCCCTGTAAGCAAGTTTGAGGGGGAGGAACATTGGTTGTAGGAGGGTTTATACAACATAAAACCTCGACTATGTCCAAAACAATTAGGACAGGTTTCATGAGTATACTGTACAGAACATAAATACGTTACCATGAGACAAAAATCTAAATCTAGATTTCATTGCATGCTTAGGAAAACTACAGATTATGCTTTAGCCATGTAGCCAAAATCGCCTAAACCCTTGCGACAGTGCAAGGTTTGTCTCAGACAATGGCGATGAATGCAATACCGCTACCTAAACCCTTACCTTAATGCAAAGCCTATATCCTAAAACTCTAGTTTACGTAGATAACTCAAAAGAATAAACAAAAGAAAAATCTATGACCAACAGCAATGCGAAAAAGTGAGGGATGGCCTACTGATTCAAGGGGTTAACATCTCGTACTTCGACCAAAGCCTGCGAAGAACGCTATAGACTCCTCTGCACTTCATCAATTTTTACCAATTTGGCATTCTTTCCTCTCACCTTCGGTGCCATGGTTACAGTTCTGTGAACCTTCGCAAATAACACACCACTATCTTTTGTTCTTTCTCTCTCTCTGTGGCAGCTGAATTTGAATTCGCAATAGCCAATAGCCTATTTTTGATATGAACCACTTCCTTATAACATGCAAGACTAATTGACTTGATGCCCGATTAAAGAGGAACTTTCCTAAATGATGGTGTCAGCATGAGATGGAACCCGAAGATCAGGGCATTAATGTGGCAGATATCACATGGAGCACTATCCGAAATGACATTAAACTACTACACCTTATCACTTCGTAATTGGGTCACATTAATTATAGGCTATTCATGGTATTCAAAATTCAGTTAGCTCTTCATGCTCAGCAGCGTCATGCCATACCTTTTCCTAATCACTTCCATATTTGGCAATTTTGCAGGACAGTTGGCAAATGGACGCAACTTTATCGGCACCCCTAGCTTTAACAGGCCCATATGGGGGAATAGTTAGACAATTTGATCTCACACTAGTAGAAACTAACTTTTTCCTCAATGACGCAATCATAGCCACGTTAGAAACGTCTCTAGACTGGCCAGAACAATCGATGCGCACACTAGAACTGAAGGCTGGAGATGTGATCAAAGACTCCCTCGGCGAGGTCTCTGTGGTTACGCATAAAGGTGAGAACAAAACTCTTAAAGTTAGTTCTTTATTGGACCAGGAGGCATATGAAAATATAAAATAGGTGCTCCAGAATAATATCACAGTATTCGCATGATCATACAAAGATATGCCGAGACTAGATCCAAGGTTAATTCAACATAACATAATTCTAGACCCGCGTATTAAAGCGATTAGATAAAAAGCACGGAAAATTAAGCTAGAAATCGCGCTAGAAGTACGTGATGAGATCACTAAACTATACCAGGCTGGTTTCATCCACGCGGTCGATTACTCAAACTGGGTATCTAACATTGTAGTTGTCCCTAAGAAGGCCAGAGGGATACGCATCTGCATAGATTTCTGGGACTTGAACAAAGCTACAATCAAGGACAACTTTCCGCTACCGAGTATTGACCAACTAGTAGATACAACCGCTGGGCATGCGCTTTTATCTTTCATGGATGGTTTTTTGGGCTATAATCAGATTCACATCAACCCAGAACATCAGCTGACCACAAAATTCATGACACCCTGGGGGACCTTTTGTTACACCATGATGCCTTTTGGTTTAAAAAATGCCGGAGCGACGTATCAACGAGCTATGATGTACATCTGTAGTGATTATCTCCTAGGAAGACTGAATGATTATGTTGACGATATAGCCATTAAGTCTGTGAGGTCAGAAGATCATCCAGAGGACCTAGAGTTAGTCCTTAAAAGATGCTCTATATACGATCTCCAGCTCAACCCAAGGAAGTGCATATTCAGAGTCAAAATCGGAAGCATGCTGGGGTTTGTGGTATCAGAAAATGGAATACGAGTAGACCCTGACAAGGTCAAGGCCATCGTTGAGTTGACACCCCCTACAAATCTCAAGCAATTACACGAGTTGCAAGGATAGTTGCAGTTTATCAGGCAGTTCATCTCAAAATTAATAGATAAATTACATCCTATGCAACATCTGCTTAAAAAGGGGGTTAATTTTGAGTGGATAGACAATTGTCAGCGTGCGTTTGACAGCTTGAAGCAAGAACTTCAACGCTTGCCAACAGTATTCCCGCCACAAAGGGATCAACCATTTTACATTTACCTCGCAACCTCAGACGTATCCCTAGTTGCATTACTCTATCAAGAACGAGGCGATGGGTCAGAAGTACCCATCTACTACTTGAGTCATGCTCTATGTGTGTATGAAATGAGGTATAATGAAGTAGAGCGTAATAGTTTAGCATTAGTGTTTGCACTCAAAAAATGTAGACACTATCTCTTCTGCAGCAAAGTCAATATAATTTGCAAGAATAACATCCTGAGAGCTATTACGCACAACCTATATGAAAGTAGCAGGATAGCTCGTTGGAAAGCTATCACGGCAAAATTCGACCTGCATTATATAGGCGAATCTTCTACAAAAGGCCAAGCGATAGCCGACCAACTAATGACATCACCCATTGACAGTCAGGCAACGATAGAGCCTGAATTTCCCGACGAACTTGTACATAGTCTAAGCCTTGTTTTAACAGGCCTTGAAGCAACGTTACATTTTGATGGAGCCTTAACCCCTAGAGGCGGCAGTGCTGCCACAGTCATTACGCTATCACCGAAGGATGTACGTTTGCACACCTACCGCTTGACCTTTCCCTATACGAACAATGTGGCAGAGTACAAGGGGCTCCGCAGGGAATTATTAACAGCCAGGGAGCTTAACGTTCAACACTTGGTGATTAGGGGCGATTCAATGCTCATGATAAATCAAATCATAGGAGTCTATGCCTGCAAGGTTGTACATCTACAGTCCTACTATGATATGGCTAAAGATCTCCTGAAGCAGTTCACAGCAACCGATGCCCAACACATGCCTCAAAATGACAACACGCTAGCCGATGCACTGCCATTTGCATTGAATGTGCCACCGCACCTATTTGACACTTGCCCCGCCTTAATGATAGAATGTCTAGATCCTGTCATTCAGACAGTGCAAATATCTTCACTGCTCGCAGATGAAATGCCAGAATGGTACGATAACATTAAAACTTACCTTCTGCGTGGCAAACCATCACACGAGCTAACGCATGCACAAAAAGATGCAATCTGCAAGCGAGCTAGGTAATACGTCATTATAGGAGACAATACCCTTTGTAGATGCTCTTTCGATGGAGTATTGCTTACTTGTGTTAACAAAGACCAAGCACAACGTATAGTCGACGAAGTTCACAAGGGACTGTGTGGAGGACACGTAGCCCCACAAGCCATGGCTGCTAAAATCCGTCGCTTAGGGTATTATTGGCCATATATGGAAAAACACTATCTTACAAAGGTTAAAACATGTGACACGTGTCAACGTTACACGAATCTTATACACGTGTTACCTACAGAATTACACACGACCCAGATCACATGGCCCTTCCAACAATGGGGATTGGACATTATAGGGCCTATCGCACCAAAATCTTCTGCAAGGTACAGCTTCATAATCACCGCTATTGAATATTTCATGAAGTGGGTTGAAGCCATCCCTTTGCGAAAGATCACATCTCAACAGGTCTGCCAGTTCATTTTGGACAACATCGTAACTAGATTTGGCCTCCCAATGACTATCGTGACCGACAATGGGCCACAACTTAGCAGTGAGGAAACCAAATATTTTTGTGATAGCCTTGGTATTAAACAATCTTTTTTCTCACTTTATTACCCGCAAGCGAATGGTCAAGCTGAAGCAACGAATAAGGTCATTATCAATTTGCTCAAGAAAATGCTCAGCAGCAACACAAGAGGATGGCATGAAAAGATCCTCTATGTGCTATGGGCGTATCGTACCACATGTAGAACAACTACAGAAAGTACACCCTATAGCCTAGTCTATGGATCTGAGGCGGTGCTGCCCCTTGAATTACAAGTTCTTTCTTTGCAGATGGTCCTGTCTACGATTATAAATGATGCTCAACACACCATGTCTCGGATCATGGATTTGGACTCAGTAGAGGAGAAGCAAATACAGATGCTTGATACCATCGAAAAGTATCAAGATAAGTAGAGGCAGAAGCACTGTCATAATCTTCAACAACGTCCAATCAAGAAAGGAGATTTGGTTCTCAAGGTCGTTCGTGAACCAGTAGGTAAATTCTCTGCAAACTAGGAGGGCCCTTTCTTAGTAGCCAGCATGTATGGCAACGGTGCATTCAAGCTAGCAGATATCAATGGCAACGAGTTATCAAATCCCATGAACCATATATACTTGAAGTGGTACTACATCTAGCTGCATATCTAGTGTTAACATCAGGCGCAACAATCATCCGCTACGACGATAAAATGGCATTCTCCGCACGCATCCGCCATGATGCTAAACTGGCAACGATCATCTACCACGATGTAAAACTGGTAGATTGCAATTGTCTGCTACGACGTAAAACTGGAAGTGTTGTACAGGTCCGCCAAGAAATAAAATTGGCATTTCCTTCACGTGTCCACCACGACACTAAACTGGCACCGGCTATCCGCCATGACACAAAACTGGCACAGGTAAGCATCCATCTGCTGAGATGTAAAACTAGCATAGACTTGTCCCTGGGTCACGACATAAAACTGACATCACCATAAATCAGTTCTACCGCCTTCCACTACGACATAAAACTAGCATTTCTCAGTCTGCCTAGACTTTAAATCGAGACCATGATCTGCTGGGACTTAAAACCAGCAACGATAGTCTACCAGGACTTAAAACTGGGACTTACAGACCGCCAACATATGAATCAAACGAGCATGAACATCTCTACGTAGATACAAAATGCATAGAGTGGGATGTTGGAATAGCCCCAGCATCGCTACCTTGAGGGCATTCTGTTGATTCCTCAGATATGCCGAAAGGCATACTACTGATCCCTCAGAGATACCGTTACTACAACTATTTCAGTGAGGGTACTTCTGAGAGGTCAGTTTCATCATCTGGAACCCCAAGGAAGTTCTCATTAGCCACAACCTTGGGAATCTTCAGACACCATCGCTATCAGACTCTAGCTTCATAGATTCATCTGGCTGGTTCTTTGCATAACTGGTTAGATGTGATGTGTCTGATGGTTGACAGCGACTTGCTGGGTCGAGCATCAACATTAAGACCCTGGCCCCTTGCTACGATCCCTTACTCATGGCCTACTCACTCCTTCTTGCCTCGGACGATGCCTATTTCAACAACTTCTCCGGTGATTTGGCTGAGCAATGGTGCCCTCTATTTTCTTTTCTAATTACAGGTTACTTGGTACAAGGATGTCATTCAATAGTATGTTCACCAGGGCAGTGAAGTGCAGACATCGTCTTGAGATGGCCGCTCAGGTGAGCCTGTCTACATAGGAGTGCAATCCTGTCTTCCTCATAATCCAACCTCTCCTTCCTATTCCCCTCCTTGGCCGTTCCAACTGCTTTCCTTGTACAAAATGTGAATACGCAACATACGCTTTCCGCGTCTGCATTACAGTCAAGCCCATGAACTGGCGTAATGTAACTCGCCTAGTGGGCACAAAAGAAAAACAACGTTGACAAAATGGATTGAAAAACAACTCATCGAGGCCATGCAAACATAACACAACTCATCCATGCAAGCCCCTTTGTCTACAATATGATGGTATCACTCCATGAAAATGCAATTGCAGGAGGATGCCTCATGACTTATTCATGAAAAGCTGTACTCACCCACTTGAGTCTTCCCCGAACCTCCCTCCTCTCACCTCTGTAAGAATTCCTCCCCCTGAATCGTTTTATCTTCAACTTTCCCACTTCTGCACTTCTTGATTAATAAGGCGACACCTGAGTAACCATCGACAGATGTTGTTGGCACTTTTACCTATCCAGTGTTTCGTATTCTTTGTCGACATCTTTTGGGCAAGCCCTCTAAACATCAACAAAGAGAGGCCATTGAAACACCGTAAAAATTATGGATCGGCCTAAGGTGAAGATTCATAGTTTGGGCAAAAGCTCATAGCAGAAATCCAGAAGGCAGAACAATGCGAAGGGGCATGCAACATCTAGTCTTCAAATGTCTTAAAAAATTCTAACTTTGTTACTCCTTACGCTACATTACGTAATGTAGCATCATGTCGTTCACATTACGCAGAGCAGCGTAATTCTGCGCGATGTGGCGAAGGTAGCTTATTGTAGCAATGAAGTCAGTAGAAATTCAGAACTTCAGCAAATATGACAAGTTTAAGGCCTAAGCAGCGGTCTATGACTTGTCGCAGATTCCACCAAGTCTTTTGACCGAGATTGTATTTACTGTCCATTACGTAGAGCAACGTAATGAGCCTGGAGGAAATCAAAGTCGACATCAAAGGAAGCACGGCATATTGGTCACTTTACACTTTATTACGCTACACAATGTAAGAAAGTGTAACACGCTAAAAAGTTTACCACTTTTACACTCTATTATGCTCTGCAGTGTAAGTAAGTGTAACACATGAGGAATTCAACACATTACGCTTTGCTACGCTACGCAGCGTAAACAACCGTAATGTAGTATAAAGTCAGCTAAGGAAACACTAGACATGCACTTGTTATCCATGTGCAGCAATACGCTTATCAACATATTGTAGCGTAATCATGAGGCAGTTTCAGCAAGAGTGGTTTACAGCACACCTCGCCCCAAAATGTAATGAGGCATCACTGGATTTAACATAAAAATTGTCAAGTCAACGGAGTTTTAAAATTTTGAGACATGTGTCATCAGCACCATGCCTCCCCATATGATGTTGAACGTATAAATACTCCAGTTGACAAGAAAAGAAGAGAGGACTTTCTTCCTGGGTAGGACATAAGGCATTGTTTGAGCATTGGTAGCGAGAGCAATCAGTCTTCTTGGTGAAAAGATTATCCTCTTCATTGGCAATCATCAACAGCATTGAGCAAAGATTACTGAAGGAAAAAAGAGTAGATCAGAGGTCAAGAGATCATCTGGAATGATTAGCAAGGTTCATTGATCAGAAATAGTTGATCAATAGACATCTAGGCTTGACCTTCCTTGCATTCCACTTTTGGCTTACGAGGTAGATCGACCTTATTTACGCAGAGTAGCATAATGAGCCTGGAGGAAATCAAAGTCAATGTCAAAGGAAGCACGGCAGATTGGTTACTTTACGCTTTATTACGCTACATAGCGTAAGAAAGCGTAACGCACTAAAAAGTTAACCACTTTTATGCCCTATTATTCTTTGCAGCATAAATAAGTGTAATGCATGAGGAATTCATCACATTACACTCTGCTACGCTACGCAGCGTAAACGAGTGTAATGTAGTATAAAGTCAGCTAAGGCAATACCAGACACACACTTGTTATCCATGCGTGGCAATACGCTTATCAGCATATCGCAGCATAATCATGAGGCGGTTTCAGCAAGAGTGGTTTATAGCACACCTCACCCCAAAACATAATGAGGCATCACTGGCTTTAACATAAAAATTGTCAAGTCAACGACATTTTGAAAGTTCGAGATACATGTCATCAGGACCATGCCTCCCCATATGATGCTGAACGTATAAATACTCCAGTTGACAAGAAAAGAAGAGAGGACTTTCTTCCTGGGTAGGACATAAGGCATTGTTTGAGCATTGGTAGCGAGAGCAATCAGTCTTCTTGGCAAAAAGATTATCCTCTTCATTGGCAATCATCAGTAGCATTGAGAAAAGATTACCGAAGGCAAAAGGAGCAGATCAGAGGTCGAGAGATCATCTGGAATGATTAGCAAGGTTTATTGATTAGAAATAGTTGATTAATAGACATCCAGGCTTGACCTTCCTTGCATTCCACTTTTGGCTTACGAGGTAGATCGACCTTCATTCTGTTCTCCCTTTTTGACAGTCTTCTTGTTGTTTCATGTTCATGTATGCTTCACACAAAGATAAGCGAAGTTTTCCACTAGAACCTTATATCCAATATATATTCAACTTTTGAGTCAAATCATAGATCTTGGAATTACGTAGTTTTCCTAAATCTAATCTTTCTTGTTGCGTTGATGTTATCGCTATTTCAAGTTCTTTACACTGTTTTCTACTCCTACGATTCACCGAATCAAATCATTTCATGAAATATACGTATAAAATATACATTACCGTGATATTCGATAATTTACTGATTAAGTAAGTTCCTATCTAATCGATAAGACCGTTCAGGGCACCTCGGATTCGTTTTCTCCAGCACGGCCCTCGCACGGATCCGTGGTTAAGACTGTGTACACGGATCTCGCTCGGTATTTCCAACGACCAACGTTTTTCGTCATTACACATAGTGCTTTGCTATACAAGTCACCCCTCCAATCCTAAGCCCTCGAACGCCTTTTGATCTACAATATGTGTTCATAGTATCCATGACAATAATAAAAAGATGTGACAGCGAGTCTCCCTACCTTAACCCCTACTAAGAAAAGGAAACCCCCAATGGTTCCCCATTAATCTCAAAAAAATAAGCTCCCAACTTCTAGATTTGAATGCATAGTTCTACAAATTTCGAATGCAGCCCTTTTCTAAGCATAATATCTTTTAACGTTGTCCAAGAAAGCATATCATATGCCTTGGCTATATCAAGTTTGAGGCACATACCTAGGAAATTCTCCTGTTTCAGCAAGTGCATGATTTCCTAAAACAAAAGGATTTGATCCTAGATGGACATACCTTTGATGAAGCCTGTTTGCTAAGACCCAACCAACAATGACATAAGAGGCTGAAGTTTGGCCACCATGATCTTTGTAAACAAACGATGGAGGATGTTACAAACCCCTATCGGCCGAAAGTAAGCTGGCTACATGGGGTTATCCACTTTTGACATCAAAACAATCTTGGAACAATTGATCTCATTCCTTGTCCCTAACATAGCATCAAGTTAAAAGCATCCAATATGTTATCCCCAATCACATCAAAGAACATTCTAAAAAATTCCACATACCATCCAGCTAGCCCTAGCACATTAGTGGACTGCATAGTTCTGAGAGCACGTGAAATTTCCTGCTTGGTAATAAGTGCCACTAGGCTCCTATTTTATAGGGGTTGCACCACCTTGTTGATGTTAATAGAACTGGGGAAGACATCTTCCCTTGCCCAAACTTTAGCCCAATAGTCCTACATGATGGCAGTAATAGCGTGATCACCATTGACTAGCTTGTCTTCTTGCCTAAGGCTATGAATTTTTTAAGCTACCATGTTTGCATTGGCTACCACAAAAAAAATCTAGTGTTATGGTCCTCATCTTTTAAACATTTCATGCAGCTTTGTTCCTTACAATACTATTCCTCTTTTTCCGACAACTACTGCAACTATAGGAGCATGTCATATTCCTCTTGTTCCAGGGATTGTCCTTGCTATTGAGATGTCTAAATTTCATGCAACTTTACTAACAACTCTTCCCTATATTCCTTGAATGCATATTTCTCACCTTTTTATCTAGTTTTGATTTTTTTTCTTCAAGGTAGTCAATGCATGTTTTAGAAATTCTCTAGGATCATGCTGGCCTAGGTACCCTTCCGAAACTTCATGAATCAGATTGGCTAACCATGGATTAGATACCAAGATCTCTCAAACCTAAATAGCCATGACCCCAAAGAATCAACCTTACAAAACAAGCAAAGTAATAGTTAGTGAATTGAGGCCCTCTTTTCCAACCCTTGAACACATATCTCTTGCTTCAACAACAAAGAAGAGCAATCCACATCCTATCAATTCGAGAGATGACAAAAGCTTTTGCTTTTCTTCTATTACTCCAGGTAAATTAACAACCTATGATATGTAGATCCACCATATCAAATGTTTGGAGGTATTCAAAGGCTTTCTAAGTACCAAGAAGGGAAGATGAATCTCCACCAATCTTCGCCCAAGGAAACATCCTCTAGTTAAAATCCCCAATGATCATCCAAGTTGACCTATTCAGAATCTTCTCAACAATTCTATGAAGCTCCATTAACTGTGTCTCTGGCTCTTGTGACCCATAGAAGTTAGTAATCTAGAAATTCTGAGCATGCAAGAAAATTGAAATACACCATCTAAAAGTATCAAAAAACTATAGATTAACATGGGAAATTACTGATGATCCTTGAGACTTCCCAATGGAAACCACAAACACCGCTTTCCATCCAAACCATTCCAAAACCTGCCTCTATGCCCCAACCAGTTTGGTCTCCTGCAAGCACACAAGATCCACTTTAACTATTTGAACTAATTTTTGTAGGGTACTTCTTTTGTAATGGGTACCCTATCCCCTACAATTCCAAGAAAGAATATTCATTGTTTACTAGTGGACCATTTCTTATATACCCCTTTGAGGGTAGCTTGGGTTCCTAGATCAATCTCCTTCTAAGTCTTCTTCAACCTCAATTCCGACATAGTTGGCCACCCTATTTTCTGGGTTAAGCCAGCACCTCAAAACTAGTTTCTTCCTCTTGTTATACTACCTGGAGGATTCGCTCCAATGGCAGTTTGAAGGAACCCTACTCTATAGAGATCTAGTCATTCAAGGATGGGGCACAAAAGAGGGAAGTTGCCCCACCTACCAGACATGTGCTCTCTACAACCTCTAGAGTCTATAAATGGGAGAAATGATTTTGGGAATCAGCCACCCCTCCCCACTCAAGAGATTTCCATGAAGACACCAAAGGAAAAGACCAAGGGGCCAGCATAACACAAGGAGCTAATGTCTCAAGAACAACCTACTTATGAGCTTGTATAGCTTTATCCCCCTACTTAGCCTATCTAGCTTTATCCCATTCCTTAGCCAAACCACGACAGTTTCCCTGAAATCTACATTCCTCCATGACATGGTTCCCTTTGTCACAAACTCCACAACTCTTGGTAGGTTTCCTTCTCAGAGGGAAGGGGGCTACATGTTTATATTTTCATACTTTACAGTTAAAATCTCTTCCCCCACTAGTAGCTCAAGTTTGATTTTTGTAATGAGCTTCCTCAGGGAAAGGGGCCACCAAACAAAAAATCAAACATATCCCATCCTCTCCATAGAAGTGGTGAATTTGTCAAAATTTATAAATTCACGTAAGAATCCAATGAGTATGCATAGAAATTCTGAGCCCCAAAACTCCCACGACACACTTGAAATTCAGATCCAAACTAGGGCCCATGAGAAAAGATCTAACTCACAATGCACCCCCACCTACCAAGGTGTTAAGGCCAACCCTCGGGCTCCAAAGAACCATCACCCTTCCAGCTAGATATGATCCCTAGCATCCACATCGGGAAAAACAAACATGGAAAGATCCCCCCAAAAGCAAGCAAACCTACATTCCCACAATCTTCTAGGTCAAGGAAACCAAACACTAAACAAACTCCAACCTAGGCCTGGTACCCACTAAACTAAAGTGACCAATGAGGCTACACTTCATGTTGTGAACACCTTCAAGCATGGGTGCATGCATCTTGAGAAGAAGATCACTCTCTTGGCAAGAGACTTCATCCACACCGCCCATACCCGATTTCCATTTGCCTACAACACACCCACTCTGCCCATCCAAGAAGACCCACTCTGGCCCAAACCACAAGATAGTGCACATAGTTGCAGCAATGTAGGAGCCCTTGTCTCCCCCAACCACACCCAACCTCAAAAAATCCCCCATAGAAAACTTCTCCAACCCCTCCAAAAGGCCCAAACCCAGAGGAAGCTCACTCCACTCCAATGTCCCAAACATGTCATCACCACCCCCTCTGCCCCCAGTAATGCCACCTCCACCAGCTCCTCCCCCATCAAGGTGCCTAGCACTCCCATGTCCAGCAACATCATCAATGCCTCCACATAGCCCACTCCTAGCTACCTCCATCTCTACCACTCCCTCTCCCATATTCCCAATGGTCTAATTGTTGTTAAAATACAT
This sequence comes from Gnetum montanum, assembly GCA_015680685.1. Lineage (NCBI taxonomy): Eukaryota > Viridiplantae > Streptophyta > Gnetopsida > Gnetales > Gnetaceae > Gnetum > Gnetum montanum. The sequence continues at coordinate 263,036 of MNCI01035706.1, forward strand.
TTTGTTGTAAATTTTTGAGTTGATAATCAAAAATAAGTTCTCAAATTTCACAAACTCATCTATAGTCCAAGTAACATGTAGCACTATAGTTACAAAGGTTTAATTGAGATTGAGACCTAGTCAAATATTGATTATGATTCCAAAAATTATGATTTGGATCAATTCTAGATTGTGATCCAACATGGAACCATCATCTAAGCTCACAAATCATGATTCTAGATCATGATCTAGGAATTGTGATTCTGGATTATTTATGAGCAGAATTAGTGCTTAGAAAAGCTATATTAAAATTTTAAAAAATAAGACTTTGATGGAACATAAAAGAGTTGACATTAAAAATTAAACTTTAAATATTAACCATAAACCAAAAACAAAAAAACAAGACTTGATATAACCATAAATGTGGGGAAAATGTGAGCATTGAATCTTCTACATGTCCTCTGCAATTTTAGGCTTTGCAACACTTGAGTCCACATTCTCAGCAGCAGCAACCCATTCTTGAGCAAACAACAATAAATTCTTTTGAAGCTTAGCAGTGCAATCCATGTTCCAAAACATTCATCAAATCATCTGATTTATGCAACATTCATTTTGAATCACTTTAGTAGCTCATTTTGGCACATTCTTCAGAAGCAGCAACATAATCATAAGAAGGAAATTATAGGATATTTTTCCAATCCCAAAAATGAGGGGAGGCCTCTCCCCTCAACCCCCAAAAGGAACCCCACATTCCAAAACGGCAGGAGTAGCTAAAAACCCCCTATCATCCACTTGTAGCAAAAATCAAAATTGGCAGGTCACATCCTTGAACCCCCCAACACCAACCCACCATTCAACATTCCAACACAAAAAGACAAAGAAGGACAGGACCACCAGGAATTGATAGACCCCAAGGCCCAAAAACACCACCTATATATTACATGGAAGCCACGTACAGTGGCAAATGACCTATTCTTGGCCATGAATGGCATCTAGAACAACCCTATGCTATTCTATATCAATGAAAGCTATCACCTACTGGAAATCCTTGAAAGCTTTAGCTTTCCTTGCACATTCCACCACATCCCCTTTGTCATCTGGGTGGAGCTCCTTGCCTCTCCATTTGATGTGTTTCCTTAAGGTTCCCCAAGGCACGTTGCAGCCAATATTCATTATTAGATATGGGCATTGCCCCTCCCTTAGCTAGGTTTTCATGCTATTTTCATGCACCCAATCCAACTGCTATTGAATTTGGGCTATTTCTTGCTCTTCCTACTCCCTACGCTCTTGGTCTTCCCTTGTTTGCTCCTCCTATAGGTGTGCCTCTTCTTGAATCTCCTCCCTAGGTTTTTATTTGAGGTCAGCCTCAAGTGCATGCAACGCTGCTGCCTCTACCAAATCTTGATGAATCTTTTCTTCCTTTGGTTCTTCTAGGTGTCAATGCTCTATCTATTCTAGCTACTTCTAGAACTCTTCTTCCCTCCAATGCAACTTTTCCTCCTAGAGGACATGCTTCTCTTCCCAAGCCCATGCCACTAGCTCCATCACCACCCCCGTGATAGGGGAGGGCCAATCCTCACACCCCCCCTCTCCTTTTCTACCTCAAATCCTACCTCAACCAACTTAACCCTCTTTTTTTCTAGGGGTTGCGAGGGCCCCTCCCCAAAACCACCCCCAGAAACCCCATTAGCTTACATACCCCCCAACCCTTCCCAGTCATCAAAGTTTTCCAACTCTGCCATGAGGTCCACCACCGAAGGTGGAACACAATGCAACCCCCAACAACCATAAACTACCTAAACTGAAGATGCCCATGGCACCAATCGAACCTCCACCAACACCACCCACCATAGAGCCGAAATTAAACCCAAGTGAGTACCCCTTTTTTGTTGGTGTAGGGAAGCCAAGAAAAAATGAGGTACGTTGACTTTATACCCCCTGCAAAGGCTATGCATAAGACTGAAGTGCACTCCTAGCAACCTCTGGGCGTTGCCGGACTGCATGAAAAATCTATCAATCATAACAATCACATCCTGCCATAGAGGATCCAACACCAACTTTGGGACCTGACCACTCTTGGTCTTAGGCATAGGTCCTGCAAGGAAATCTTGTGCATCCTACAATCCCCAACCCTGAAGTGACACCTCCTCCCCCTCCGCCGACATGCATAAGTAACCCGCAATGGCCTTCCTTGTGAGGTCAATGCCCACCCCCCTAAAGAACATGATATCCCCCCTACTAGTTCATATAGAAGGATCCATTTTCAAGGTCGAGGTCCCCTTGTAACAAAACTAGCATGTTAGCCCATCCAACTCTAGAAATCATATCCCAAATAACCAAGTTTTCCTAGTACTTCATGCAAAGGGGTTTGTAACTAGGAGTCCCACCCACTGCCAAGTGTGCTTCCCTCCACAACCTAACTTCAATTGCCGCAACATGTGTCGATGATGGCGGCAAAACCCCCCTGAAAACCCCATAATTCTACATTTGCCAAAGCACCCACAAGATCACAGTAGCACAAGAATCACCATTAAACTAAGTCATCGATGGAATATTCATAGCCTACCACACCCTCAAAAACAAGAATTACCAAATAGAGTGAGTGATAATTTCCTCCCCCGCCATGCAAAGGGGACATGTGGCATTAACATTCACCCCCTGCCATCGTAATTCATGTCACACAAGGATAGCAGTATGATTGACACCCCCAATGTCCAAGCCTCTCACCCTGTCCACCGGGCAATAGGTTTGCATCGTGTCCATGACCAAAATAAACAAATATGGTGAGAAGGGGCCCCCCCTAATGTGACCCCCTACCAATGGAGGAAAACCCCCAAAACTACCCCTCTAGATCCATTAAGAAAGCTCTGGATGCCTGAATATGTATACAAAGTTCCACAAAGTGTGAATGGAAACCTTTTCACAACATTATGTCCTAGAGGGCACTCCAGGATACCGTGTCATAACCTTTAATAATATCAAGTTTAAGACACATACCTGGCTATTTTATCACTCTCAGTGAATGCATCACTTCCTAAACCAAAATAACTTGGTCTTGAATACACCTACCCTTGATGAATCCAACCTGTTGCTCCTCAACTAAGCATGGCATCATAGGCCCCATTTCGGCCACCAGCATTTTAGTAAACAAGCGAAGCAAAGTGTTGCACATCCCAATCAGCCCAAAATGGGCAAGAGTCATTGGGTTGGCAATCTTGGCGATAAGCACTAGCCAAGGGCAATTGATCTCTTGCTGGACTTGCCACCAACACAACATGGTATTAAAGATGTCTAGTAGATTCTCCCCCAACACATCAATGAAGGCTCAAAAAAATTCCACTGGCCACTCGTCAAGACCAGGTGCCCTCCCCTGCTTCATAGAAGTAAGGGCCTCCCTTAACTCTTCCCAGCTAAAAGGGGCCAACAACCTCTAATTATCAGTCTCATTCAAGATCTACCCAATATCAATGGAGAGAGGCACACTCTCCTTTTGCTGCCAAATTCTCAATCAATAGTCCATCAATGCCTAGGCAACCTCTTGTTTCCCTTCCACTGTAGTGCCTACAACCTTGATATTATGGATCTATTTGGAGATCCATGCTAAACACGCATCTACAAACAAAAAAAAGTGTTCCTATCCCCCTCCTAGAGCCAATGCACTTGTTCCCATTGCCTTCAATAGGTTTCCTCCTCAGCGTCCAAATTCTAGAGCTCCACAAGCAACTCCCCTTCATTGTCTTCCAAAACATGCCTTTTCTCCTGCGTCACTTGAATAGTCGCTAAACACTCCATCAACTCACCATGGTAGGACCTAAAAGAATATTTATCCTCCACCTTCAATGCCCTAATGCTCTATTTCAACAGGGTCAAGCCCTGATTTAAAAAGTTCCTAGGATCAGTAAGGGAGGGATAGTCCCGAATCATGACTGTGGATTATAGTTAGGAACTTTAATTAGCAACTTCATGCTTGGGAAAAATAAAATGAAGAAGAGAATGATCCATGGGGCATTAGAGAATGTTCCTCATTTCTCAATGACTATTGCCTCATAAATATTAATATTCAGGGATGTTAGTTTACTTGGAGTGATAAGCAATAAGGACCAAAAAGAATGCTTTCAAGGATCGACTATGTTTGGGTAAGATCTTCCTTACTATTTCTCTTTCAATTTTCTTTCACTGCCTTTGAATATAGGGCTCTGACCATAGGCCCTTGCTCCTAGTCTTTGAAAACTCACATAATGGCAAAGAGGCATCCTCTCCATTTTGGTTTGAATGTACATAGTTACAAATATCATGGCTAAAGGTGCTGGTTACTAAAGCTTAGGCTCTGTATCTTCATATCCAAGACCCACAAGACTTTCTTAAGTAGGCATTGTCCCTAGTGAAGAAAAGCATTAAACGTTATCCTACACATTTGAAATAATCTTTTAAATTTGTCAAGGAATAGAGGATTCAACTCCTCGACCAAATTCAATCCCTCTAAGAATAACCATGGGATTTAAATGATGACAAGATGAAGGTCCTTCATGATCTACAATTGATTTCTCAAGGAGAGAAGTCTTACTATAAGGAGTGGTTTAAGAACAAGATAGTTGAGAGATAGTGATAGAAAGACCAAATTTGTGTGTGCTACTACAAAGGCATCCAAGAATTCCAAGAAAGTACACATGATGTAGGTAAGTAATGATTCAACCTCTGATCCTGACAAGATTTTTGAAGCCATGACAAGTTACTGGTAAAACATTTGGGATAGGGGAACATCCTCTCCCATCTCTATACCTAGTCAACAAGTCCTTGATCAACAAGACAACCACCAATTATTGACTCCTATCTCAAAGGCTGAAATTTCTGAACTAATCTTTATAACGAAGACTGGTCAGGTCCCTAGACAATATGGGTGGCCAATTGAATTTTTCAAAGAACGTTTTGACATTCTCAATGATAATATTGTGCATTCGTTTAATCTGATGACCATCTTGGTCAAACAAAAAGAAGATAGCTTTGCTAAAGGTTGGTACATTCAAGATCACATCCTTCTCCTTCAAAAGCTCATGCATTCTACCCATCAAGAAAAATTCTAGGTATGTTCCTCAAAATTGATATTGCAAAGGCTTGTGACATGGCTAGTTTGTCTACTTTGTAAGATAACCTACGCAAGAAAGGATTTGCTAATAAACTTGTCCAATTATGTCTTTACATGCAATGCTCTAGTGCTTACTCATTTGATATTAATAGGCACCTTAGGGGATTTTCCTCCCCTAAATGCTTTGATGTCTCCCTACCTTTTCATCTTGGCTATGGACTCTATGAATGCTTATTGCAGGTCTAAGGGTGTCAAAGGGCTCCAAGTGAAAGGCATCACCTACATTGTCAACCACGACATAGATGACACAATTTTCACCACAAAAGCCACTATCATGCAAGCAAAAGTTATCAAGAGGATGCTTCATTACATGTGAAAAAAGCCAACTCTCAACAATAACCAAGGAAAATCCACTACTCACTTTGTTCAAACTAGTCTAATGAAAGGAAGAATTTGTAGAGCCTTGGGCACTAGACATGATTCACTTGGGGATACGTACCTAGGAATTCCCATTTACTCTTGGCAGCATAATGCAACATGGTTGAGCTTCATTCAAAGATTCTAGAACCATATTGAACATTGGACCCCCAAATCTTAAACTAGTAAGGGAAGGATTCTCTCAACAACTTCTATGCTCTTAGCTATCTCTAGATATGTTGTTTTGGTTAGTTGGTATGGGAATAAGGGAGAATAAAAATTCCATTTGTTTTGATAGGAAAGATTGCATTTTGTTAAGTCATTATAACCTGATTAGGGGAATTAATGATGGAGATTATGCACTCTAGATCCAAATCATTAGACAAAAGTATGAACCTTGAGTGTCAAGTCCAAATGACTGTTTGGTATGGTAAGGCATATGTCCACAATTTAACATCATTAATCAATGCTCCCCACCAATGCAGTTCACCCCAAAATAGATTATCAAAGTGAAGTACAAGATAGTGCAAATTTGCCATCTCACCTAGAAGGATAGGATCCCTAACAAAATTAAAGTATTTTTATGGCTTATCAAATGTGTGATTCCAACCAAGGAATTCCTCCTACACTATGGACTCAGAATCAATGCCTGTTGTCCTTTGTGTCAAAACAATATAACCAAGACTCTATAACACCTCTTGTTTCATTGTGAGTTTAGTCATCATGTTTGGAAAGCTAGCAGCTTTAATCATCTCACACAACTAACAAATGATTCTCTTGTAACTATCCTTGTCTAGGCCATTTGGAAAGGCAAGAACTCTTGTATCTTTAATTTGGCCTTGATTCCCCCCAAACCAACACACACCCCTCCCATCACTTGGCGGCACCGCTTCCCCCCCCCTCGGGCACAATGTTTGCTTGCTTGCTTAGCCTAAAGCTTGTGGAAGGAAGTGGTTGCCACTATGGAGATTACCCCAACCTTTGAGCCTAATTTTGCACAAGTTTTATTCAATAAGGAGTTATAGAATCTAGTGGTTTTTTGTCGATCGGGGAAAACTATTACTATGAAAAGGGAAGCCAAACTTCCAAGCGACCCAATTCTTCAAATGCTAGCATGGAACTAAAATCACTTAGCTATAGGGATTACCTTAACCTTTGAACCTAATTGTGCACAATTTTAGAACAATAAGAAGTTATGGAATCTTGCGGTTGTCAGTTGGGGGAAACTCCTTATTGCTAAAAGGGAAGCTCGAGTTTTTAGGCATCCAATTCTTCAAATGCTAGTGTGGGACTAAAACCATTTAGCTATGGGGATTACCCACCCTAGGAGCCTAATTGTGCATGAATTTAGAACAATAAGGAGTTATGGACTCTAGCGGTTGTTGTTAGTTGAGGAAAACTTCTTCTATTGCTAAAAGGGAAGCCAAACTTCCAAGGCACCCAATTCTTCAAATGCTACCATGCGACTAAAACCACTTTCCAAGGTATGTGCATTCAGTTAATAGAGGAAGCCATCATGGAATACCTAGGCATTCTAAATAATAAAGAAATCATTCTTCCCTTCAACCACAACCTTCATGATGTTAAGCCATTCTTCCAAGATCTGGTTCCATGAATCTCTAGTGGCGAAGTGCCCATGTCTAACCTACCTCTTCTTTAGCAACATGTAGTAGAACTTGTGGACCAATTCTTTGTACACTCAGCTAATTCCTAGAAATTGCAAACTATTCATATAGATTTCTTGCACTACTTGTAGTTGGGAAGATGAATGGATCTTCCAAAAAAAATTTCTTGCACCTTTAAAACATAAACAAGCTGGCAAGCACTTTGGTCTCGTACTTACCTTGGGGTAAGCTATATGTGCTCCTAGCCCCAGCCCCAATAAGAACCTCCTACCATTGATAGATTCTCCTAGTTTACAAGAAGCACCCACTTGCACATGAAGGCACCTTGTCAACATGTCCCCTTGCTTCACACCTAGAGAACAACAAAGCTATAGAGCCCATTCCACAAAGGGCGATAATGAAACCATCAAGGTCATTCCATCAACAAGAAATAATACTGAAGATACCCAAATTTACAAGACACTAGAAGGAACTTAGATACAACAAGAGGTAGAAGTGGAGCTACAAGGTAAACCTGAGAAGAAGCTAAAAGAAATGGAGGAGAGCATAAAAAAAGAAATGGAAAAAAAATTCACTGCCAACCTCCTTCAAGCCACTAAGGATATAAATATGCATCTAAAATGGGAGCTACAAAGAAGGCGGTTGATAGAACAAGAGGATGCCAAGCAAGAACAATTGTTAAAGGAGGCAAATCTGTGGAACAAACTAGAAAGCAAGCTCAAGGAGCATATTAGAGAAGATCTACAAAGCAAAGAGGAGGAAGTGAGGCTCAAAGAATTGGAGGAACAAAAAAGACAAACACAATAGAGTCAGAAGCAAGAAGAGATGTGCACAAGTTTTAGCAAAAACCACAAATAAGATACAAGGGACTAGTTCATATTAGAGAAATGTCCAATAGTCACCATGGGAGTTAACAAGGGCACCTCCCTAGGATCTATGATCTTGCATTAGGTATATGTCATTCACTCTTCATCATAACAAGCTAGGTGGCCTGGGAGGTAATGAACAAAAATAGTGGTAAGAAAGATATAAGGCATTCCAACAGACTATAGGATTCCTCACCACCAAAGAGGAAACAAGAATCGTTGTCATGGTTCATGAGCAAGAGAAGCCATGTTGCATTTGTAGAACTCTACCTTTTCCATAATGATGTGTCGTTTCTGTCATTTTGTTAGCGGATTTTGTTTTCAGTTTTATAGTTTTGTTAGGAATAATGAGTATGAAGCAGGGTTGGGATCTTTACTAGGCCCCTTTCATGGCTGGTCAGTCTTCTTTGTCATTTTTTCAAGCTTCATTAGACTAGGGGAGCCTTCTCCCATCTCCCCGTACTTGAAGTAAATTTTTCTATAATATAATATACCTTGACCTTTCTAAAAAAAATTAATATTTTAATCAAGCCAAAGAAAATATGGGCTCACACGGTACTTTTTTAAAAATTATTCAACATTTAAATCTCAAATTTTGAAAGTTGAATTGATAAACTAATTTTAAATCTCTACTCTATATGTAAAATCAAGTTAGTCCATTAAATTTAAGCACAATCAGATAAATTTAATTTTCTTATGTATTTTTATTGATTAAATATTCAATAAATTAAAAAATCCAAGAAAATGCCAAAATAAACCATGGATCCAAAAATTCATTAATTTCATAGTATTATTGTAGCAAGAGGAGCTGCAGTGACAAACCCTAGAATGTGAAGCAGATGAACAATGGGCAAGGGAGCATCAGGAGGATGCGTTGTCGCTATAGCTGTGGTAGGTGCATGAACAAAACACTACCTCATGGCTGAGAGAGGGGAAGTGCCCCTATGTGAGGATGCAAATTAACTAGGACGTGGCATGGCTAGAGCTGCACCATCACATTCACCTTGCTTCTACTAAACTACATCTCGAGGGCAAAGGATCTGGCACTGAAAGGGCAAGACAGGTTGAGGTGTTCAAGTTTTTCCAATAAGTAGTGACTTTTATGGACACACAAGAGCTTCATGCACAATTAGACCTACTACATGCATAGATTAGGCCAAACTATAGGTATCCATATCTCCCCTACCACCACCATTAGGGGGTGATTGATGTGCATGGTTTCTGTGTGTTTCTTCTTCTATCCTTGTTTCTTGTCTTCGTGTGTGTCTATCCAGGGGGTTTTGTCTAATTTTGCAATCTATCTATTTGTTTTCTGCTGCTAGTTGTTGTTGTCTTGGTTGTTGGGCTGGGTTTCCCCTTCCCCACCCACACAACACACACCCCTCATGGCTCCTTTGGGGTGATCTGTTTCCCCATTTTGTAGAGAGGTGGTTGCATGCCACCTTGATTTTTTGTCACTCTCCCCACACACCCACGAACACACACACCACATCACCCCACACCCCACCCCACCTCTCCCCCCCCCCCCCTCAATTTTGTTATTTATAAGCTATACATATTTTTCTTTTTAATACATACCTGAAATTTAACTCAAAAAAATTTCATAGTATTATTATAAAATAATGTTATACTTTGTCATCCTCATTCACTAATAAAAATATTTTTTTATCTTAAAATAATAAATAGTTAGAAAGAAATTGTAAATAAATAGTAAACATACTTAAATTACCCAATCAAAGTCTTCATATTAATTTAAAAACATTAGACACATCTACAAATACATAACCTTCAAAACAAGCTCAAGTCTAAGTATTTAATAGAGTATTAAGATCACATCTATGAATGTGAGGCACTAGACATTAAGTACAAATTGCAACATACGAAAAGAATTCAAAATCCTTCAAATGGGCTTCTAACCACATACCAAGTCAGAACCCCAAAATTTATTATTACAAAAACTCACTCCATAGAATGTCAAGCATTGAAAATTTAAAATAATTACAAATGTAGAAAAGGGTCTAGCTTCACTGATCTTTCACAATATAGAATGTTTCACAGGTTATCAAGTTCTCTCTTGACAATCACCACTAATTAAAAAGTCAAAAATTTTTCACCACTTTAGGAAAAAGTTGATGACTTTTTCAACTGACGTTTTCAAAAAAGTTGTGAAAAAATGATGAATTTTTTAAAAATGTTGCTTAAATATAATAAAACATTTATAATTTAATTCAGTTGAAAAATTTTAATTCAAAATTCCTCAATTGTAATTTTTATTAAAGTTAATAAAAATTAGTTAACAAACTTGATCTTCTACTCCTAAGCCTCAATGGTCTTATAATGTACAAATTAATGATTAGTATAAAGTTTCAGCTGATTAGTAATTACAATGGATCTAACAATGAGTGATAGTGATGACAATTACATTCCTAATGAATATGTACATGACATGGTTAAAAGGAGCCAATGTATCTTTTGATGTAAATTTAGAAAAGGAACCATTGATAACCATGAATGAATATTTAGAAATGAAACAATGCATAAGCTTTTGGAGCTATTAGAGTAGCCACTTTAGAAATAATTCAATAAGCTCAATTTTATTAAAGGAAAAGAATGATAGAGCTACACCAAACATAATAACAAGTGTAGCTAATTGATAGCTACTTTGTTGCTTTATATTTAATATATTATGAACATTTTACAATTAGACATTAATGTAACATGTTTTATATTTTGCACATAAGAAAAGTGCAAGTGTTTGAAAAAGATGAATGGATGGAGAATTTGAAATTTGGTCTGGGCAAGAGTCAAAGTGCGTGTGATGGCAGGCTCAAAGGTGGTGCAGTTAGGGTGCATAGGGTGGAAGCTTGCTGGGTGAGGGCAAGTTGGGTGGCACTTCAAATGGATTAGGTGGTGCTT
>MNCI01035706.1:273952-290053 GCA_015680685.1 Gnetum montanum
GGGGATGATGAGGGTGGGGGTTTGGTGTCGAGGGGTGTTGATGATGTCTAGCTGGCCTAGGGCCCCAAGGCAATAGGTGTTGAGGCATGTGTTAGAGGGGAGGGATCTATGTGGCCCTGGGTCAAGGCAATTCCTAGCGAGAGGCTTCACACCTTGGAGCATAGTCTAATTGGGAAATTTGTCTCGATGAGTGCCTTTCCTAAGCTTGAGGTGGTTTGGAAATGGGCAACAACATAATGGAATTTTTGCTTGGTTGTTGTGCAGAGCCTTCTGAGATAGCTTTTGCTGTTCATTTTCCCAACAATCATTGATAGAAACCAAGTGTTGGTGGGCGGTCCATGGTTTTTCAAAGTGAGGGGTTTGGCATTAACCTAGTGAAGGCCAAGGGTACATTAGGACCCGAATTTGTTCTCACGGGCTCTGATTTGGATCCACGTATCAAGAATACCCTAGGAAATGTCAATGCCAGCATTTCTTAGGATGTTGGTTGGGTTTTTTGGGAAGTTTATCTCTTTCGATAAACCCACTACTTCTTTGGATCAAATGGGATATGCATGCTTTTGTGTCTAGCGATCCCTAGCACCCAAAGACTTTGTTCAAGAAGTTGTCTTGGACATGCCTTCCAAAGAAGAGAAGATCCAAGTGAAGTATGAAAATGTTGTGGTTGATGGGCTTGCAAGATAGCACCTAGTGCAGGCTCCTTGTGGTGTGTGTGGTAAGGCAAGCTACACAACTATGTCTTGTTGAGTGGCCCACAATACGCAGGGCCTGAAGCAGTTAGAGGATGGTTGGATGATTGTTACCCAAAAGGGGGGCAAGAATCCAACAAAGAGTCAAGCCCAAAATGTGGCACCTGGGCAAGCTCGAACTATGTCGAGGGGAGGTACTACTACAGCTAAAGAAAAGGTGCATGTTGGTGGGATGAAAGATGCTTCCACCTCCACCCCCCAAACTTTAGGCAGTTGTGTGAAAGGAGGGACAGGCTTCTGCCATGCATGAGGCTATGCAAAAGGAGGGACTTGTTTTCCCCATTTGAGATGTGATGAGGTTGGCTTAGGAAGCTTCAGGGGGTAATGAGTTGACCTCGGGTGATGAGGTGGTTCTTGCCTCTCTAAGATCACCTACAAATGAGGAGGATGGGGTACCTTAGAGCCTTGACAAGGGATCTAGGGGAGGGTTTCCCCCACCAAAGAGTTGGGCTTCATTATTCAAGGGATATCCTTTTCCCTCCATGGACAAGAATCTAAAAGGGGATGTTTTTGTGGAAGGGGGAGGGTTTCCAGTCTTCCCTGATTCAAAGAAGATCAGTAGACCACTAAGATCTATTTCTTGAACTAAACAAGCCCAACAAGAAAGTCACTTGGGGATCCATAGGACTATCCAAGATGTTTGCAAAAGACATTCTTTTGGCAGACAATGAGGATCCTCTCATGAAACTGCAAGGGACAGGGTACCCTCTACAATGGTCATACCCTAAAAGAAATGGTGGCTAACAAGTGTTGTGATGTGGTGTGTCTATAAGAAACTAAGCTTCAATAGTGGGAGCTTGGTTGGTTAATGTGGCCTAGGTGGCATTTCCATTTTTTGCCTTGTCAGGGGAGGGCTAGGGGGTTAGCATCCTTATCAAAGTGGCCTTTCATAGTGGTTGACTATTCCATGTGGAGTATCAATATCCATCTTCCCCCAAAAGGACTCTAGATTACAAATTTCTATGGGGCCCAACAATGGGAGGCACAGTTGCAAGAATTGGAACAAATTGGGCCCCTAATTGTCAACTAGATGAATTGGATGTTGGTCAGTGACTTTAACCAGAGGCTTTATGCGTGGGAGAATTCTAATGGGGCTACTTTAGAGCCTCTTGGAGCTCAACAATTTCAGGATTTTCTAATTTCCAATGGGTTGGTGGATGTAGAAATTAGGGGATGTAATTTCACATGGTGTAATCAGTGGAAAGGTCATAACCAAATCACGATAAAAATTTATAGAATTTGGGTGGGGTTGAGACTACTTTTGGAAAAGGGGGGTGATTGTCCTTGGGAAATAGTGGGTTGCTTCAAACCATAGGCATCTCTTATGTTTTTTGGGTCCCCCAAAGGATAGGGAGCCCAGGCCATTTAGATTGAGTAGTTTTGGCTAACAAAGCTATGTCTGAGACCATTGGTTGAGGAGATTTGGGGGGCCTACCCTTCACAAGATGATTCTAAGAAATTCATCCAGCAAGGCCTAATGCTATTGAAACACCATATTTGGGGCATTAGGTCAGACGACAAGTACACTTTTAGGTACTATCAAGGTCAACTGTTGAGGTGTTTGGAGAATATTCAGAGGGCACTAGAGATGGGTCAAACATAGGAAGAGGATGAAGGAGAGGTGCTAAAAGAGCTTCAAGGGTTGGATAAGGAGGAGAAAGTGTACTGGAGGTAGAGGGACCAAGCATTGTGGCTTTGGGAGAGGGATCGAAATATGCGATTCGTTTTTTGCTGCAACTCATTTTGCTTGTATGTCTAAACAAATAGCCAGTGTAACTGTTGTAGAAGTTACTGTGGAGGGAAAATCTGAGGCCACCCTAGCAATGCTCAATTATTGGTCCTAAGATCTCACAGACAAAGGAGATGAAGCTTCTCTCCATTGATATTGCATGGGTGTTGGGGGAGGAGGATAATCGATGGCTGCTTGCACCTTTTAGTTGGATTGAGTTGGGGGGGGAAAAGTTTCTAAGAAAGGGGAAGAGCACATGGTCCCAATGGGTGACCTATAGAGTTTTTGTGGACATTCTTTGATGTGCTAGGGGAGAATATTTTAAATGCTTTTAACGCAATGTTGTTTTGGAGGCAAGTTGAAAGGGATATTAACTAATCTCAGCTAGTGCTTATTCCAAAAAAGACTAACCCCTTAGCCCCTAAGCATTTCAAACCTATTGGGATCTATAATAGGTTGCTTAGGTTGTTCACAAAGATGTTGGTGGCTCACATGATGTCTCTAATGCACCAACTGGTGGGGTAACAATAGGCTAGTTTTATCAAGGGGAGATATATAAAGGACCAAATTATTCTAGTGCAAGAGGTGATTCACTCGCTTCATAGGACCAAATTTCTACATATGTGTTTGGAATTGGATATCACTAAAGCTGATGACACAATTTCCTAGAGTGCTCTCCAGGAAATTATGTTGTGTAAAGGTTTTCATCCACATTTCATGAAATTATGTCAACACATTCAATAGTCAGGAGCCTTTTCTTTGGATATGGGAGGGGAGGCTTTGGGGTTTTTTCTTCGCAAGTAGAGGGTTGAGACAGCAAGACCCCTTGTCGCCTTACCTATGTGTCTTGATTATGGATGGAATGCATATGTATTGCCTAACACAAGGTGTTAGAGGAAGGTCCACGTGTGAATTTCCCAGTGGAGCATTATACCAACAACATTTTTCATTTCTCTTGGGTTGTTGTTCCTCAAGTGCTGGCTATTAATCAAGCTTTTCAAAGAATGGCTGAGGAAGTGGGACTAGACGTTAACCAAAGAAAATCTTTGGTGCATCTTCTCAATGTGGAGCCAATTGTGCAGGGGAGGATAGTACAATTGTTGGAAGTGTTACCAAGGTCAAAGGATGACACTTATCTTGGACTTCCCATTTATAATTGGCATAGGAGGCAAGTATTGGGAGGCCTAATTCAGAGGATACAAGAGTGAGTTAGTCATTGGACGACTCAGTTTCTCTCACGTGTAGGGCATTTGTTGTTCGCTACGTTAGTTCTTTCGGCTATGGCTAGGTTCACAATGTCACCCATCTCCCTTCTAGCTAAAATTACATAGAACATTGATTGGCTAATTCAAACCTTTATGTTGTCGAGAGGAAACAGGGATGGTCGGTTGCATCTTGCTACTTGGGATATTGTTGTCAAACTGATGTCTACAAGAGGACTTGGCCTGCTTCATTTTATGGATGTTATTGCTATGGGTCCTCAAGGGTTACTTCGATGATTGTGTGACCAACTTTAGTATGCAGCCCAATGGGTTCAAATTATGTGCCATAAGTGCTAGCAATGGGAAGCATTCCACCACAATCCAAACATTTGGTGTGCTTTAGTTTTGCATGTGCAGAGGATGTTGTCATTGGGGCTTCTTAATGCGCAACCAACACAAATCATTAAACATAAATACCCTGTGGTTGGGGTGGCAACAATTATAGCAAGGCCAACTCCCCCAAAAAAATTAAATCATTCCTATGGTTGGTTTCCCATGCAGCCATCCTTGTGTGGCAGGTTTTGTGGCAACGAGGTATGAGAGTGGTTGCCATGTGTCCACTATGCATGTCGGTGGAGGAGACCATGACACACTTCATATGGGAGTGTACTTATTCAGCGAGGGTGTGGTGGGCTGTGCAAATTCCACTATCGATAACACTAGACAAGGACTTGCATTTTGTGGTGATACTGTGGCAACTATTGCGAATGCAGAATCACCAAATTTTTCATGGGATTGCTCCACCGATTCCAAAGTAGGTCACAGTCAAAGATTCTTATCTTTAAAGGGAGGCACATATCGCGATGGGGCTAACATTGACGTATGAGCCATCTTAAGCAGAGTATAGGGAAAATCTTGTGCTTTGACATTTGGTGGCCTGCACTAGTTGGAAAAACATGTTGAAGTGGCTCCATGGGGATCTGGACTTGAACAATGGGTCATTCTTCACAAATTGGCTTGGGGATATTACATTGTTTCGAGAGTTAAGGATTGAAATTATAGAAACCACCATTGCTCAATAACTACAAGTGCCAGTT
Organism: Gnetum montanum; assembly: GCA_015680685.1. Taxonomy (NCBI): domain Eukaryota; kingdom Viridiplantae; phylum Streptophyta; class Gnetopsida; order Gnetales; family Gnetaceae; genus Gnetum; species Gnetum montanum. The sequence goes on from MNCI01035706.1 coordinate 278,730, forward strand.
GAGGGGGAGGAGGTTCCTCTAAGAGGGAGGGGGCTCCAAGATGCGTGGGAATTTTTCTTGAGGCCTGTGCCCAAGATTGGTAGGGGGCAAGTACCCAAGTCAGTGCTAGACCCCCTATGGCAATTCTTGTGGATCATTTCTTTGTTCATTCCAGGAATGCATGGCAGTTGCTACGAGTGCAATTTAGTTTCATGTGCTGCCTCCAAAAGGGGTATCCTATGAACCTACCTCATTACTTTTGGGGGGTTCTGCACCAGAGGAGGAGGGGGATGCATTTGGGGCTTATCCTATCCCTTTGGCAAGTGGTGCCGCTAAGAAGCCATCCTAAGCCTCCAAGGGCCCCGATGATTTAGGCAGTGTACGGGTGACGCAAGACAATGAGTGTTCCACCTTTAGTGGTGGACATTCCTATGGATTCAAGTGGCACAAAGGAGGAATCTTCAGAGGGAAGACCCGATTGAGGGGGTTTTGCAAGGCAGGGGCACTAAGAGGGGGAAGTCCTCACATCCTCAAGAACAACAAGAGGAGGCACGTTTGGTGGCTTGGTTTGAGTGAGGGTTGGAGCCAAGGGGAGTGGAGGGGAGGGCCTCAGGAACTTTGAGGGAGCAAGCTAGGCTGGAGATAGTGGAGCAAGTGCAACCGAAGGAGTGCGTTTTGGGGTGAGTGGATTTGTTAGTTGGAGTAAGAGTTCTTACAAGAGCTAGAATGTCTAACTCAACAGTACAAGGAGGAGGCTAGGGTGGCAAAGATCCACCACAATCTAGTAGAAGTGGCAGCCCTGCATGCTTTGGAAGATGAGCTCAAACAATGGATTTGGGATGAGCTATAGGAGAAGGTCCATCTCCAAGAGGAGAAGGAGCAGGAGGAGCAAGAGAGGAGGGAGGAGGAGGTACAGATTCAACAACAGATTGATCGGGTGTATGAAAAAAACACTTGGTGTGGCTTTGGGAGGGGCATTGCCCTTATGTCATCCTCAACATTGGGTGCAATGCATCTTAAGGTGCACTAAGGTGGCACATACAGTGCCAAAGTAAGGAGTTTCATCCAGACAGGAAGGGAAATGTTGTGGAATAAGCATGTAAGTAGGCAAATTTCAAAGAACTCTAGCAAGTGGCAAGTTTTGTCAATACGAAACACCACAAAGTAGTGCTGGACATGGTTCATGGTCAAGAATGGAGCTACTTTCGATGCATTGGGCTGTTGTTTAATTTATAAAATGTGATTTGGGATGGGGGTCACTTGGGCATGTCTGTTTTTTGTGTTTCTTTGCTTCCCAATGGGTCCCAAGGGGTGGACTTTTCCACCTAGTTTTGTGGTGGGGCTGCAGAAAGGGGGTCTCCCCCTATTAAGAACAGGAAGGTTTTTGGGTGAGGGGAGATTGCTCTCCTCGTGTTTTTGGAGATATATTTTTGATGTACATAATGCCTTTTGTTAATATACTCTCTACTTTTTTCCCAAAAAGAAAATAAACATGCTTTATATTTTAAAGACTTTTGTTGGATTATGATTTTATGAAGAAATGAACTTTAATAGTATTTAAACTTATAATAATATAGTTTGCAACTATATATATTGATTATGTTTTATGTTCATATGTCTAGATAAAATCTATAATTTTTGCCATCAATACCTACCAAAATACGCCCAGCTGCAAAACCAAATTTCAGCCCAATGTCATAAGAAGTGATATGTCCCCATTCACTTAACTTAAAAAACCATCTAAAATAAAAATTGGAGGGCCATGAAATAGATAATTAATATAAACTTATCTATTTCTTAAGGAAAACTAATGTATATTATGCAAGATGACCTAAAAATAAGAAATAGCATCAGAACTCAAATACTTGTTTAAAATGAAAAGCCTAATCCCAAGTTCAAAAAGCACAACAATATTTGACCTAGTTATCAACAGAAAATTCCATTAACTGTATGATGCTTGCTTTTCTGTGATGAAACCTCCTGTCATAATTTGGTTTCCAGTTCCTTCACCAAAGCATAAACTAACATGGATCATATCATTAAGACTATCTGTAATGCCCAAATCCTCTCCATAAACTGAGCATTTATTAATAAGAGGATCACTGCAAAAATGAGCCAATTTTTTTAAAATGTAGAGGGTTTTTAGTACATCATATAAGCTAATTATAATAACAATAACCATCAAACGGTTTACCAATCCATGAAAATATGATCTTAACTCAATCAAATTTAATAATGATGAATAAGAAAAATGAAAAACACATAAAATTATCAAAAACATAGGTTGGAATGATGGAAGCTAGTTAGGCTGACTCAATGAGTGCCTCATATTTGTATATATAACCTTAGTACTTTATTATATACTTAAACTTTAATTTGTTTTAAAAGCTTATATATATGTGTAGATGTGCCTAATGCTTCTGAGTAATATGAAGACCTTTGTTTGGGTAACATAAGCAAGATTCCTATTTATTTCTAATTTTTTATTATTTTAAGTTTTAAAAATCCATATTTTATTAATGAATGTTGCAAAGTCTAGCATTATTTTAAAATAATATTAGGAATTTTTTGAGAAAAGATCAAGATATATATTAATACAAAAACAAAAAGTATTTATGCCAAAATTGGGGGGGACAAGTACCCCTAAAGCTTAAAACACCTTAAAACCCTGCCTATTTTCATCAAGCTACGTGATGGACTGGGACACCACAAAAACAATCCATCATTAGGGACACCCACAAAGCAGATAACCTCCAAAAACTGTAAGAATAGAAACCGCACCAAAATGGGGAAAAACAATGGAGGCCCCAATGCAAATGGGCATAGAAACAACAAACCACCAACACCAAGATCCCAAAAAAACCAATAAAAACAAGATGGGGTCCCAACCCTAATTCCCATATCGGCCTATGTAGTCGTGTGCATGGGCATACTACTTGTTCTAGGCTATGGACCACATCAAGAACAGCCCAATGACTTTTAGTATCCATAAATGCCATAGCCTACAGGAACTTGTTGTATTCTTCCTCTTTTTGGTAGCACTTGACTACAAACCCTAAGGCATCGAAGTGGAGCATGGCAGAGGTTCTTCTAATGTACCTCTGTAGAGCAAGCTAGGAGGTATTCTAGTTCACTTTCGTGATGACATACACATACTTGTGCTAGAATCAAGGATGGATTTTTTTTCATGCAAAAAGTAATTGCTCCTCCTCCAAGCAATGTTTTTCCTTTTGCTCTACCTCTACAGTCTCATGAATAACCCTCTCTTGCTCCTCCCTCAAAAGCTCTTGTCTAACTTACATGCACATCTCTGCTTCAACCTCACTCCGATGGACAACCTTCATTAAATCACGACTTCTTAATTCCTCTTTTGCCTCTTCTGTGTGTTGTAGTATCCAAGCATCCTACTGAAATTCTCCTCCCGTTGCTACCACTTCACCTCCCAAAGAGCCCTTTCCTCCAAATGGGCAGCCTTGGCCACATCTTTAGTGGCCTTAATGAGATCCGTTGCAAACATCTATCTCTAGGGCTCCTCAATAGGGGAATCTTGTTCCATGTCAGCCTCCACCTAGACCCACTTCTCCCTAGGGTTTTGCACATGGGGCTAGCATTTTTTATAAACAACAATAATAAGGAAAACTAGCCATGGTATTAGAGGGCATGCTACCCACCACATAACAAGGATGAGCTTCAAATGGCACCCTCGCCTCTAACACTATAATGAAGCCAGAAAAAATTTGGGGAGGTTCATCCTTTGTCCCTACTGCAAACACTTCAGGAAGGCAAAGTGCACATCCTGGAGTTTCTAAAAATTACCCAATTGGATGAAGAACTGGTCAACAAATTTAGCAATTTCCTATCACATTAATGGCAAGGTCAATTTAGGAACTTGCCCACTTCTGATTTTAGGAACTAGGCCCAAAAAACACTCTACAACCTCCTAGAGGACCTGCCTCATGTTGAAGGATGACTTCTCTAGCCATGGTAATGTCTAAGAACCCAAAAACAACCACTTTGGTCATAGTAATTTGCACCCTACGATAGGTAGTGAAGTCATTACTCAAGTTGTGGAAGGAGGCCCAATCAACTAGCTCTGGGCCCCCTTCTAATGCAAGAAGGTCCATCTAACCCACACAAGAGACCATGCCCCACAAAACCTAATTTCCTTGATAGTCATTGGAGGTGGGTTCAAACATAAGAGTGACACTCATCACACTCACAACTTCATGCCACAACCTAAAACCCAACACCACAATCTACACAAGAGGAGGAAGCCGCACTAACCAGAAAATTAACACATTGTGTGCCCTTCACAAACACCATAGCATAGCCATGGCCTTGGAATATCCATTCAAGGAGAGGAGGATGCAAGGCTACAACACACCAAATAGCACTAGAGAATTCACATTGTAAGATCAAGTTCAAAATTCTTTCCACCATGAAAGAGCAGAGGGAACAACTAACAAGGATGTTTATACCCTGATCATGGAGGAACGAACAAAGGTGTAGGAAAACATGCAAAGCAAGCCACAGGAAGACTTTAATTTCCTCCCAAAGTCTCCCCTCCCAAATACGCTTCCAACCCTCAATTGTCGAATACTTGTGTTTAATAATGTCCCACGATTGTGCCCCCAGTAAGTTGTTTTGGGACATTATATGTGCATACCTACATAACACCCGCCAAACATGTGTGCCTAGTTTCTGCTCTCCATTGCTAGTATTTAGTTCTCATTACATGAATCCATTATGCTGCATAATCATTGACTTGCATCATGCAGTTAATGAAGTGTTGGTGCCCCATGTTTATGGCATCTTGGAACTTTAGAAACCCAATACCCCCAACAACCTTCAGTTTGGCCACCATGTCCCAACAAATAAGATGCATGCACTCTCCACCTTTACCCATGAACCAAATGAAATTCCTAATTAACTAATCCACCTGCTAAACAATGGCCATCATGGAATTAGCAACATAAGCGATTGAGCAAGTAACAGCCAAGAGAACTGAAGTTGCTAAGATAACGTGTCCCTTCCAAATAAGGAACCGATTAGTTCAGTGCCCAATATGTTGCTAAATTTTTTGGATCAATCTAGACCAGAAACTCTTCTGGTTCTAGGCATACATGGGTATGCCCAAATAAGACTCAGTTAATGTTCCAAGGAGAATGCCTTAAACCTATGCAACCAACACAACCCACACCCCCCCCCCTCTCCTCTCTTCCTTAACACATCCATCAACATTAAAAACATGCAAAGAAAACTTAACTCTGTTTATCCCCAATCCCACCACCATCGCCATCCTGCTAAGGGCTCTGTTCAATGCATGAGACTGGCAAACCATCACCCTAGAGAATAGGATAGTATCATCAACATTGTGTTTTACCAAACAAGTTATATCTAGCTTAAGACACATACTTGGGTACATAGTTTCCTGCAAGGAATGTAAGATTTCTTGCAGGAGGATAATTTGGTCCTAGATAAAGTGTCCTTTAATGAATCCATTTCTTGTATGGCCGCCAATTTTGGCATTAGGGTGGTCAATCGCTGGGCAAGAATCTTAGTGAAAAGTATCAACAATGTATTGCACACCCCATTAGTCTAAATTGAGAGGGATCCATGGGATTTGGAACCTTAGGAATGAGCACTATTCAAGAGTAGTTGATTTCGCACCTCACTTGCTGCCATTGAAGCATCAGGTTGAAAGTGTCAAGGATATTGCTACCTAAGATGTCAGCATACTCCTTGAAAAATTAAATCAACCACCCATGAAGACCTAGGTCGCTAGAATTTTTTAGGGAGGTCATGGTTGACTCTAGTTTAGCTAAATTGAATGTGGCAATCAAGCTATTATTCTCTACTACCAACACAGACCAGATTGGGGCTAAGATGGGTTGGGTTTCTTTGTACCTCCAAATGTCAACCCAATATTCTCGCAAAATTTGAGAAAAATCGAAAACATTCATGAAGGTTTCTCCCCTATGTATGAGATGGTGAATCCTTTTAGAGCCAAAGTTAGCTTTAACCTTAGCAAAGAAGAACCTAGTATTCTTGTCCCCATCCTTCAACCACTAGACCCTAGACCTTAATGACTAGTACAATTCCTTCTTTGCCGAAATCTCTTGGAGTTCCTATAATGCAACTTGTTCTTCTTCAAGTAGCTAATCCCCTTACTCCTACCTAGCTTGAATAGCAAAGAGCTTCGCTCTCAAGGTTGGCTTGATTGCCCAAAAGGAATATTTCTCTATAGTTGTCTTGGACTTAAACACCTATTTCAGCCTAGAAATCCCCTATTTCAAGAAATCACAAGGATCCATTTCGATTTGGATAACTAGCCCACATATCTTCAACTAATGACTGCAACCAAGGTTTGGATAACCAAGACCTCTCAAACCTAAAAGGACTGGACCAACGGGACAAAGGCATGTCCACCTGACAAATCATAGACTTGTGATAAAAGGCCTACCATTCCTAACCGAAATCCACAAGCTCACAATTCATGAAGATGTTAGTGCTAACCCAAACCTTGTCAATTGGAGTCATGATCCACTCTCTCGCCTAACATTGGTTACACCAAGTGAAGTTGTAGCCTTTAAGTTCCACCTCAACCAGATCATGATCTTGAAGGAATTGCAAAAAATATTGATAGCCAAGAGGGTCATTAGCGTCACCCCCAAAATTTTCCCATTCATGCAGTTAGTGGTTGAAGTCCTTGATAATGATCCACTATCATGTGTTAGGAATCAATGCAGCAATATGTCTAAGTTCCACAAGTTGGTCTTCCAAACTTTGTAGCCTGTAGAAGTTTGTGAGCAAATGGTAGTTGCTTGAGAAAATTAATATTTTCAAATAAATTTTCAAGAATTGAGCTATCCCAACCTAGACCTTTCTAAGACACTAGGGCATTGATATTAACACTAAGTGTGCATTTTGCAGGTTGAAATAATAGAAATCCAAACACATCTCTTTTTCAGTTGCCTCTTCACACAACAAGACTAGTGTGTTTCTGATCTTAATCCTTCCTCCCCGCTGCATCAGGATAGTCCTATTGTCGCACTACTCTGGTCTGTCTAACTAACCAAAAATTTGGTGGTGTTCCAAAGCTCTCTGATGCCCCAATGTACTTCTGCAGTGTTTAACACTTGAAGGCTTTGGAGGGAAGTCAGTACCACGATGAGGATTACTCCAACTATGGATCCTAATTGCAAGTCATTTTGCAATAATGTAAACCTATTGAGCCTAGTGTCTAGGGTGAGGTAAGATGAACTACTCCTAGCTCTCAAGGAGAAACCCAACATGCAAGATACAAGTCTCTTTGCTTACTAAGGAAATGATGAAACATAGTTCACTAAAGAGAAAGAGAATATCTCTAGCTACCTTATCATTCCATGGCCTAGGGAGATTATTCTGTCAATAACCAATGGGCTCCAAGATTCAATGGTGTTTTTCCAAGGCAATGTGGCTAAAATAGGTAGTGGTCAGGCTCTCCATTTATGGTTTCCACCTCTCTAGCAAGCAATGGACAAGCTTGTTGAATATTTTTTCATATAGTCAGGAAACATGTCCAAATTGTAGAGGGCCCACTCCTTCTTACATTATCTACAACTAGGTAAGCCTATTAACCTCCCTAGATTCTTTTTTATTGTTTTCCAACAATAGTGGTAGGGAAGACATTTGAGCGTAATCTTGGAATTTTGAAGGCTGGCTAGACCACTGGTACCGTTGCCACTCCTGAAATGGAGGACTAGGTGTTTCACTAGGATCTACAACAACATAGGAAGCATGGGTCAATAGCCTCCTCTGTTATAAGAAATGCCTCCCCTAGGAGGGTTTCTGCTTGTTCCTCTTCACAAGGGATGGGGCTGATGCCAAACAAACCAAGGGAGTGAGAAAAGGAGGAGCATGAACACTAACTATGAGAGGAGCTCTCAAAGAGAAAGTTGGCCCTAAGGAAGGAAATGGAGGACAAGTTTAGGGCTAATCTAGGCAAGGTCATCTTGGAGATGGAGTAGCAAGTGAGGGATAAAAAATAGTCCTAGAGGGAGCACAAGGAGTGTGCACGCAGGTTGAAGGAACAATAGAGATAGGAAATGGAGAAAGAAGTACAATAGCAATAAGAAATGGAAGAGGATCCAGCAGAGCATCCTTGAGGAATGCATCTAGGAAGAGTTGAAGAAGCAACTATATACAAAGGAGGAGGAACAAGAACAGAAGAAGAAAAAGTTATTCAAGTGTGCAAAGGAATTTCTAGAAGAGAAGAACATGAGAGAGCACTAATATAATACTCTTTCCCTCAATGCTAGACTATGGTTTAGATTGGGCAACTATCCATACTCTGTGATGGGTATTAACAAGGATACGCCATTGGACAACCTTAGAAAATACATCAGGCAAACATCACGCACATTGCATCCTAACAAGGTGCAACACTTGGAAAGCCCATGTAGGATTAGAACAAGGAAAGGTATAAGAGCTTTCAGTAGGCTGTAGGGTTTCTACCCTCTATGGAGAAACGGGAAATTGTTAACAAGGTGTATAGATAGGAGATGCCCTCCAGTAATTGCAAAACTTTGTCTTTCCCTATATGAGTTGTTGTTTCTATCATTTTTCTAAGGGCACTCTTATCAAATTTTGAGGTTTCATGGGTCCCAAATTTTAAAAACTTCCATTGTTGCCACTAACACCTTTTCCTTCCTCCACCTTCTTCATTTGGCTACAAGATCTTAGGATTTTTCATTAATATTAAACACATTTTTTTAAGAAATTCATGTGCTCCTAGCCCATGTTCATGTCACATCTGAAATGAACCCATAGCATCTAACTGGAAACTACAAGGCTCATGATACACCCATGATGTCAACACAATGTGATGAGGCATCCATGTTAGTCTAGACTTAGTTTGGCAAGATGTGCTTGTCTCTTTGAGCTTGTAGAGGTATTTTCTTTTTCATTTCCCATTTTTCCTTGTTAAGACCATTTCTTGACATCCATTGAGGATTTTGGATCTTTTACAAGCTTGGACAGGTCAATTAAGACATGTGTACTCAACTCTGGATCCATCTGAATATGAAATCAAGCTTTTGGTGATGGGGATGTATTAGCTCCCTAGAGCAAACACACCTCCTATGTTGCCTCCTTGAAGCTAGTGCATCCCTAAACCTTTCCGACAAGATTTCCTTGGAAAGGTGGTTGAAAAGTAATCTTGTGTGCTAACATCAAGTGGCTAGCACCAAGACGCTAACACAACTCTTTATTTCCATTGTAAAAACTATAAATACCAAGGTAAGAAAACTCATAGAGGGCCATTTTTCATTCCATTTTCCTTTGCTTTTTTGGGTACAAAGCTCCTCCCTTTGCTAAGTATTATTTTTCTTGCTTTGTGTGTGTTTTGATGAGTTGTTTCACCATATGACGAGACTCTATTAAAATGTTGTCATGCTTACATGGCCTGGAACTATTTGGTCAAGCAGAGTTAAGAGTTTATGCAATGAATAAAACTCATATTTCCCTTTTATTTTCCAATCCAATGTGTCATTAAACTACTAAAATAAGAAGAGTTGAGTGATCAACCTCTCAAAAATTAATTAATTCCTATTTTAGTTATTATATTAAAATAATTAATCTATAATAAGTTAAATAATTAGATGTGTGGAATTGTGACACTACAACCTTAACAAAGCAGGTTATGTCTAGATAGCATGGTGTTGGACCATCAAGGACATAACTAAGGAGCCATTTCTTATTTCTATGTTATCTTGTATTATGTTGTGCACCTATCCCATAGAAAATTGCAATGTTGTGTGTGAGTGTGAGGCATTGCACTTATACCACAAGGGATTGTGACACAAGTGTGCATATGTGGCATTGCACTTATCCCGTAAGAGATTGTAACACATTTAGTTAAGGAGAACCCATTATCCATTGAATCCTACTATTAGTTAAGGAGAAAAAAAAGGAAAATTGCAGAAGAAAATTGGTCAAAAGAGAGAAAAGAGAGAGGAAAATGTTCAGCTGCACAAGTGGATGACAAGAATAGTAATAATTTCTTTAAGGTGCTTAAACTTCCCCTTCAAAATAATTATAACAATCTTTCCTGCACTATGTTTACTGTCATCTAACATAGACCTTGATACATCTTTTAGTCAATAGCCCTAATACTTTATAATTGTATAAAAATCAATAACAGAGGAACGTGTCCTTTGACTTGATGTTAATTTTCTAACCCAATTTGATGCAATATTAAGGAGAATTTCAAAAATGGTCAATGTGTTTGAGAGGGTCTAATCAAAAGTTGTTGGATTTTCTTGCTTTCCATTATGGTATGCAAGAAGATTAATGAGTTCATCAGAGCTGACAACACCATCACCATCATGATCAGCTTCTCTAAACATTTCCTCCAACTGTATTTAAAAAAAAACATCACAAAATCTCCATTAGAAATAAATAGGAGGCAAAAAATGGATATTCAACAAAGTCAATACACAAGCTATTTATGAAAGCATTTAATTTTTGATTTACTAACCTTGTTATTTGCTACATTATTCCCAAATGCTTTTATCAAGTCATGAAACTCATCGAGTGACAATCTTCCATCTTCATTGTAATCCTGATACGAAAGTATAAATATATATATAAAAAAGATTCATTCAAGAAAAAAAACACAAGGATAAAAAACACTTGGGGCTAATTTGTGAGACATTTGAGCAAGCGAGGTGTGCGAATGTTGTAATGTAGCACATGCAACATATATTTCTGCCATTCTTATAGCCTCTTGTTGATGAACCTACATTGATGTAAAGGTTCTCTTATAGACCATAGTAAATTGCTAGTAGTGCAGCATGTTCTTGTTTTCCTTAGCAAATTTCAAATTTGTAAAACAAAGGAATATATTAGAAAGAATAAAAAATTTGCATTGGATTTTAAGAAGTTAATTGAAGTGGATCCTAAATCATACTTTCATGAAAATATCAAAAAAAATTGTTAAGAATTTTTTAAATGCGTCGTTTGATAGCCAAAAGGAACACAAAATATTAGGTAGCTTTGAATGACAAAAAAGGAAACATACAACTTCAGGAAGAATTATGTCATGCAATCGACAATCCCATAGTTTCTTGAATTTAGAATCTATCCCAAAATAAAATAATGTACCTATTTTTTTTTCAGAGAGTGTTCGGGATTCTATTACTGAAAATTGCAAAAATATGTTACATTAGATTACAACTGGGGGGTCACCAGCGATGGCTGCACCAAGGGGGGAGGATCCTCCGACCGCTCATAGCATCTCACCCAAGCTAAACGACCGAGGGGCAAAAAGCCACGAGTAGTAAGCAAAAAGCACCAATCAACAA
>MNCI01035706.1:290198-302367 GCA_015680685.1 Gnetum montanum
CGAAGGAGGATCCATCGCCCCCCCACCACGCAAGGTCCACCCACCCATTAGGGGTTCGTAGGAAGCTGCCTGCAAGCACAGTAGGGGCGCACCAACTCATGTAGAATATCGAGAGTATTCCTGTGTTCCTCCGTATCCATGAAGTTGGCCGCCTACTGGATACCCTGCATAGCCACCTTTCGTCTATTTCTGTCCTCATGGGAGGTCTTGGCATCGGGGTGGAAATGCGTCAAGGTTCAGCGGATATATCTAAGAAGTTCTCCCCATGAGCTCTCGCAACTGATTCCTAACGTAAGGTATGGGCATCGTCCCCCACATAACCATTTTCTGGTATTATGTTCGTGGGCACAGTCTAGCTATCGCTTCCTATGCTCCTCCTCCTCCAGAAGCTGGTCCTGCTCCGCCTGCTCCGCATGTTGTCTCTGTCTCTGGGTTTCTTCCTCCTGTGCTAGCTCCTCCCATACTTGGGCTCTGATTTCATCGATGAGCCAAGCCCTGGCAGCTTCTGCCAAAAGGTCCTGCTGTCTGGCCCATTCTTGCTCCCTTGCCTGAAACTAGGCTTCTAACTTGCTGTGGGCCTGGGTGAGGGCTTCCGTCCATTTTGCCTCCCACTCCTTCCTTTCAGCCTCTCTGGCTTCCTCCGCCACCCTCTTCCGCTGCTTCTCATTCCAAGCGGAGGTTTCTGTGGGAGCGGAGGTTTCTAGGGGAGTGAAGGTAGACTGGTCCCATCACGTGGGGGGGGGGGGGCATCGTTCCCTCGGGGTCCTTCGGCTCCATGTGACGCTAGCGCCCCAAGGGCCCTAGCTCCTTCCCACCTCTAGAACCTCCGACCCCTCCGACGATCGGGGGGTGTCTCGGTGAGATCCCCAGGGGGCAGAGGAGGAGGGGTGCTGCCCCCCCTCTACCCCCCGCCACAGAGCCAAAATCACCCCCGAATGATGACCCTAATGCTTGAGGCTAAGGGCTTCCTTAAAATAGTGGGGGAGGTTGACCTTTGAGGCAACGGAGAAAGGCGAAGTGCAAGCCCTGCAGCTTGGATCCGTTGCCGGACTGGATAAAGAACCTGTCTACTAGGTCCGTGCCGCGTGCCCAAAGGCGGGGGAGGGCAGATCTAGGCATCTATCTGCTTCTCGTCCTAGGGACAGGCCCATCAAAGAATAGCTCCACATCTTGGAGGCCGCGGGTGGAGGGTAAGATGGTCTTCCCTGCGATGGGGGCCCCCAGACAACTGGCAATCACTGCTTCCGTGACCCAGATCTCACGCCCCCGGAAGAAGGTACGATCATTGACCTAGTTAGAGAAGAAAGCATCATCGGCCAAATCTGGGTCCCCCACCAGTCGCTGTAGCGGGTCTGCCCACCCACATTGAGCCACCAATTGCCAGAGCTCCTCGTCCTCCTAAAAGGTAGCGCTGTCTGGCTTGAACGTGGGCATGTTTCGCATGGCGCTTTCAATTTCTTTCCACGCAATAATGGCCTGCCAAACTAGCCGCTGTGAAGGGGAGCACCACTACTGCCGAAATACAAAATTATTCCTTGCCTTCCACGCTACCCAAAGAAGTAGCGTGACCCAAGATTCGCCTGTCAAGTGCCTCGAGGGCGGCACCACCACCGTGTGCCAAGCGTCACGCATGCGGGGGCAGTTGCAAGCGAAGTGGACGGTAGTTTCAGCTGCTCCCCCGCATGTAGGACACATGTCCGTGTCCAGCAACCCGCGCCATCATAACAGGGCTCTGACAAGCAGCGCATCGTGCTGCATTAACCACAAGAAGAACTTAATTTTTTCTAGCAGTCGCCCCTTCCAGATCTGTCGCCAGGCGTTATTGCACAGATATTTTTCAGCCATGATGGCTTTGGGCTCGAGGTTTGCCCACCCCGAAGCCTCCATCTCGCACGCGTGTTCGGCAACCACCTGCCAAGGTTTGGAGTCCCACACTGCTGCCTCCCAGCAGACATATTTATTGCGTATAATATTAATCCATGGGACAGGGTCCCAATGTGGTCGTGAGAGCCGAAGAACAAGCCGTTGCTGCCCCAGCATCAACTCGTCCTCGAACATCATGATGCCTAGGCTACCCGCGCCGAGTGGGCATGCCACTTGCTCCCCCCTCTACCCCCCGAAGACGAAGTGATGAACCAAGGCATTAACGACATTGATGACGACACCGGGGGGTGACCACCGCTACCACGAAATGCACGGTCACCATTAGGATTCCTGTGGCCACCAACAGGCACTCCTTGCAGCTCAGGAATCTGTTAGCCTAATGGCTTGCCCTTCGTTCAATCTTTTCTAGCAGATGGCCCCACGCCATGGTCCTCCCCCACCGGAAAAGGGGGATGCCTAGGTATGTGTCACTGGTGGCCCCTAGCTAAATGTCCAAGGTTTGTGTCACCCTTGTTTTAATCTGCTCATCCACGTTAACGAAGTAGACCATGGACTTAGCTCTATTGACTTCCAGCCCCAACTCGGAGGCCAAATGAGATAACACCAAGTTTATGCATCATGCTTGTGGGACCGTCGCTCTGCTTAGCAACATCATGTCATCCACATAATGTTCCGCCTGATAAGTCACCCCGGTTATGCTAAGGCCATCCACCACGGACGTACTGCAATAATGTTGCATTAAATCCATGGCAATAATGAAGAGGAGGGGGGAGAGTGGGTCCCCTTGCCTCAGCCCCCTTCCTGGAGATGAGAGACCCCACAACTGCCCCCCCACATCAAAGGAAAACCCCACCAAGGATTGTAGGTGAATGCACAACCAGGTGAATTGCGGGTCAAATCCTTTTTGCTGCATGATGGACTGCAATGTGTCCAAACTTAGGGTGTCATACGCTTTTGTGATGTCCAGCTTGAGGTAGAGGCCAGGGAAACCCGAAGTCCCAAGCGAGTGGATCACCTCCTGCATGAGGAGGATCTAGTCCTGGATGAGCCGTCCTTGCACAAAGCTTGCCTGGTTCGTTCCCACCAGTTTGGGCATGAGCGGTGCAAGCCTATGCACCAACAATTTAGAGAAGATTTGGAGGATCACGTTGCACACACCGATAGGGCAAAACTGCTCAGGTCGTTGTGCATCAGCTTGCTTAACGATGCACACAATTCGTGAGCAGATTATCTCCCTACGGATCTGTCTCCTGGGCAGCATGAGGTTCAACGCATCAAGCAAGTTACCTTGTAATCTGAGCAAAGGGAGTGAAAATTACAGAACTAATGCCAATTAGTTACCTTGTAATACTCTCTAACAACAACAATGAAACCAGAAACAACATAAAACAACAGGTATGGAAGAATAATTTTGTACAATGCTAGAACATCTCATACAATCTAATCAACAAATAAATATAAGAAAAACTATAGCATCAAAAAATTGGAGACAAAAGTAAGGCTACTACAAGCAATAGTTAACAGATCATAGTCCATGATGAACCTGTAACAGAACTTTTTCTCATTTCTGAACTAAAGAATTTTTAAAAAATTTTCGCAATTCATACAGCTGTTCACGATAATGAGTTTAGAATTTTCCATATTTGAACATGTCACTCATTCAAAAGCAACCTATTTACAATATGATTACAATGAAAAATTTTCTGTCCAACAAAACTAAATAGCAAGGCCATCAAGCAAGGCCACTGACTCAAACAAAAAATGAAAACTTCCAGTTTAAGGCTGGGTTCTTTCCCCAACAATACGATCCCCATGAAACTGCAAATCCTAGTCCTGTCCATTTGATGAAGCAAATAAGGAGAGCAATGAAACATAGTCCATGTAATGATAAACTTCCCATGTCCTACCTATAGCCGTAGGCAAGTTTGAAAGCAGAGCTAACACAAAAATACCTAAGAGGGTAATCACTCAATAGGGAAATCTAATAAGCATATATCCAAGGGCTACCAAAATTAGTTTTTATCAACAATTGATAAAAAAGATTGCAGCAAAAATTCTATCAAACAAATAACATAATCAATAGGGAAATCAAGTCTTTCTGAAATACCTAAGATTTTATGAATAATATCAATTGGAAAGATCAAGTGCTTTTACAACATTCTCACTTTCATACAACTATCACATCTATATTCATCTCTTACTAGTGCCTACTGGCTTGCCAAATCCCCTAGGTAAGAACTTGCTTCCTCTAACTGTGCATGCACCTAGAAACCTCTACTACCTTAGATAGTGTATGATGGATCAGTCCTTCCCTACTTACTACTTGTTGCGGCATGCTACAAGCATTGTTGGAGACCACTACTTCAATCAGCATTTGTGAATCTTCCAATTCCCCCTATTGTGTAGGATTCCTAATAACCAACTTTTAAATTTTCACAGCATTTAGTTTTCCTCAAACTTCTTAGAACATAGGGCTAGACTTACACTAGCGGCGAATAAGAATATGACTCATTATAATGATGGATTGATTACAAGTCCTACAGACCTATCTTCATTGACTTTAACATGTTGATAAAATGATACTTGTCTACTTGTCATAATTCAAACGATTAATGTATCAATAGAAAAAGTGATTCACTTCCCATTAAAGAGTACTATGATATCTCAAAGAGTAGTATACCGAAAGTGATGGCTATCACTTCCCATCACTTAATAAACTAGAAGACATTAAACATTTGTGTGACTCACTTGTTTCAAGCTTTTTTTTTATAAACAACACTAATGGATGTGGTTAGATGTAGTTTTAATCCTCCACTATGTTTCTACCAAATACAAGTATTGTTGCATTAGACACTAAGGGGCACCTAACTCAAAGACTTTGGTTACCATTGAGCTATGGGTTGGGTTATTTCTAGCTTTCTATGCTACACAAACAAGGTGTGATTCAACCATCATTTTTGGATTGTACCTTGATATACCCCCAAGATAGGTGACAAGATTGCACATAAGGTAAGTACACACTTACAAATGGCACCTGCATCATTGAAAACCTTTGCATGTGCAAATCAACCTCTTTAGTCCAATTGCTCAGGATGTTAAGCCTAAGTAAGCATATGTACAGGTAGGGTTTGATCATACTTATGAACGTCGGATTAGGATCACGATATAACCATTTTCAAATCATGATCTAAATAATTGCAATCTAGGTTGTTTTTGGATTGCAATTCAAATCAAAATCATGTAATTAAAAAACATAAAAACATACCAAATTTTTTATCATTTTCAAAAGTGTATGCAATTATGAAGACAAAAATTAAAAAACCATAAAAAATAATGTTTAACTTCAAAATAGAAAATTTTAAACACATTAATATAACAACATTACATCAAGCATGAACAACATAAATTCATTATATATACTCCTATATGCACTAAAAAAGTTTCAAAAGTAAGCTATAACACATAATATATCAATTTATTAGTGTTAGTCTTTTAAAGTTTAAAACATTAACATATATTTAAATTACTTATCTCTTTCCTTTTTCATACTCTTCCAAGATCTACGCTATTACATCTCATGTAAAATGTCTTCGGCTGTATAATTCTGATAGTGGAATTGTTGCTGTGTTTATTTTTTAGTGTTGATACTGGCATTTCATTTGAAGTCTTTGACTGACATGTCTCTATATGCAGACGAATGTATTGTCACGGAACAATCTGGTTGGATATTGTGAAATAGATTTACATGATGCATTTGAAAATGTAAGTATCAATTTTTGAATTTAAACAACTTTACAATTGTCTTAGGATTATTTCACCGTAGACCAAGATGATGAAAAGCAGCGTAGACCAAGATGATGAAAATCAGCGTGTGCATGTCATACTCATCGTTATAACATGTGATGTTTTAATGAAATCTTGGGAATTTAAAATTCAATTTTGAACATCAAAATTTCAATAACTATAATTAATGACCAAATTATATAACATTTTCATTTAGAGACAAAATGTAGTCCAACTCTTCATATTTGAACCAAATTGCAGCGCTTTGGAATTTGACTCAAATAACTATTAAGATGTTAAAATAGCTAATTAAACAACATAATCAAATATGGATGACAGCTTTCTTAAATTTCAACCTACAATATTATGATTACATCAAATTTCAAAACAATCTAATAATTAATAAAAATATATTTCTCTTTTTTATTGAATAATTAGCAAAAGTTAATAATAAATAGTATTTTGATTAAAAAAAACATTTCAAAGGTTCTAGACCAAACTCCTAATCCTAAAGCATATCTTTATTGATTTTGAAGTCAGACAAGAATATACAAATTTCAATGTGATAAGAGGTATTCTAAAACTATTCATAACTAAGATTTAGAAATGTCACCTTCATTTGCCAAAATTTAGGAAGAAAGGGACAGTATATATGAAGGGTTAAAACGTGAAAAGGGAACCGTAGAACTTCCCCACTCGTATTTGCATTCTTGTTTACAGCATGGATTATTTTCTTATTGTCATGTGATCTCCTCATTTGGATGTAGGTATCCTTTGCCTTTTCTTAACTGAGTGGGTTTTCAACAACATTTTTTTGCTGAATGTCTATCAATTTATAAATTCGGTTATCTTATGAATGTTTGTGTAACGTTGTCATCAAATCCTCATTTTGTCTTATGTTTGTGAATTACCAGGAAGTTAAGGTTGCGTTAGAGGAGGGGGTCCTCGTATTCCTAGAATTTCGGTTTTTGAGGTTGGTCATTACTGGTAAACATAATTTCAATTTCTTTTTTCAAATTTTCAATTATTGTATTCTGCAACCAGACCAAACAAACTAATGAATAAAAGATTATGAAGGTGCATATTTTCCAGCCTTAATTAGTTTTTTTTAATAGGTCTAAGGTTGTTTTATTAAAATGTATTTTTTAGAAAATTAGAAAATTCCTTATATAGAAGGTAAAGAGTCACTCAAAATGTCTGGGCGCCTATAATGTATATTGGCCCCAAAACATGGAGACAAAAAAGCATTTTTTGTATTTAGATCACAAAAAATGAATGGCCTCAATGTACGTGTATCTACAGAAGAGGGGTGGCCATGAAAGCTTTAAGCATGAAGCTGCCTCCGCATGAGAACGAGGTCTCTTTGATATAATCCGAAATTTGAAGAATGAAGAAGTTTGTTTCTATTGAATCTCCTGTCTTCTCCCCCTCTTTTATCATTTCATGAAGCTTCATATAAAGAAGAAAGATTTCCCTTGATGGTCTCTCAAATATCTCCCACCATCTCTCATTCATCTCACATTAGTTTTCAATTGAGCAGCAAATAAAAATAAGAAGTCTTTGCATGGTGTGGTTGTCATACATAAAAACATTAAAAAAAAAAAAGGTGAGAATTCAAAGCACACCCCTTAGACAAAATAATCCCTTGGGCTATAAGAACTGGTTATGGAACTAAAATAAAAATGTTTCTTCTAACTCAGGCCCTTCTCACTTCCCATTCTCTTCTCCTTCGTTTCATCGGAATGGTAGTGGCTCTTGGGTGGAGGCATTCTTGTTATTCAAGTGAATGGATTGGCCAAATGCATTAATGCGAAGTCACTCGATGTGGTTTGTTTGAGGCCAGACTTGGAATTGTCAGAATTGAAACATCAGTATGATGCTTTCTTTATTCCATCAATATTTGCTAACTCATCAAGGAAGGCAAAGGATTTGACAACGATTTTCTATGAACAGCTATCTATCTAATGTCATAGCCTAAATTGGTTTCTTTTTTTTTTTGGTTGGTGCCCAGGTTGGCACATCTTAACATGTTCCCATGGGATCGAACTTCTTTGCAAAGCACAAGCCACACATTCTAACCAAGTGAACTATCTCCTTAACATTTTTAACATTTTCAGAACTATAACATTGACTATATATACCCCCAAGCCACAAAAAATTATAGTACTTCTGTAGAACATAGGTAGAACATAACTAATAACATAATAGCATCTCAAACACAACTCAAACTTGCAATTTGTAACACTCAAAGTAGTGAACTTACCTATTAAACTATACATTAATTGACATCTCCATCTACTTTAAATGCTGAAACCATAAAAGTATGATTAAAAATTTAATAACATTTTCAGTATAATTAGAAATCTCAAGAACAATTCACCTTTGTGGTATGACCTTTTCTTCCATTCTTATAAAAAATTACAATCAACTTTTGGGTCATCCGCTAAGAATAAAGAATGCACTTATTAGAAGAGGTTAAAAGCTAAACTAAAACTGAATTTTCACTTACATTCAAAGAGACCCTCTTGGATCTAAATTTCTAAATTTCTTTAATAGACTTTTTTATTTCCTTTTTTTTTTTTTTGTGGAGAGGGGAGAGGGGGAAGGGAGGAAAATGTTGGTAATATATTACAGCCAAAAAATGCTACAATGGCAGGGGCCAAAACCCCTCCAAAATGAGAAGGAGAAACCCCCAGGGGAAACAACAAAGAGGGAAGGAACCCCAACAACCAAAAAAGAAGAGAAAACCTCAACAATATTCACTGGTAGAGACTCTTGATTTGAAAGCTCAAGCCATGGGTTTGATTCTAATGGGAAATGCTGAGTTTGGTTGTTTTTTATTTTTATTTTTATTTTGAGAAAATTCAAGCTATCTATTAAATATAAATAGTAAAGTACAAAATACATCATCCTTACAAAGCAAATCCCAAAATCAGCTAAGGGCTACCCCCTCCCAACACCGAAAATTAGGGGTGAAAATATCTTGAACCATTCAAGAACATGACTAAATGAAACAAAATAAAAAAACAAGAGGCCCTTGCATAAAAAACCAGAGAGAAGTGTCCCCTTCCAATGCAACCTGACTAGTAGAGTAGCGTACCCCCAAAACTTGTGGCCCCCACCCCACAACAAAATGAGGTGCCAGGTCACCCTTACATAACATTAGATCCAAAAGATTTTCCATACCCTATAAGAAAGTGTGAAGACAAGTACAGGCACAAAAGCCCTCTCTTGAGCATGGATGGCATCTAGGACAGCCTGATGCTTTTCAAAATCCACAAAATTCACTACCTCCTGAAAGCTCTTAAAGGCTTGCTCCTTCCTCTCACACACATCCATGCTACCTTCACCATCCAAATGTAGGTCCCAGCCTCTGTGCCTGATGTGCCTCCAAAGTGCATGCCAAGAAGTATTCTTCCCTATATCCATAATGACATACAAGCACCGTCCCTACCACAACCAAGATTTGGCACTCAACTCATAAGCATGATCCAACTATTTTTGGATCATGGTAACCCCCTCCTCTCCTACTCTTCCTTTTCCTTCATCTCTTGGAGGCACACCTCCTCTTGGAGTTGTATCCTCAAGCTCTCCCTTAGCTCTACCTTGAGGGCCTCCCTAGCCACCGCCTTAGCCAAATCTCTCTACTACTGCTCTTCCTATGCTTCTTCCCAATATCGGCACTCAACCTCTTCTAGCTGGCACTAAAATTCTTCCTCATACACAACCTAGCAATTCTACCAAACCACTCACTCCTCCTCCTACGTGCAACGCATCGCCGCCTCCACTGCCTCAACGAAGATGACGTCCTAGCATGCTGAAACTATATTCTCATCACCCCCCAACACCCCCTCCATCTTTCCACCTCCCATAATCTCTTCTATTCCTCCCCTCAATCCCCCCTAGCAAGATGGGGGATAACCTAGGGCTCAACCCCCTTTCTTCCTTTGGCAAGTCCATACCAACCCCCAAACTAGCCCCAACATCACGCCCCTCCAAATCACTAGAAAGGTCAACCACAACCGACAGCTCACAGCATGAATGCTGACATCCATACACCATCTGAACCTAGGTCTTGGTAGCCAAAAGAGGAGCCCTCGACCTTGCTACTCACCACAACACCAATATCAATCTAGAGTGCCAGGCATGACATTGTCTCCGCAGCATATCCAAGAAAAAGCATAGCAAATTTACCATGCAATTGAGCCACAAACAATGTAGAAAATTGAAATGTAGCCCCAACGACTTTGAGACATTGCCGAACTGCAAAAAAAATAGCTTTGTCAACTCTGCCACGTCCTACGAAAGCATCGAAAGCATTGACTTCAACACCTAGCCACTCCCTATTTTGGGAATCAGCCTAGAAAAAATACCACCAAATCATGCAAATCATACCCCCTAAGGGAAATCACCTCTCCCCCAATTGACACCCCCAAAAACCCACATGAACTCCTTTATGAGCATAATCTGCACCTGCCAAAACAGCGTAACATCCCCCATCCAATTCACAAAGAAGGCCTCATCAGCCAAATCTAGCTTCCCATGTAGCAGAGGAAGCAGGTCAGCCCACCCCACGTGACTCATCATTCCCCAGAGCATCGGGTTGGCCCAGTACCCATTGCAAGTTAGCTCAAATGTAGGTGTTACCTCCATAGTAGCCTACGCCTCTACCCACAAGCTAATGCCCTAAGCAACAATTTGCACTGACAATGGCAACAACTAATCCCGACAACAATTCCAAGCTTTCCATAGCACCAACAAAATCACTACCAACTTTGAATCATTGGTACTTTTCAAATCTTGTCAAAGATTCACTACCTAAATAACTTGGCACATAAACTCACAATTAAATAAAAAGTGATTTACTGACTCAACAGCAACCATGCAGAGGGGAAACATGGCCGCCACATTAACCCGCATCGTAGAAGCACAACTTTAATCGGTAATGCTAAATGATGAATTTTTTTAGAGAGAATGTTTGAGAAATGAATCACTGAAAAGAATTCTGTACAAATGGTTAACACGAGAAACAGGCAAGACAAATGCTACCCCTATAGAGGGAGAGACCCCTTGACCACCAAGCCACAAGGAACCTTGCAAACATAGTGCAACCGCACCAATTTTGCACTAACAAAGAAACCCCCAATGAACCCACAAGCCAAAGGGCAAAACATCACCGTCCCCTCCCCATCCCCCACAAGGACACACATCCCAAAAAGAAAAGAGAATGTCATGAATGCAATCCTAGTTCAAAACTAACCCAACAAAGAAAACAGACCAAGTAGCAAACCAGCTGATGAGTGGCGAGGTACCCCTACACTCAACCATACGAAACGAGCGTCGCACGCGCGATCTGGTCGAACTCCGCAGATGGACTAGTTGTGGCATCTAGATTAGTTAGCCTTAGGTCGCAGTTTGCTGTCTTCCCATCTAGACTAGTTTTGCATATGTCACGTATGGTTTAGTCTAGATGAGGTGTATGATGTGTTCCTAATTCTATAGCTACTCCTGAAGGAAATGGAAAATAATATTTAACTAAATCTAAGCTAAGAGGAAAAGGGTAAGAAATCTAATCTAGCCTAAGTGTGACGAGCAACCGATTCCTTGATCAACCGTACACATCTTGGACCTCGTGCACGACTACCACTGGGACTACCAAGCATAGGCCTAGGTACACCACTGGGATTACCAAGCGCAGACCCCAAATACGCCACTGGGTTACCAAGCGTAGAACCCCCTAGCTACACCACTGGGCTACCAAGCAGTCACACTTAAATGCTCGTAACCAAGTCGTACTCATTCCGCTTCTAGGAGTTTAAGGGTGAGAAACTAATCATGATAAGTAACCGATTCCTTAACTAGCCGTACACACCCGTAGATCCTTGTAGTCAAGTCGTACTTACACCGCGCTATGAAAGCAATAAATAACATGAAATAAATAAAAATAAACAAACTAAGTGAATGCTGCAATGATGAGGTAATCTCGATCTTTATTGCCGATCATGTGCGTGTCCAAGTACGGCACAATCGAATAAAGACACCGTACAATCACATTCACCACACTGCGGGCAGACACGGGAAAATTCTAACTCTGGAGGGATCAAATTGTCAGAGCTTCGCTACCTAAAACTGGGATGGAAATGAGGGAGAGCCGCCTGTTATTTATAGAAATTGCGGTTGACTGGCTGCGATATCGCATACGCGATATCGCGGCCCATGATACAACGCGACCCATGATACAACGCAACCCATGATACAACGTGGGTGCCTTATCGTGGGTGCCTTAACATGGATGCCTTAACACGGCTGCCAGCACTATGAGCAATTCAAGTCTCATCATACCCCCACAATTGAATGAAAACTTGTCCTCGAGTTAAAGTGAGAACAAGCTACATTGATTACACAGTGGATAGGTATGGGATTATTAGATGGAAAAAATGGGATGATGCCGCAGTGTGGGAAGAAAACAAAACAAAGACACAACACACAGAATATTTACAAA
>MNCI01035706.1:307009-338485 GCA_015680685.1 Gnetum montanum
TGTCCAAGTACGACACACTCGAATAAAGACACCGTACAATCACATTCACCACACTGCGGGCAGACATAGGAAAATTCTAACTCTGGAGGGATCAAACTGCCAGAGCTTCGCTACCTAAAACTGGGATGGAAATGAGGGAGAGCTGCCTGTTATTTATAGAAATTGCGGCTGACTGGCTATGATATCATGGCCCATGATACATCACATACGCGATATCGCGGCCCATGATACAACGCGACCCATGATACAACGCAACCCATGATACAATGTGGGTGCCTTATCGTGGGTGCCTTAACGTGGGTGCCTTAACGTGGCTGCCAGCACTATGAGCAATTCAGGTCTCATCACCAGCTGAGCCAACCAAGAGACAAGACATGGGCTCCAACGGAGCCATTATAGATACATAGGCAGGGTGTGACATTCACAATTCTACTTCTCAAGGGCATGCAGAATATCAAGTGTGTTCTTGTGCAATTCAGAATCCACAAAACTCGCAGCTCGCTGGAAATCTTAAAGAGCTACCTCTCTCTGAACCTACTACTTAGCCAACCCACATCCATCCGGATGGAAGTGCATGGAAGTTTGATGAATGTGTTGCTGAAGCACCACCTACGTGGTATCACAATTTATGCCCAAAGTAATGTATGGGCACTGCCCTTACTCCATCCATTGCCACACACTCTGCTTGTGCACCTTATCTAGTTGGTGCTGCTGTGACACCTCCTTTGCCTACGCCTAAGCCTGTTGTACATACTATGTTCGCTCCCTTTCCCTCTAATTGATCTCCTCATACTTCAGCTCTACCTTGACATGGTCTTGCAGCTCATCCACCATCCTTGCCTAAGAGCTCTCTGCCTGCAAGGCCTACTACCTAATGAGCTCTTGCTCATGTTTGTAGAACTGGGACTCCAAGTCAACCTGTGCCCATTGGAAGGCCTCCTCCCAATGGGCCTCCCAAGCCCACTACTCTTTTACTCTGGGCTTGGCTGCCACCTCCCCACTGACTCTGGCTAGCTCTACGGTGAACGCCGAATGATGAATTAACCAAATAAATAATTTTATTTTTTCTAGAAGTTTTCCTTTCCATAACCCTTGCCAACTGTGCACCTCCTGATATTTGTGCCTAATTAACTATTGCGGGGAGGTGTCCAGCAACCCCCATTGCAAGAAAATTCTATCATGCCTACAGATTGCCTTCTAGACATGTGATCCTATGGTTTGTCCACCCAATGCTCGTACTTACGCTCTACCATATTGATCCATTGAGCCTAATGAGGACCCAACCTAATGAGCTTATTTACCAAGGTATGAAACCCAATGTCAATTATGTCTTGGAACTTGGGAACTCCCAAGCCTCCAGCATTCTTTAGGCAAGCCACAACATCCCACAACACCAAATGCAACCAATGCCCCCTTTTTTCCCTAACCAAGTGAAATTACATATTATCTTATCAATCTACTTAACAATTCCACTTAGGGGGTTAGTAATAGAAGCCACATACCTAGC
This sequence comes from Gnetum montanum, assembly GCA_015680685.1. NCBI lineage: Eukaryota > Viridiplantae > Streptophyta > Gnetopsida > Gnetales > Gnetaceae > Gnetum > Gnetum montanum. Next base: position 308,517 of record MNCI01035706.1, read on the forward strand.
CATGGTAGTTAACATAGATGTAGCCAACAAAGCTCTCCTAACTCGAGTCAAAAATCAGCACATCCAATGATCCACACATTCTTGAAGCCATTGCAATAGCCCACACCAAACATGTCTCCTATGCCAATCATACATTTGAAGGCCTAGGTACAAGTCCTCATGCGATCTAGGTAAAACCCCCAAATGTTGCATGATCAACCCCTTCACCCTAGTTGAGGTATTCAACAAGTGAACTACAAACTTTCCTTTGTTGATTTCCAACCCAATCTCCATAGCCATATGCTTCAACACCCAATTGATTGCCATGGCCTAGGGGAACACTGCCCAAGAGAAAAGGATTGTGTCATCTGCGTAGTATTCAACTAGGCATCTAACCCCTGCAATCTATAGCCCCCTAACCCCCTCCACCTCATAGTATGCCTACAAAGTATCCATAACCAAAATAAAAAGATAGGGTAATAGTGGGTCTCCCTATCTTAACCCCCTACCCGACAAGGAGAATCCCCACAACTTCCCATCTAGATCTAAAGAGAAAGCCCCTAAAGATTGAATAGATATGCATAGCTTTACAAAATCCATGTGGAAACCCTTCCTCAGCATGATCTCTTGCAGTGCCTTCCAATACATAGTATCATAGGCTTTAGAAATATCTAATTTAAGGCACATAACTAGATACCATGACAATCTCATATAATTCATAACCTCCTACACCAATAGAATCTAGTCATGAATGTGCTTGCCCTAAATAAAACCCACCTAACTAGGTCCTACCAATCATGGCATAAAAGGCCCCATCCTAAACACTAGCATCTTTGAGAAAAGACAGAGTAAGGTGTTGCCAACTCCAATCAACCAAAAATGTGATAGCTCCGTAAGGTTAGTTAACTTCAATATAAGCACGATACAAGAGAAATTTATTTCTCTGTGTACCTATCACCACCTTAGCATATCGTTGAATGCATCTAGAATATTCTAACTAGGGATGTCAATGAAAGCTCAAAAAATTCCATTAGCCACCCATTCGGACCTCGTGCCCTACTTGGCTTCATCAAACCCATAGCTACTTCTAACTCCAACATGGAGAAAGGGGCTAAGAAGACAATGATTATCCTCCTTGTGCAAGACAAGATCAATAGGGATCAACAGAGGCCTCACTGAACTCCTCATCCAAATGTCAGACCAAAAATCCATGAAAGTTTGAGCAACAAGTTGACTACCACTAACTTCCTGTTCATGAAAGGAAAGACTAAATCTTCTTGGACAAATGCATGGATGTGGTAGCTACAAAAAAAACGTGTGTTTCGTGGTAGTTGCAAAGAAAAAACATGTGTTACAATCCCCTTCTTTCAGCCACCATGCTCGACCTTGATGTCTCCAATAAGCCTCAGCCTCCCTATCCTCAACTTGAATTTGAGCTTAAACCTCACATTTAACCTCATGAAAATCCTTACTAGCTTCTTGCTCCACTTGCATCTCCCCCAGCCATTGCATGAACCTCACTCGAAGAGATTTAAATGAATACTTATCCTCAACATTGAGCCTTCTAAAGGTCTACTTGAGTTGGGTCAACCCCCACTTTAGAAAATCCCAGGGCTCTACCTTCTATGAATACAACCCCCATATGCCCTTCACCATTCACCACAGCCAAGGCTTATGGGTCCAATAACGTTTGAGGAAAAATGAAACAACCTTCCCCATCGATACATCCCCCACACAGCATAGAATCGATTTGTGATCAAACACCACACATTCCTATCTTGTCACCACCACCCCCCTTGTCATGAGGATATGGGAGTTGACCCAAAAACAATCAATCTTAGTCATGATTCTATCACTACCCTTCCATCAATTACTCCACGTGAACTAACATCCATGTATCTCCAAGTCAACGAGATCATGTGCTTCAAGGAACTGCAAGAACTCCTGAGCACCAGGGTAGGTCTTGGGCTCCCCCATCAGACTTCTCCCACCTATATAGCAAGAGGAGTTTTTGCATTTTTTTAGAGCCCAAGAAGCTTTTGAGCCTCCTAACTCACAAACTACTAACCCGTTTTCACCCTTTTTTGACCATCATTCTACTGGAAGTAGGATTTACATTGTGGGGGATACAAACCTGTGGTCTTTTGTGGAAGATTTTCCAAAATTTTTCTAACTCCTCATGATCAACCCATCAAAATAATATTTACTTACCATAAAGGGTTAAGCCAAAAAAACAAACTTTGATAGCTAGAAAATAGAATAATATTAAAATAATTCACTTAGCCAAGATCACAAAATAACACTTAAACAATTAACACTTAACACCTAGAAATCAAAACAAAACCAAATCTAATGAAGAAAGGTATGCAAATAACTAAGGGTTCTAACCTGGAAATCTAATCATGGATTATGTTTGTGATCACAAATGGCATCCAAACGAGAACCACAAGCAAGAGGGCCTTCACAACCCAGGGAAAAGCAACCTTGAGGAGGATGAGGCCAACAACAGTAGCAACCCCAAGAGCAAGCAGCCATGGTGACCCATGCTACTAGACCTTTTAGGGAGGAACCCAAAGTGGAATCTATGAGGCAGATTCCAATAGTAGAAATAGGCCAATTCAAGTAAGATGAAGCTTCTAGGCCAAGGCCTAACCTAGAGATCACTCTAATGAAGGTCTATTTGGAGTGCATCAAGACCAAGGAATTCCAAATTTCTATCCTCTAAGAAGTAAACTTTGGATCCTTCTTGGAGCTAGCATCAAAGGAGGTCCACACACAACTGCAAGGGTCTCCCTTGTGGCCCAATTTTTCTAACAATGGAGAATAGTACAAGGGGGAGACTTATTTATTTTGGAACAACCAACAAGGAGATGCATCAATAAAGATCAAAGATATAACCATCTCCTACTTGGTTGAGGCCATAGCAGAGGCCCTTGGTTTGCCCAACACAAGGGCAAAGTTGCTGGAAATATCAATGCAAGTGGACCCAGAAGCTAAAAAGAAGTGTGATCAGCAATGCTATCAAGTGAACCACAAGGAGTATGGTTCTCTCACAAAGGCAGAGAGAGTATACTTTAAAATTGTCTTATCACATAAATCCAACAGTGAGGCCTAGTAAAGTGATAGCTTTCTCCACCCAGGCATGTGCTACTTTAAGTGGAAAATTCCCAGTCAACCTACCCTAGCTCATTTTCCTATAGATCGAAAAACACTTCAAGGAAAATGAGAAGGGAAGGAAAACACTTCCTTTCCATTCCTCATCTGCAAGTTGTGCAAAAGAGGAGGAATAGCACCTATTGCATCCTAGTAGGAGATGATGAAGGATAAGGCAACGGTTAGGCTGCAAGAAGAGGAATAGCCACCACCACCACCTACAGCGTCAACGACTACACTAGAGACATTTGTAGCTACCGAAAGACTCAGAAAACTTTCATAACAGCAGCTACAGAAACAGTAGTGCTCTGTAGGTGGTGGAAAATCTTCCATTTACCATTGAGCCATGAGCCATCTTAAGGAGGTCACCAGGACCATAAGTTGGCTACATAGTGAAAGGACCCTACTCTTCTCTACATAGAGGAACCAAGCACCCACCAGGCCCAATCCAAGTCAACAACATAGAACATGAGGCCCAAGGTTGCCAGGGGACAATTGAAACAACCCCGCTATGGGTGTGCCAGTAGTCTATTGCAGGCGTAGTGTGGACGTTCAAGGGCTATGAAGGATATCCAACATATTACAGTGAAGCTTGGAATCCACAAAACTATCAGCCTATTGAATAGCCTACATGGCCAATTCACACCGATTCCACTCCTCGACCAATGTTCCCCTGTCTGGGTGGAAGCACACAGATGTCTGGTAGATGTGATGTCAAAGCTCCCCCCACGAGCAATTGTAGTTGATGCCCAGGATGATGTATAGACACCATCCATCCCAAATCCATTGGAACGCACTCTACTCATGCACTTGATCCAACTATTACTATCTCTACCTTTCCTATTCTTGTTCTTGCTTTTACTATGCTTGCTTAGCCACCTCATGCTCTCTACGAGTGGCTTCCTCCTAAATTAACTCCTCCTAGACATGAGCTCGAATCTCATCCACCAGTCAGGCCTGGGCAACCTCCACCTACAAGGCTTGCTGCTGAATTAGCTCCTGTTCTCACTTGCAAAAATGGGTTTCCAACTCAATCTACATGAACATGAGGGCTTTATTCCATTTGGCCTCCCACTCTCAATGCTCTACATCACACGCAATAATCACTACCTCTATTGTCGCATGACGTAGCTCCTCATCTCGCCTCTCTATGTGATTTGACACTCCACATGGGGAGACATTCGACACTGCCATGGGGTTAGAGGTCCATGGTCCCCCACAATTACTCCACCTCCTGGAGTAAGTCATCGTAGGTCCAGCCCCCAAAATCCCAGAACAGGCCAAAAGGAAGGACCTAGGTTGAGAAGACCCCAAGCGGGGAAACCCCAACTCCGCCTAAGGTTGCACCCCCACTACCCCCTGCCACAAGGCTAAACTAAGCCCAAAGTGACGACCTCACTTCTGTTGTTGTAGTGTTGCTAGAAAAAACCAGGGTAAGTTAACCCTAATCCCAAGCTTCAAGCATTTGATGAAGGAAAAATGAATGCCCTGGAGCTTGGACCCATTACCAGACCACACAAAGAACCGGTCCACCAAATCAGTAGCCTGAGCCCAGACGGGTGGTAGGGAGGATTTGGGAACCTGTCTACTCTGCGTGCATGGCACCGGTCCTATGAAAAATAGGTCAGCATCCTACAATCCACATGTGGTGGGTAGGATGATTTCACCCTCTGCTTGGGCACCCAAATACCTGGCAATTGTGGATTCTATGATAATGACTTTAGTACCCTGAAAAAAGGTGCAGTCCTCTCACCAGTTAAGGACACAAGTCATCCTTATATCTTTCCCAAGCACCCAATCTGTTACTCCAGTAGATCTTAGATCAACATCAACAAGACTCACATCTCCAAGGTAAAGCCTTGATCCAATGTTTCCACATTAAAACACACACACCTATAAAGGCTACTCCTAGCCTTCTATTTATAAGGAAACATTAGGACCAAACCCCAATCCTAACTCATGTGGGATCAAACACATCCCCACATAAACATCACTTTACAAAGTAACCCTCCCTTTTTCTAATGAAACATCCTTTTAAAAACATAAGAGGAAATACAACAAATAATAGTAATGTATTTGTCTTCATCTTTCCAACAAACTCCCCCTTGAAACAAAATCCAACTAGCCTCCAAGAGATGCATGCTTCTAATTAAGCTTCAGCTATCCCAAGCTTCATCCTACAAAAATTGTGTTTTTCAGCTATCTCTAGTTTTGTTAAAGCATTAGCAACATTAAGCTTTGTATGGACCTTTCGAACATGCACCAAGCCATCCTCTATGATTTCTCTTATGAAGTGAAGTTGGACATCTATATCTTTTATCTTGGCATGAAAAGAAGAATTCTTTGCAAGATGGATTACACTCAAACTATCACAAAACACAACATACCTTTGCTATTTTAATCCAAGATATTGCAGTAATCTCTTCATCCATAACATCTCCTTACATGCTTTTATGAGGGCAACATATTCTAATTTAGTTGTAGATAAAGTTACCAATGGTTGTAGACGTGACAACCAACACACTACTACACTAAAAATAAACATGAACCCTATAGTGGAACATCTTGTATCATGATTAGTAGCAAAGTTTGCATCTACAAAACCTTCAATGTGCATATCAACATCTTCAAAACACAAGAAATGTGTTTTTGTGCCCTTTAAATATTTTAGAATTCATTTAACAACCAACTATTGATTCCACCCATAGTTGGTCATAAATCTACTAACTACTCCAACGGCATAAAATGACCCAATAGCAAGAGTATATGGGAAGTTCTTCACCTTTTCAAAATCCTCTTTTGATGTTGGCCAATCCTTCTTTGATAAATTAAATTATGTTGAAAGAGGTGTACGTACAGGTTTTGCATCCTCCATGTTGAAACATTTCAAAACCTTTCTAATGTATTCTTCTTGACTTACCCGCAACTTCTTCCTTTTTCTATCCCTATAAATATTCATTCCAAGAATTTTCTTTGCCTATCCCAAATCCTTCATAGCAAATTCTTTGCCCATTTTTAACTTCAGACATTTTATCTCTGCCATGTCATTTCCAGCAATTAACATATCATCATCATACAACAACAACACTATAAACTATACATCTCCAGAAAAATACACATTGTGGTCTAGAACATTTCTCTAATAAGTCAGCTTCTTCATGAAGGTATCAAATCTTTTATACCACTACCTAGAGGCTTGTTTCAACCCATATAAGCTCTTTTTCAGTCTACAAACCAAACCTAAACCTTGTTGTTTTTCATACCCTTCTAGCTATTTCATGTATATTCCTTCCTCCAAATCTCCATGAAGGAATGTCATTTTTATGTCAAGATGTTCTAGCTCTAAGTCCATGCAAGCAACCAAAGATAGCTAAATGTATAGAAGAGTGTTTCACCACCAAAGAAAAAATTTCATGAAAGTCTATACTTGGTTTTGTCTTTAGCTGTGCGTATAGTTTTTGCTTTAGGGCTACATTGACGAGGCCACATAGATGTAGCAAACACTACATCAACACAGCCTTGTCGATGGGGAAACACCATGTAAAAGGGATCTCATCGAAGGAGCCCCATCAATGTGACACTTTGACGCTTATCATGTCCCCACGACTAAATGAAAACTTATCCTCCGGTTTCTTTACAAAATTGGGAAGGTATGGCCTTATTGACTAACCCTTAACAAAACAAACTTTAATGTCAAAATAAAGCAAAATACTCTAGCAATAGCCAAGCTTGACATCACGAAAGCCTACGAAACACTCGGCTGGGAGGCATTGTAGTCCATCATGCACCTGAAGGGGTTTGACCCGCAGTTCGTCCATCTATGCATTCACTTACAATCCTCAGCAGGGTTTTCCTTTGATATGGGGGGGTAGTTGTGGGGCCTATCGTCCCCAGGATGGGGGTTGAGGCAAGGGAACCTACTTTCCCCCCTCCTCTTCATCATCACCATGGACTTAATGCAACATTATTGTTCACATTCGGAGTGGATGGTCTGAGCATTGCCAGGGTGACTTGTCGGGTAGAACATTACGCAGATGATACGATGTTGCTAAGTAGGGCGATGGTCCCACAAGAATGGTGCATCAACGTGGCTTTGTTCTGCCTAGCTACCGAGGTGGGGATGGAAATCAATCGAACCAAATCCTCAACCCACTTCATTAATGTGGATGAACAGATTAAAGTGCAAGTGATACAGGTTCTGGATATCCAGCCAGGGGCTAATAGCGACACATACCTAGGCATTCCCCTCTTCAGGTGGGGGTGGACCATGACGTGGGACCCGCTGCTAGAAAAAATTGAAAGAAGAACAAACCATTGGGCAAATAGATTCTTAATTCACAAGGGGTGCCTGCTTGTGGCCACCAGAATTCTCGTGGAAACTGCATGCTTCGTGGCTACCGAGGTCGTCCCCCAAGGGCCATCATCAATGCAGTTAACACATTGGTTCGCCACTTCATTTGGGAGGGGGGAAAAGGGGGGAGCAAATTACACTTGGTCCGATGGGAGCAGGTGGCGCACCCCCGAAGTGCAGGTGGGCTGGGCATCACGTCTTTTGAGGATGAGCTGATGCTGGGGCAACAACGACTCATACTCCAATTCTCACACCCAAATCAGGACCCGGTCCCCTAGATCTGCATTATGAGCAGGAAGTATACCCACTGGGAGGCAGTAGCATGGGACTCTAGGCCTTGCAAAGTACTATCTTGGCATGTGTGCATGATGCAGGCCTTGGGGTGGGCAGATCTTGAGCCAAGAGCCATTATGATAGCCAAATACCCCTGCAGCGATGGATGGCATCGGATCTGGAAGGGGCAGTTGCCTAAAAAATAAAAATTTTCCTCTGGTTGTTAGAACGCGATGCATTGTCGGTTCGGGCCCTGCTGCAGCAGCGTGGATTGCTAGACAATGACACTTGTCCTGCATGCAGTGCAGCTACTGAAACGACACAACATTTCACACGTAAATGCCCCTGCATGCCCGACACGTGGTGCATGGCCGCGATGCCCCCCCTGAGGCACCTCACGGGTGACTCTTGGGCCACACTACTTCTATGGGTAGCGTGGAAGGCAAGGAATAACACTATTTTCCAGCAGCAGCAGCACCCCCCTTTGCACCGACTGGTTCTGCAAGCCATTACCAAGTGGAAGGAAATCAAGATAACAATGGGAGTCACGCCCATGTTTGAGCCAGACTGCGCCACCTTCCAGGAGGATGAGGCACTCTGGTAGGTGGTGGTCCAATGCGGCTGGGCTGACCCTTTGCAGCGGCTGGTCAGGGATTCTAATCTGGCAGATGATACATTCTTCTCAAATTGGGTAAACAATCATACCTATTTCCAAGGGCGGGAGATCTAGATTATAGAATCAACGATTGCCAGCTGTCTGGGGGCTCCCATTGAGGGAGAAATCATTTTTCCCTCTACCCACGGCCTCCAGGACGCTGAACTTTTCTTCAATGGGCCCGTTCCCAAGACTAAGAGCAGACAGGTGCCCAGATCCTCCTTGCCCCACCTATGGGCCTGTGGTGTAGATCTGGTGGATAGATTCTTCATCCAGTCTAGCAATAGGTCTAAGCTATAGGGCTTGCACTTCACCTTCCTCTGTTGCGTCAAGTTGGGCTGCCCGGTCAACCTCCCCTCCTTTTTTAAGGCAACCCTTAGCCTCAAACATCGAGGCTGCCACTCAGGATTAATCTTGGCACTATGGCGGGGGGCAGTAGGGGGGGGAAACACCCATTATCGTCTACCCCCCCACGGGTGGGCTCCCTGACGCACCCCCTAGGTCACATGCTGATACAGCAGTGCTTGGACTGGGGGGTGATTGCCCCCCCTGGGGCTCTAGCGCTGCACAGAGTTGGAGAACCCCGCGGGAGCATTGCCCCCCCCCTTAAATGCTAGAACACTTCGGCTTCCCCCCTAGAGACCTCCAGCCAGGGAAACTGGAACGAAGAGCTTCTAAAGAGGGCAGCGGACGAAGCCCGGGAAGTAGAGAGGAAGGAATGGGAAGCAAAATGGAATGAAGCCTTCACCCAAGCTCACACCGACCTAGAAGCTCAGTTTACTGAGCGAGAACAGGAACGGTGGGACAACAGAACCTCATGGTAGAGGATGCCAAGACCCGCCTCATTGAAAAAATCAGGGCCCAAGTGAGGGAGAAGTTGACCCAAGAGAAAGAAGCCTGGAGACAGTAGCAGCAAGCGAAGCATGACCGACCATAGGAGAAGGAGGAACAGAGGCAGCGACAGCTGGACTGCGCTCTTGGCATCAGTTGCGAAAGCTCATGGGCTGACCTCAGACGATACATCCACCAAACTCCAACGTGCTGCCACCCCAATGCTGGAGCTTCCCAAGTGGACAGAAGTAGACGGGAGGCAGCCATGCAGGGCATCCAGAAGGTGGCTAGTTTTATGGATACAGAGGATCATCGGAACACACTTGATATCCTCCACGAGCTGGAGCACCCCGACTGTACCTACCGACAGCTGCCAACGAACCCTTAAGAGGTAGGCAGGCCCTCGGTGGAGGGGGACGCTTGCTCCCCCTTCAGCAGTTTTTGATGCCCTCTGGTCTCCTTTGATCATCTGGTTCTTCTCACGGGGGTGCGGTCCCCCAGTCTTTTTTGTTGTGCTCTTGTGGGGGGGCACCCCCCCCCTAATCTGAATGTTACTTTGGAGGGTGGGGGGCATCCCCCCTCCCTCGGTTGGGGGGGTGCTTCCCCCCCTTCCCTTGTTTGGGGGGGTGTCCCCTCTGCTGTTTCCTGCGGTCCTGGGGAATGTCCCCGCCCCCCTCTTTTTTTTGCTTGTTGCTATTTAGCCATGTGAAAGATGTATGGAGTAATCGGCCCCCCCCCCCCTTGCTTGGATGGGCCATTTCTGATGACCCAATTGTAATCTCTTGTAACATATTTTGCATTTATTAGTTATAACATCCTGAATACTTTCTCAAAAAAAAATAGCCAAAATATGTTAAGCTAAAGCCCAAACAAGGTTTATGCAAGGTTTTCTAAAGGTTACTAGAGGTAGGTGAAGATAAATAAGGTGAAACAAAGGCTAAATAAGGTCAAACGAAGGCCAAATGATGGTAGAATAGAATCAAATGAAGGCTAAATTATGATCAAATGATGATTAAGCATCATTAAATAAGGTTTAGTAAGACTTAAACATGATAAACAAAGGTCATATGGGATAGGATAACGTAGATGGGGTGAACCAAGAGGCTAATTGTCATGGCAAAAAGCAACATGATAGCTAAACAATATCAAATGGGATCAAATGAAGCCCAAATGACAACTTAACAACGATCAAGCACCTCCAAAAGATTTTAAACAAGGCTTGAACATAGCCAAATAAGGTAATAAATGTCAAAATAAAGTGAACAAGGTAGACCCAAGGTCCACTAACACGGAATATACCTAAAGGATAGCCAAATAATGACAATTGATGTTACATGAGACTTAAATAATGGTCAAATCACATCAAATGATGTTCTAAAGAGTAAAACAAGGGCACAATGATGTATGATGAAGTAAATCGTTGTCAAACCTAGTTCTCTAAGATCAAATGATGCCAAATGATAGAGACATTGATGGATTAAAGCCAAATGATGTTAAGATGAAAATATAAAGTCAAATAACATCAAATGATAGGGCAACGAAGGTCAATAATGCATACCAAGTTTAAATCATGTTAGAACACTATAAAATAAGGTCAAATAGATCAAGGTAGAAAACATATGGTAGAACATGATCAATATTTATCAATCAAGGTTAGATTTTACCAGTTTTAGGCCTTATTAGGCCATGGTATAGGTCTATAAGGTTGAAAAGTGAGTTTGGTCATTTTGTGAGGTTGTTTGAAGGCTGTTTGAAGTTTAAATTGAGATCTTTTCTTATGACTACATTGGGCCTAGCTAGGACTACATTGGCCAACATAGTTGGGATAGGACCCAATGTAGTTGGTGATAGTAGATGATTTTCCAAGTTTTTTATTGCCAATTTTGAATTCTTGATGGTTTGTATGACTAGCGTAGTGGACTGGGATTAAAGATTGATGAGTTTTGACATTATTTTAATCCTTGGAAAGCTATAAATGATGCAAATACTAGTGACTACATTGGGACTACGCTGTCTAGCATAGTCCCAACATAGATGCATGGGAAAAGTAGGTTTCTAGGATGTCATAGTTGATATTGATGTTCCATTAGCTTCCTAGGGCAGCACAAGGTCTGGTAAAGACTGAATAGGCCATTTGGAAGTCAAAATAAGGTACTAAAAGTGAATTTTTGGTACTTACACCTCATCACTACGTTGGCCAACATAGTTGAGGGTTTCTCTAGTGTAGTTAAGCCAAAATCTAGGATTTCCATGGTCAAACAAGACCAAACTATAGCTCGCTTTAGGATTTTAGGGTTCTAGGCTTCCTGAATCAAGTTTTTGATCATTTTGAGTGTTGTTGTGTTGGTTAAATCACCTTGGGTGGGGACTATGTTGGCTAGTATAGTCCCAGGCCTACCTCAACATAGATGAATGAAATTTGGCATTCCATGATCAAAACAAGGTGAAATTATCATTGGGAAATGTTGAGAAATGTTCTAGATGTCTTAAGTCAAATCTTAGGTCATTTGAGATGACAAGATACTAATTACATTAATTCTCAATCATGACTACATTGGGACTATGTTAGGTAGTGTAGTCATGGCTTGCTCTAGCATAATAAGATGTGAATCTTATCTTTCAATGGATTTCTATAGTCAATAAACTAAGTTCTTAGGTTCCTAGGGTTACTGGTATCCCTAGTTAGGGTTTTGACTCAAGATGGTTGATTCTAAAGGTTGTTTAGGCATTGAAATGATCATTTTCCATTTGGACTATGCTAGTTAGCATAGTTGAGGTTGGTCTCAGTGTAGATGAGGGAAACATAACACTTCCATGGTCAAAACAAGGTGGAATTGTAGTTGGGTAAGGCCAAAACAAGGTTCTAGGTTTTCAACTTAGGTTCTAGGCTATCTAGAGTGTCAAATCACTAGTGAAATCATCCTATGACCACAACTACATTGGGACTATAGTGGCCAACATAGTTCAAGCTTGCTCTAGCAAAGTCACAAGATGAGTTTTGAATTTTGGTGAAATTTCATTGTCGATCGACTAGGTTTCTAAGTTCTTAGATCACTAGTATTTGAAACAAGGGTTTCAAGCTAGAGATGATTAGTTTTGATGGTTGTTTTGGTTCTAGAGTGATTGGTTTCCTTGCATTTTAGGCTTATTAGAGACTTTAGGATTCAAAGTGTGTCATTGTGGAGGCTGTTTTTGGTTGTTGGTATTCATTCCTTGCTCAACTATTCTAGGAATACACTAGCTAGCATAGTTAAGGTAGTCCATGCAAGGAAAATGATTTTTGATGCTTTTTGACTAATTTTGTGGAATTTTGTAGTTAACGGAGGTTTTGGTTAGGGTTTGATGCATGATTTGATAATTTTGGAACAAATCAAGAGTTCGGTTAATTGTAGAAGATATTATCCCATTTTTTTTATGTTGGCTAGCGTAGTTACTATAAGTAGTAGGTTTTAGTATGAGTTTTGGCCTTCCTTGGTGTCTAGTTTCTTTCAATGCCAACACCTAGTTTCCCACTTTGGGCATAATATTTTATGGCATGTATGGATAGTTGGATAGTTTTTTTTTATAGTATTTGAGGTTTGAAATCTATTGTAAGGTTTTTGGATGCTTAAACCCTAGCATAGTTACCATGGAAAACCTGAAAATCCAAGTGTTCTAGGATTTCCATTGGCTTGTTGGTGAGGCATCTAGTGGGCCCCACCCTAAGTTTGAATTTTTAAATGAACTAATTTCCCACTCACCTAGCATAGTCCCAATTTCTAATTGCTATCATGAAGTTAAGTGAGACTTGAATAAGAATTTTGGAAAACCATGGTTTTGTTAGTGGGTGCATAAGTTTGGGATTGGTTTCCAAATTACAATTTTGCACAAATCATAATTATCTTACCACTCTTAACCTATAACACCTAGCACTAGAACTCTAATATTGTTCTTGCCTCAACCACATCTATTTCTAGCATAGTCTAGCCATTCCACCCCAAGGAGTAGGCATAGTTGCAACAGGAGGCTCTAGAAGTGTGAAGGTTTTGTCAATTTCAATGTTACTTGTTCAAGATGTCAAAGAATAGGGCTGAACTAAGAAGAATCTAGCCTTGGAGGATACTGACACTATTTCTAAAGATCTCTCCAACGTACCATAGCCCTTGATTGATGAAGGTTATTTTTCCATCACTCCCAAGTACACAACCTCTAACCATTTTGTAAGAAGTTTTGCTAGATTTTGGGCATTTTTGTTTGTGTAGTTTTGTGTATTTGTTAAAATTGAATTTCATGAAATTCATACATTAGATTCAATTTGTGTTCATGAAGTTTCAATATTACTTGGATTTTGGGGTTGTTCTACATTGTGTTATAAATTTTGTTTTAATCAATTCTATGTGTTTTTTGCTCTTTTTCCTCCCAAAAGCAATGCCACTTTTGAATTTCTTTTGTATGAAAATGGATTATAAATTTTAATTTTTATGGCTATAGGGTTTTTGCATACTATTTTTCTTCTAACTAGTCTTTGAATCACTGAATTTTAACCTACAGTTGATTTTCTACGAACTTTTCTGTAAGTTAGTGTATAGTGGGTTTCTAGTTTTTTGGCTATTTTTCATGTTACTTTGGTATTTTTTCATACCAAAAAATTAATAAATTTTTGTGTTTTCAAGTTTTGGTTTTTAGTTTATCATTTAATAGTTCAAATAACTATAAAATCATTGAATTTGGATCTACAATTAGTTTTCTGTGAATTTTTTCATAAGCTAGTACAAAGTAAGATTTTTGGCTTTCACTGTCTTTTTTTTTTCATGTTACTTTTGCATTATTTTTTCTCCAAAAAAAAGGTTAAGAATTTTTTATATTTTTAGGTTGTGGGTTTTTAGTTTGGGGCTTAATAGTTCAAATGGCTATGGAATCACTGAATTTGGATCAATTTTTTTAGCCAATGTCCTAGGTTCCTAGGCATTCTCTAAGGTGTTGGGGAGGATTTGGAACTACTATTATTGGTTTAAAAGAATTTTTTTATATTTTTGATTAGTGATCCGTTATGCTCATTCTCTCTAGTTTCATTTTATTGTGCAATTTTTATTTGAATTTGGTTATGGTTTTAGATTTTTGTAAAAAAAAAAATTCCAAGCTTGGGACTACAATATAGATTCCCAAATTTGTTGAATTTCATGTATACTCAATTTCCAAGTTCTAAATTATCATTTTTGTTCTTGTGTAAACTACCTTGTACAGTTGCAATTTTGATTATGAAAACTACAAATCTCCTTGGTTGTACGAGCAACATTGGTGTACTTTTTGCATTTTCATTGTGGTGTTTAAAGGTTCTTAAGGTTATTTACATGTTGGATTTTAGTTTTCAACAATCACCCGAATTTTTTTTTCAAAATTTTTAGCTAGCTTTTCTAGAGTTTTTACTATGGATAATTTCACTATTAGCTAGGATTTTTAGCAAAATTTTGTAAAATTCAAATTTTTGTTTTTGTGATTGTTGTTATAGGTACAAGATAGTTTTTATGGTTTTCATATTTTTACATAAAAACCTTTAGTATTTTATGTACATTCCACCATAAAAATGCTATCTATTGTTAGTATGCTACCTGGTTTTACTTGGTCTTTCATGAAAGTTGTTCATAGATTTGCTTTAGTTCTAAGTGGTTAAAACTAAATATTTGGTTTCACATTATGTTGATTATTGATTAAACTTATGTTATTGGGGCATAGGTACTAGGTGACACTGGTGGCCCTAGTGGTGAAGATGGAAGTACTCCTCAACCTCCTCTAGGAGCTGCTTACTACCATCATTTGGTTATTGTCTTTGGTTATCTCTACTTGTTATGATGTTGATCATGTTATGATGATGTTGTGGCTAGAGTTAGTCATGGATGTTTGAGAGATAGTTAATTATTTTACATATTTTTTAAACCTCTTTCATGCTATGTAACAAAAATTTAGACTATTATTATTTTTAAATTTTAATTTTGTTAATATTTTTTGATGCTTAATGTTTTATTCATGTTATATGTTTTACGTTTTCATTCATGTTATAAGGCTATATTAGTTAAATAAGTAAAATCACTATAATGTAAAATAGGTTGTAAATGGTGATAAGAGGTTTGCCAGTTTTAGGCCATGGTAGGCCATGCACTATTTGCCACTTTTAGGCCATGGCAGGGCATGCGTTATTTGGCTAGTTTTAGGCCATGGTAGATCCTAGGTTTTGCCAATTTTAGGCATGGTGGACCCTACATTTTGGAAAGGAAAATTTTTTATCATGTTTTTACATTTTAAAATTTTTATGAATTTTTAGGTTTTAATGTTTTTATGGTATTTTCATGCTTCATATTTAATATAAAAGGCATAAAAAGTAAATTGTAAATGAAAACAAATCTTAGGCTATGCATGAAGTAAGGCCAAATAATGTAAAACAAAGTAAAGCAAAAATGGTGTATGCCAATAATATTTAAATTAGACTAAGAAGCCTATAAGAAAATAAGGCTACATGGTTATAGGTGCAAGGATGATCAAATTGGATGGGGAATACATTAATTGTGCAAGTGCTTCCTAATCTTTGCAAGATTAGGAAATGTGTATGGCCTAATTTGCACAATCTTGTATTCTCCATTTTCTTCCCTAACCATGTTGAAGGGAAGCTCTTCCCATGGTGTGTTCATGAACCCATTGTTGTCAATTTTGGCCTCTCTTGCTCTATCAAGCTTCTCGACCACGTGGTTAATAGTAGGAGCTTCTTTTTGAAACTCCACTTCAGATTCTTATCCCATGTTGATGTTGTTAATCACCAAAGGAACCACACTATTGTCATGGATGATTATTTCACCTCTTTCATAAGGTAGGTAAACTTCTTGGCGGATGGGAGAGGAAATAGCTCATAATTGAGCTCGCTAAGGCCTCCATAAGATAAGATTGAACCTTGGTGTCTCTTCCACCACCAAGAAGTTGGATGTTGTAAAAAATTGTTCCCCTACCACACAGTCTAACAAAATGAAGCCTTTTATAGCCACCCAAGATCCATTGAAGGATTTAAGGGTAGATTTTGAAGTGTATTGCATGTGCTCCATTAGGCTTAAACATTTGATAATGGTATAGGGTATTACGTTAGTTGCCACTCCATCATCAAAATGCACCCTATGCATTTTGTATTGTCATACTCTTATGGTTATAAATAGGGAAGTTTTGGTTGTCTCACAATCCGGGGGGTTGATTTTGTTTCTTCCTTTAGTCAGGGAGGTAACCACTACATAGATGGACTACTCACTAATGAGAATAGAAGTTAACATCTTTACTAGCACCTTAAAATGAGAAATGAAGGTTATGAACAAGTCAAACAGGCTAAGAGATGTGTTTTTTTTTTTTTTTTTTTTTTGCTTTAGAGACTATTTGACCTACTCCATGGCATTAAGGAAGTCCTTGTCGTTGGTTTTCAATTTCTCATTCTTGTTATTCTTAACTTTCTTCATGCATCCTAGGATGTGAACTTTGTGTTTCAATTGTTGTGGCTTGGTCTCTTTCCCTTTCCCTTATTCTTTAGTCTCCTATGGTTAATTGGTTGAAGCAGCCTAAGTATTAGAGCTCATTAGGATAGATGAGATGGGAGTAGGCTTCGATAGACCTACTTTCTTCCATGCCCTAGCTTGCTTGTTGTCTTTGTTTTGAGGCCTTAATATGAGCTTCTTGCATTGTATACTTGATGATTTTTTGTTGTGGTTGTTTGATTGGGAAGAAGTTCTTGTGTTGGCTACCACAGGGGGACATTGTTTAGTTGTTGTAATGGTTAGTTTGGTTTCAATGGGAGGGGGTACCCTAATGACAAAATAATCCTTGGGAGGCATAGGTGATGGTATGCTTATAACAAAAGGGGACCTTGAGCTAGTTCAAGTTGAAGGGCCTCTATCGTTGTAAGGAGATGTGCAAATCACAAATGGCTCTTGTGCAGGTCTAGAGCTATTAGTCACATTGAATGTTGCTATAGTGTATGGGTTATTATTGGAATTCAATGGATCCTTGTAGACCTACAAGGATTGGTTTTGTGATCTAACTAGGTTATAGGCATCAAGGACTAACTCCATGTTATTTATCATCTTCTACAAGTCATCCTTGAAGGCTAAGCAAAAATCAATGTCATGACTTAGCAGTTGATGATAGTGATAGAATCAGTCAATTTTAAAGTACTTAGGCATTGATGGATCCTCCTTGGTTGCAAGAGTAGGGTTCTTTGCAATTTCACATAGTCTATCATGCTGCTTATGGGCATTCTTGGTCATTTATTTGTATTATATTCTTCCACTCTTTAATACCTGGTCAAGGAGTTCAAATAGTTTTAATGGTACCCTAGTGTACTTAGACCAGTCTTTTCATTTGAAATTGAACCTCATGTTGCCTAACGTAGATGCCTTGGATGTTGATGGTTGGTTATTCATTGTGGAAGCCTTGGGTTTATTTGTTTTAGACCCCTGTGTTATTTTCTTTTCTTTGGCCACAATGGCCATGGCTAGATTGGTTTACCTTCCCTTCTCCTTATCTTTTCAATTGTGTTAATTCTTATATGCCATGTAGGTGGGGTCATGGATGACCTCTATGGCATCCTCTATGTTCTTTGTTTAAGAAAATGTGAGTGACCACAAGTCCATGTAGTAGAGTTTGGAGTTAATGAAATCATTAACTTCCCCCTTGAATATGGCAAGAAGATGGATCTCAACTATGGGTTCTAGAATCTCGTTTAGGAGAGCATTCCATCATTGTATAAATTTTTATACAGGTTGAAGGAGTCCCTACTTAACCTTTATTAATTGGTTAAGAGTCATGTTGGGCTTCAAGTTGTACTTGAAGCAGTTAACGATTTATGATATCAAGTCCTCATGTGAGGATATAGATCCTCTTGATAATGTGTATTACCATTTTAGAGCCTTTCCCATTAGAAACATAGGAAATATTCGCATTATAATATGCGACTAGGCATGTAACAACTAACACTCAAAATAGAATATGATAATATGTGCATTAGGATAATACTCACCATTGTACTTGATGAATTCAGGTATATGAATGCTCAATTGAAGAGTTATCTATGGGATGATAGGATTGATTGGATCATCTTGATAGAAATCCATGACTTTTCCATTTGGGTTATGGAGGCCTTAAGCTTCCATAACTCTTCTGTAACATCCTGAATCATTTGGGATGCTTGATATAGACCTTGGGGCATCCCAATGAGTTATGGAGTCTATACAAATGATTGAGGTATGAGTTGAGAGGTATGTGGCCTCATGATGAGTTGTGGATGTGAAGGAAGAGTTTGAGTCATTATGATCGTAGGGGGGCCAACCAGTGAGAAGGAGGTTGGAGCAGGTACTTGGGGAATAAAAGGTACAAAGAGTGTTTGTGACTCATGGGTTATTTGAAGTCCCATTGTGAGACTCGCTATCATAGAAAAGGGATGATTAGTAGTGATAACCACCAGTGATGGCCAAGCTGACCATGATTGTGTAGTGAACAACATAGACAAGAAGATGGGTGTGGTTTGGGGCATCAATTATGCCTAATGTGTTGCTATAATAGATGCTGGTCCAAAAATGGTTGGATAGATAGGTAATAAAGGTTGAGGGACTTGCCCCATGGATTAGGTAGGAGATACAGAGGTGGGTACAGTGGTTTGGGGAGCCAATTATTAGAATAGGCTCCCTAAGAAGTTTTCTGGTTCAAGCTCTGCCTCATACTCATCTTGTTTTTTGCGTTGGCTCTTAGATCTTGACTTCCCATCTTGCTCATCCATCTCAATTAGATGAAATAGAATACATGTTTGGACATCAATCTATGGTATTTTTTCATAAGGGGAAGGAATATATTCTTTCCCATTACAGTTAATGAATTTGTGTTCACACTTGGATTCTACCTCCACCTGTGGAATGAGAAAACTTGCTTGGATTTTGGCACATAAGAAATTATAATAGTTTTAATCAATTATTGCAAAATCTGGGCTCCACCCTCTTAGTCTAAGTGATTGTCTACATTCAACCACAGCAGGGTCTTTAGGATCATAGACCCTCACAACATCTTAATTAGATGCCATACCGATTAAGTCAAGGGGCAAGATGGTTGATTAGCTGAACAACATGTTTACTGGTTTTAAAATTTGGTTTAATAAATTTTAAAATTGATTTTTAAATCAAAATTCTAGTAAGTGGAATTGTTCAAAATGTAAAAAGGGGATTATGACTAGAAAATAATGTAAACTGTAACTACAAATGTAATGCAAGTTGTAGTGGCAATGATGCTCACTACATTTGGAAAAATCTGGAAGTTATAGACGTGTTGCAAGTACCAACTATGTTGGCTTTTCCAACAGTGTCTACGCTGGAGTATGTATAATAGTCCATTGTATTGCCCAACCAACTACGCTAAGGTAGGTGGTGGGAAATGAGCTTTTGCTTGGTAAAACCAAGCTAGGAATAATTTCTTCTAAGGAGGTACATTAGTTTTAAGAGATTAATTGTGAAAATTTTGGCTTTTCCAAGGACTACACTAAAGTCCTAGTAGTGTTTACGCTAGCTCTCCTACAAAATTTCATAGTAGATGTATTTGGATTTTTTGTTGAGGTTGTGTTGGTTTCCAAGATATCCCAAATGTGGATTTTGCAGGTTCAAGTGTCACTACACTGGCCTTAGAAAGTCTAGCAACTATTGTAAAAATAATGTAGAAGCCCAAATTACCCACAAAAACTATGTTGGGTATTTAGTTGTGGAAATTTGAATATCAACATTTGTTTTATGGGTAGATACTTTCAGGTTTTAGATTTTAAAATGTAGAACACTTGATTTTGGAAAATATTTAAAAAGCAATTTGAAAATTGCTTGGAAAATGTTTTTGAAAATCGATCAGAAAATGTTTTGAAAATGGGTTTGGGCTGAGAATTTAGGTAGAGGCCCTCCTTCTAACATCAAAAAAACTATTGTGCTTGAAAAATTTGATCATTGGAAAAACCAAAGATCTCAGGTGAGGAAATAGTTTTTTGACCTTGAATCCAAGGGCCTTTAAGAAAGACGATTCAAGGTACCTGGATGGTCTAGCCAATAACCCAAGGACTTAAAAAATGTAAATAGAAATAGAAAAATAAAATTGTAGATTCAAATAAAAGTAAACACAGAATTAAACTTGAATAAAATTTGCACTACAAATGATCTCTTAAACTTTATTAAAAAATAGCAAAATGCTCAAAGTGTAGAGTTCAAAGAATTTACATTATGTGCCTAGATGCATAAGAAGCTTGTTTGAATAAATATTGAAGCCTGTTAGAGTTTGTATGTTGTATTTTGCAATTGAACTCCATGATCCAGGTACTCTTCAACTCCAATCATCAAGAGCCTCTTGTTGGTTTTTGCTTAGATCTACAACTTTTGGATGTTAACGATGTGCCCAATGGTGTTTTACTTTGGTGGTAATGGGACTACACTAAGAGTCTCCAGTGTTTAGGTAGATTCAACTTACTTTCCAAATGTCTCATAAAATGTTAAAATTGGTTTTAAGTGCTCAAGGTTATTACAATGGTATGGTTGTAGAAATGTTCCAAAATCGAATGAAGTGTTCTAGTTTGGCTTTTATAGGCTTTAGGATTGTTGAATTTAGGTTGCAAATTTTTGCCATGATTACTCAGAAATTAATATCATTTTCAAGTGATTCTTACTGTAGTTGACCATTTATGGCAAGTTTTGACACCCAAGGATCATCAAAATTATACTAGATACTGAAAATAGTAAACAAACTTTTGTGACTACATTAGCTTCACCTCATATCCATTAGCCTTGAAGAGCTATGTTGGCATTGTTGGAATTAGCTAAGAAATGTGGTGACTACATTGGCCTTGTGAATATTGTTGAAGATCTAAGGTGACTATGCTGGTCCTTGCTAGGAAAATGGAAAATCCAACAACTCCAACGTTGGCCTTGCAGCTTGCACATTGGATTTTATGATAACTATGTTGGGCATTGTTGGAAAATGGAAAACATAACACCATCAACACTAGGTGTAGGTAGTTCCAGCGTAGTTGAGGCTATACCCCAATAAAAACCCATGAAAATGCCAAATTTGGCAGCCCCCAAGGCATTTTTCCCAAGCCAAAATATAGACATGACATTGCTTTTTCCACTTGGGAAGTGAGGCAGTAGCAACTTATAAGGCATTTTTCAGCCCAAAAAAGTTAAAGTATGCAAGATTACAACTCATGGGCTACCAACCTTACATTTACGATAAAATCTTGCCTTAAGTTGGATGGTGAAGGTTACAGGTTACAACATGCATTTTCTAGGTGGTGGTTCATCTTCATTCCTTGGGTAAGATTTCTTTCCCTATTTTGTATGTGTTTTGAATTATTGCTTTCACAAGTGTGGCTAGACTCTGTTAGAGTACTATCTTACTTATGTAGCCTAGAACAGTTTGGTCAATGTAGAGTCCAATGTTTATGTGGTAAATAAAGCTTATGGTATTTCCTTATTTTTTTTGCACCATTGATGCCTTAAATATTAAAATACCAAAAACATCATAAAAAATTAAAACCATAAAAAATATTTATTTATTTCTTATTCTGATAAGTTGTGATGATTCAACCTTACCTAAGAAGGTTACAACTTTATGGCATGGTGTTGGACCATTGAAATTGTAACTAAGAGTCATCTTATTTGTATTTGTATGTGGTGTTACACCTTTTTCCGTGAGGGATTGCAACACAAGCATTGCCCTTGTTTCTAGGTGGGATTGCAATGTGTGTGTGTGTGTGTTTATTACTTATTTTTTATAAAGATAAAATTCAAAAAATTATAAAACATAAAGTAATAAATATTTTTCTCTATCTTCCACCATGGCAACATGGTTTATAACTGTATCATATGTATTATAATATCTTTTATATTTCTTGAATGCAACATATGTAAGCTTTCTTGGTAATCCACTCAACATCATCCTTGAAGCATACAACTAGATCGCATTATGATTTGCATGATAAATCCCAGTAGTCCAAAATAAGTGAGATCCCTATCAATAAATAATATCATCACAATGTATGAAAACATTAACTAGGCATATAACACAAAGACAACAATCATGGTAATAGAAATTGATTGTGAAAAGGTGTATGATTGTGTGAGTTGCGAGGCTCTCCTTGTAATCATGGCTATGTTGGTCTTCCTAGCATGGTGACTTAAGTGAATTTACTTCATCTTACATACAAATAGATTTTCCATCCTAGTTAATGACATTCAGCAATAATGATTTGCTCTAGAAAGAGACCTACACCAAAGGGGACCCTCCCTTCTCCTATTTTTTTATAATAATTTCTATGCTTAGATATGTATGTAACATAGGTGGGGAATACTACAAAAATATGTGATTGATACCATTGTTTTAAAGCACTGGTGATTCATGAATCTTGAAAGTACAGTACATACTAGAAGTGGGACCATGAACAAAAGTGCATTAGATTCTCAAGTGATACTTTTAATGTAAATTAAATTAAAAATAATATGTAATAAATCTAAGAATATAAAATAAATAAACAAATATATAATTTAAATATTTTATTATATTTTAATTTGCATTCCCACCTACAAATCTATACTTAGTCTTTGCACATACTTATGCACCTAAACACAATTTGAATAATGAATGCTCAATTCCTCCACTTCAAAAATAAGATTCATTTAATGCATTGTTGTGATCAAAGCTAGTATTCCAAAATGGTACAAATTAGAATAGGGCCTCCATCTTTTTGCACTTGTCTATATCCTATGTCCTAGATGTTAAGTTGAAAAAATTGATAGTGTATCACATGAGGTGCCCTTCCCAATGTATTCAACACATTGCCAACGCCTTACAAGTCATGATAAAGCCTCTCCTTGATGTGAATCTCAAAATTCTTCTTTTTCATTTTAACTTAGTACTTCATGTGGGACCAAACCCTTCACCAAATCAAGTCTAATATTTCCACCATGAAAGGCATATTACTCTCCTCTACTAAGAAAATTTTTCTTGCCAAAATTATCCTACAATCCATACGTCTTTGCATCCATCATTTTTTTTCCACCACAACCAATCATCACCTCTATTGACAACATCATTTGTAATTTCATTTGCAAGAGAGTAGAACATAGGAAAGGATTGCATCTTGTTAACAGGGACAAAAAAAAAACATAATCTTAGTAATTTAAAGGTTTGTGTATCATGAGCATGGGAAACATCATCAAGAGGTGGTTAACTCAACTTGTAAAACTTGGGGGGCTAGCCCCAACCAATATGGCAAGATATCCCACCATTGATATCATCATTGTTTACTCATCAAAATAAGTAGGGATTTTATGGTTTGCAAGGTATCTCAAGAAGGCATGGAGTATACTTCGAAAAGTCATCATATGGAAGCACCCCCAAGACCATTTTCCTTTTAGCATGATCTAATGATAAAAACAATGGATGCCACATCAACCACACTATGGCTACATGTAACTAAGTGTTTGCACACCACCATGGTCCTAACTTTAGCAATTTTTTAAGGTGGGGCTTACAAGTTTTTTTTCATGAAAGTATTCGGGATGTTATAACTGAAATGCAAAATATGTTACAAGAGATTATAATTGGGTCATTAGAAATGGCCCATCCAAATTGGGGGGGGGGGCGTGGGGGGCCTGAATACTCCATACATCTCTCATCTAGAAAAAACAACAAGAAAAAGAGGGGGGCGTTCCTTGCAAACAGCAAGAAACAGCAAAGGGGGCGCCCCCAGCAAGAAGAACTAGACGGTCAATGAAGCCCAAGGGGGCAGCACCCAGGCTAAAGAGGGGGGCAAGCGTCCCCCTCCACCGAGGGCCCGCCCACCCCTTAAGGGTTCGTTAGCAGCTGTCGGCAGGCACAATCAAGGCACTCCAGCTCATGGAGGATATCAAGAGTGTTTCGATGATCCTCTATGTCCATAAAACTAGCCACCTGCTGGATGCCTTGCATGGCCGCCTCCCATCTACTTTTGTCTGCCTGGGAAGCTTCGGCATCAGGGTGGCAGTGCGCCAAGGTTTGGCAAATATATCATCTAAGTTCAGCCCATGAGCTTTTACAACTAATGCCAAGAGTGAGGTACGGGCATCGCCCCCCTCTCAGCCATTGTCTGGTGATGAGACGCAATATGCACAAGCCGTGATATCGCGTCGTTCCCTGTGATATCACGTACGCGATATTGCGGTCCGCCGCCAAATCTATAAATAAGAGGTGGCACTCCCCTCATTTCCCATCCTAGCTAGAAGTAGCGAAGCTCTGGCAGTTTGATCACTCCAGAGTTAGATTAATTTTCGATGTGCCCGTAGTAGGAGTCCTAGAGTGAACGGCTCTTTATTTGAGCAACTTTGTACCTGAACGCAAGTTGTGTATGGAAATAAAGACGAACTTGATTGGATAAATCTTACAGTGCATGGATATGATTTTCTTAATTGTTATTTATTACCTGTTGTTAGTGCACACGAGTACGACTTGATTACGAGCATCTACAGATGTGTACGGCTAGTCAAGGAATCAGCTGCTCGTCGCAACGCGGTATGAGTATGACTTGATTATGAGCATTGAGACTACTTGGTAACCCAGTAGTGTATTCCAGGATCCATGCTTGGTAATCCCAGTGGTAGTCCCAGTGTGTACGGCTAGTCAAGGAATCGACTGCTCATCGCATTTAGGCTAGAACGTGGGATAAGTAAGACTTGGCTACGAGCACCTACGAATGTGTACTACTAGTCAAGGAATCGGCTGCTTATCACTCTTAGGCTAGTTAGGTGCCTCAGTATGACCACTTTGAGCACATGCGTTACATGTGGTGACCCCAGTAACGATTAGCGTTTGGTAGCCACAGTTGCATACTTCAGGGTGTGTACGGTAAGTGGGAATGGATGTTGACGCTAGTTAATTTAGACTTAGGTCCTTAGTTAGAGTTAGTTAGCCTTCTCTACCCTTCACCCTTTAGCATAGGAGATAAACCTGAAAATACCAAAAAAATCAAATACCTCGGACTTACTTAACCATACACCGTGACAACAACAAGTAAGTCTGGGAAGACAACAAATGATTAACCCCAAGTGTTCCATGGGGCGTTTAGGCATTTAGTCTGCGGAGTTCGACCGAATCGCGCGTGCTACGCTCGTTTCGTTTGGTTGAGTGTAGGGGTACCTCGCCACTCATCATCTAGTATTGTGCTCGTGGGTGCGGTCTAGCTGTCGCTGCCTCTATTCCTCCTCCTCCTAAAGTCGGTCACACTCCGCTTGCTGCTACTGTCTCCAGGTTTCTTCCTCCTACGTCAGCTCCTCCCTGACTTAGGCCCTGATTTCATCAATGAGGCAGGCCCTGGCAGCCTCTGCCATGAGGTCCTGTTGTCTTACCCGTTCCTGTCCATGCTCAGTAAACTGAGCTTCTAGGTCGTCGTGGGCTTGGGCGAGGGCTTCATTCCATTTTTCTTCCCATTCCATCCTCTCTGCTTCCCAGGCTTCATTTGTCACCCTCTTTAGGAGCTCTTCGTTCTAGTTTCCCTAGCTGGAGGCCTCTTGGGGGGGAAGCTGAAGTGTCCAGTGTTCGGGGGGGCACCGCTCCCATGGGGTTCTCCGACTCTGCATAGTGGTGGAGCCCTAGGGGGGCCAATCACTCCCCAGTCCGAGCACCATCATATCATCATGTGACCTAGGGGGCACATCGGGGAGACCCCCTGTGGGGGGGGGCAGATGACGGTGGGTGTTGCCCCCCCTCTGGTCCTCGCCACAGTGCCAGGATTAATCCCAAGTGGCGGCCCCAATGTTTGAGGCTAAGGGTTACCTTAAAAAGTGGGGGAGGTTGATCAGGAAGCCCAACTTGAGGCAATGGAGGAAGGCAAAGTGTAGGCCCTGTAGCTTGGACCCGTTGCTAGACTGGACAAAGAATTTGTCCACCAGATTCATGCTGCGGGCCCATAGGTGGGGCAAGGAGGATCTAGGCACCTATTTGGTCTTAGTCCTGGGAACGGGCCCATCGAAGAAAATTTTAGTGTCCTGGAGGTTGCAGGTAGAGGGAAAAATGATTTCTCCCATGATGGGGGCCCCCAGACAGCTAGCAATCGCCAATTCTGTAACCCAGATCTCCCGCCCTCAGAAATAGGTACGATCGTTGACCCAATTTGAGAAGAAAGCGTTGTCTGCCAAATCAAGATCCCCAACCAACCGCTGTAGAGGATCAACCTAGCCGCATTGGACCACCATCTGCCAGAGTGCCTCATCCTCCTAGAAGGTGGCACAATTTGACTCAAACATGGATGTGATTCCCATTGTTGTCTCAATTTCCTTCCATGTAGTAATGGCCTATAGAACCAGTCGGTGTAGAGAGGGGCACTGTTGCTGCCGAAAAAAAAAATGTTATTCCTCATCTTCCATGCTACCCATAAAAGTAGCATGGCCCAAGAGTCACCCGTGAGGTGCCTCGGGGGAGGGGGGGCACCGTGTCGCGCATGTAGGGGCATTCGCGTGCGAAGTGTTGCATTGTTTTAGTGGCTGCGTCGCATGTTGGACAAGTGTCATTGTCTAGCAATCCGTGCCACTACAGGAAGGCCTGTACCAGCAACGCATCATGCTACAACAGCCAGAGGAAGATTTTTCTTTTTTCAAGTAGCCGCCCCTTCCAGATCCACTGCCATCCATCGTTGCAAGGGTATTTGGCTATCATAATGGCTCTTGGCTTGAGATCCACCCACCCCAAGGTCTGCATCGCGTGCGCATGCCGAGACAGTGCCTGCCAAGGCCTAGAGTCTCGCACTACCGCCTCCCAACAGATATACTTCCTGCTCATAATGTGAATCCAAGGGACTAGGTCTCGATTCGAGTGTGAGAATCAGAGTACGAGCCGTTTTTGCCCCAGCATCAACTCATCCTCGAAAGACATGATGCCCAGCCTACCTGCGCTTCGAGGGCATGCCACCTGCTCCCATCGGACCAAGTGTAATTTACTCCCCCCTTTGCCCCCCTCCCAAATGAAGTGGCAAACCAATGCATTAACTACATTGATGATGACCCCTGGGGGGGCGGCCACAGCAACCACGAAGCATGCAGTTGCCATGAGAATTCCGGTGGCCTCAAGCAGGCACCCCTTGCAACTTAAGAATCTATTTTCCCAATGGCTTGTTCTTCTTTTGATCTTTTCTAATAGTGGGCTCCATGCCATGGTCTACCCCCACCTGAAGAGGGGAATGCCTAGGTATGTGTCGTTGTTAGCCCCTGGCTAGATATCCAGCACTTGTATCACCCATGCTTTAATCTATTCATCCACATTAATAAAGTGGGCTGAGGATTTGGTTCGATTGATTTCCAGCCCCAACTCGGCAGCTAGGTGGGACAAAGCCACGTTGATGCACTGTGCTTGTGGGACTGCTGCCCTACTTAGCAACATCGTATCATCTGTGTAATGTTTCGCCCAGAAAGTCACCCCGGAAATGCTCAGACCATCCACTCTGGATGTGCTACAATAATGTTGCATTAAGTCCATGGTGATGATGAAGAGGAGGGGGGAAAGCAGGTCCCCTTGCCTCAACCCCCATCCTGTGGATGATAGGCCCCACAACTGCCCCCCCATATCAAAGGAGAACCCTACTGAGGATTGTAAGTGAATGCACAGACAGACGAACTATGGGTCAAACCCCTTCAGGTGCATGATGGACTGCAATGCCTCCCAGCTGAGTGTGTCATAGGCTTTCGTGATGTCAAGCTTGAGGCATAGCCTAGGGAATCCTACATAAGGAGGATCTGGTCCTGGATGAGCCATCCTTGTACAAAGCCAGCCTGGTTGGGCCCCACCAGCTTGGGCATGAGCGGTGCGAGCCGATGCACCAACAGTTTAGAGAAAATCTAAATGATCACATTGCACACTCCGATAGGGTAAAACTGCTCTGGTTGGTGTGTGTCAGATTGCTTTGGAATGCATACAATTCGTGAGTAGTTGATCTCCCTAAGGATCTGTCTCCTAGCTAGCATGAGATTAAACGCATCTAGCATATTGGGTCCCACAATATCTAGAAATGTCTTAAAAATTCAAGGGTCCAGCCACCTGGCCCAGGTGCTTTCCCTCCCGACATGCTATGGATCATAGCCGTGAGTTCCTACCAAGAGAAGGGGGCCAACAATCGAGCGTTGTCATGTGTGCTCAGCACTCGTGGAACTAAGATTGAGATTGGCCTGGTGGGGCATTTGGCCCAGATTCCATTCCAGTATTGGGTCAGCATCTGCGCCATGCGCTGTGGATCATCAACGGTCTCCCCGTCTTGGCTACAGAGACATCGTGGCTGACATCCCCCCATGACTTGGCTATGGCAAAGAAGAATCTGGTTTTCCGGTCTCCTTCCATGAGCCAACGCACACGAGAGCATTGCCACCAGTATGTCTCCTCCTCCTGGTCAAGGGCCTGAAGCTGACGTAATGTGTGCTACTCCTTTGCGTGCAGGTCCTCACCTGCCTCCTGCCAAGCCTAGATCTGGCCAAGTTGGTTACGGAGCGTTCACAGATCTATTCTAAAGGAGAACTTATCAGCCATAGGTAGGTCCTTGATAGCCCACTTTAATCGAAGTAACGCCTCCCTAAGGAAATTATGGGGGTCTCCCTAATCAAGCCAATAGTCAGCCCAGATCTCCTCCACTAGCGATCTCAACCACGGCTTGGCTAACCAAGTCGCTTCGAAGCGGAAAGAACATGGGGCTCTAGGCTTATCAAGCCTGAGTGTACAGGTCAGCGAGCGGTGGTTGGAAGCAACCCTCTCTTGCCCCGAAACATGGATAGAGAAATGGAGGAGGAGGTCAGCGTTGATGCAAACCCGATCAATTCAGGTGAGGACGTGGTCTAGGCCTTTTCTTCGATTACTCCACGTGAAACGATAGTTCTCAATGGGCAGGTCAACTAAGGATAAGGTTGTTAGAAAAGTCTAGAATTCAATCGCTCCTGGCATCGGGGGGTGGGGGGGAAGCTCCCCCAAACTTCTCCCAAGGGTGGAGGCATTGGTTGAAGTCCCCCACCAGTATCCACTAACGGTGGTCTGGAATTAGCCTCGCCACCCGTGTCAACTCGTGTATCTGCTACTCCCAATTTTGTGCCCCTTAAAAATTGGTCAACCAAACCCCCTGTGAGGGGAGCTGGGCAGTGAGGGTCCATTGCGAAGCATCTGTGAGAGTCATGGTGTAGCGGGCTAGGATAGCAAGGCCACCGGCTCAACCTAAGTAGGGGTGTATGTGGGTGGTCCACCCTTCCCAGTGTAGGAAGTTTGACTCCATTGCTTGTAGCTTTGTCTCCTGGAGACAGACAATGTCACACTCCTCATCACGAGAAATTCTACGCAGGGTATTTCTTTTGTAGGGGGTACCCTGTCCCCTGTAATTCCAACTTAACAGCTTCATGGGTGACTGGGGGTGCGGCGCTGGTAGACCTCCCAGAGGGTCTTTTGGATCCCCATGTCAATGTTCTGTTGGGTTTTCTTGTCCCTGGCTTTATTCTCGTTCGGCTACCAGGGGCAGCCTTCGCCACTATGCGTCACCTGGCTACATTCAGGTGCTTCGGGTGTGACGATTGGCCCCTTGGGCCTATGGGGTTTGGAGTCCCTCCATACCACGTTCACCCATTCCCCAAGAGGGGGGAGCTCGATCTCGGTTGCGGTTGTGCTTGGGGTGGTGGGTAGGGGCGACGGGGGGTGCAGGAGGGGTCTGTGATG
>MNCI01035706.1:352411-411334 GCA_015680685.1 Gnetum montanum
TAACGTAAAATTAGCACACCGATAAAAATGCCTTCTTCTCATAAGAGCAACTCACCACCTAAGGACCATACAAGAGACAGTCGGCAACATAAAATACATAACCAAAATCAGCCAGTGCCTCAACAATATAAAATGACATATACTCATCCTGATGAGTATATCCCCAACTTTACTTTTGTTCTCCATCAAGACGAACAATTGCGATGGAGAGATTTGCAAGGTAACATTGTGTTACCCCCAAATCAATCAATCTCTCGCATGCTTTTCCATGCCTCGGTACAGATTGGCATGCAAGATCATTACGCTGAATACGTTGCAGATGATTTTGACATGAGGGATTATTATCCCACAGATGCCCAGCGTATGCGAGACTTAAGGTAGGAGAGTCAACACACTTTTCTGAAGGGAAAGACCCCGCACGTCCTTAGCAATATAGGAGATGAGGAACCCCTTATCACGGGTTCTTTAGCAAAGGATGTTTCCCCTCCTAACCATGGTGAGGAGGATGGGTATCAGAACTTAAGATCAATGATACATATCCCTGGTTCTGATGCCCGTGAACACCAGCTGTTCACAAAGGGAACAACTACTCATGCTAAGGACGAGCACTTTGATCGTCACAACGATCAGGGCCGCAGCAGCCGAAGAGAAGGCAAGAAGCATCGTCATGGTGATGGTTTCCCTTCTTCTTCTCCTTCTTCACATCACTCACCCTTTCCTTCCACTTCTGGGAGCAGCCACCATGAACATAAAGGTGAGGATAAAAGTAAGAAAGATGAAAGACCTTGACGGGAAAGTCGAGAGAGAGGATAAGGGCAAGGACGTAGGGAGAGTAGGAAATCATGCAGACATCATAGGCATCATGAAAGAGATGATCATGATGAGCCCCTACTCACAACCCGAAGTATGCTTAACATAACAGAGGTAGTTAGGATATCCACAAGGCATTTGAAAGATAGTCGGATCAAATGATTAGACATGAACAATATCCCATGATTTGAAGGGGGATACAATGCTGATCCACAAAACCATTTACAGGCATTCCACGATGCCTGTGCCTTGCAGAATATAGATAGTGAGTGGCAGAAACTTAAGTTGTTCCCAAGGACACTCACCAAGGAAGCAGAGAACTAGTACCGGTCCTTAGAACTGGAAATCATCAGGAGGTGGAGTACGATGCTAGAACTGTTCAACGAAAAATATCAAACGTACTCCAGAGTGTCCAATTTGCGTAAGCAGATCCAAGGCTGGAAGCAAGGTCATCACGAACCCTTGGATGCTTCCATGGCCCGCTATTACACATTGTTACACCGTTGCTCGGGCCATGGGTACACACAGCAGGATCAACTACACCACATCGTGGATGGGCTAAGGCAGGAAACGAGACAAACCCTTGGAACTTATGCCCAAGGAAGGTTGTCACAACTTAGAGTCCATGAAGTGCAAAGCTTATTGGAGCAAATAGCAAACAAATAAGGTGAGCTACGCAAATGGGAAAGTGCAGAGGAGTACAACCGTGATCCTTCCCTTCGAAAGAAGGGAGTGAAATTTTGTGATGAAGAGGATGAGTCACCAATCGAAGAGTTGGTGAAACGGAAAACCTTGCCGATCCAAAAGTTAACAACAGAAATAGCGGCTAAGGTAGACGATGTATGGAGTTCCTTAGACTCTAAAATAGAAACAGTCTTGAAAATTGTAGAAGTGTCTAAGGTTGAGCAAAGTAGTAACAAAGGTAAGAAAAAGTGGAGAGATTTAAGCCTTGCACATAACAAGGGTAAGGGAAAAATCACTAACTCCGATGTGGCTGTAAATTCTGATTCAGACGATGATGGTGGATGTGAGGTCTGCTACTATGACCATCCTAAGGGATCTTTCCCCATTATCTCACATCTATAGGAGTCTGGGGTGTATGCACTAAATCCAAGACTCAATCAATGGCAAACACCCCGAAGGTTACCTTATCCACAAGGTAATCCAAGGCAGTTCCACCAACCACTAACGTATTATCTAAGTGGAACTCCACCTCAGCCCATCAGATAGCATCAACAATGGCAATACCCACAGTCATGGGGGATGCCATCGCTGAAACAACAGTACCCTTACCGGTAGCCTGATCCTTATGGATATTATGTGCAGTAGCCGATTTCTCCAAGTGACTCTATGGGTCACACAACCACCAACCGTCACTACCAAGCTCGGGAGTACTTCAAAAGGACTCCTTCTCCTCCAGGAGACACTCCATACCCACACCATCCTGCTAATCCAACCGCACCTCTTTCACCTCAAGTAGTTCCCATAACACCTCCTGCTCCAACAATGCAAGGGGAACTTCCTCCCCAACCGCAGCAACGTCACGCTACGAGAGCCGTAAATATCCAACCTGCTAATGGTTCTGACAACTGTAAAAAGAGAAGACCTTACTTCAGAACTAAAAGCCCAGACAAACTCTCGCAACACCAAGCGGTTGAGGCCGTGTACATGCCTCCGCCATCTAACACTTCGGAGCTCCCTTCAGTCCAACAAGGCATAACACATACAGTTATGTTAACGCATACCATAACTAACTGGATCAAGGTAGGAAACCTTCCTAGGAAACTAACTGACCATGGAAGTCCCTTAATCTATTTGCAGATTACCAGAAATGAACCACATAGGGCTCTTCTTGACTCAGGTTCCGGAGTCAACTTAATTTCAAGAAAGATTTATCACACCTAGAACCTGCCCCAACTTAAGAAGAGCAACATTCAACTAGAGCTGGCAGACCAGTCCATCACCATTCCCTTAGGATTGGTGGAGGACGTTATTACCACTGTGTGTAGTTGGTCCTATCCAGCTAATTTTTTGGTGATCGAAGTGAACCATAATGAAGGGGACTTCTCAATTATAATGGGAAGGGCATGGCTAAGCACAGTAGATGCATGCCTTAGGATCCACGATCTTTCCTTGGAAATCTCTAAGGTGAACATATGTGGAAAGATCAAGAAGAGGAAAGTTCCATGCATCACATACAGTGATTCATCAGGTGATGACATGGAGGAATGCTCATCTCCTCCATGTAGCAGGTGTGCCCTTGAACCTTTGCAACAAGGATGCCTGTATGTAGCAACCACACAAGAAGTAGTAGACACCCCGTGATTGACAGCTTCTCATAGGAGCAACAAAACATGCATGGAACGAACTGAGGCAACTCATGCTAACACTGACAGCATATACACATTGGAACATGAGCGTCGCCAACTTCCACCCCTGAATCTAAGATCATCAATTGGGAGAAGTTGGGCACTTTTAAGAAATTCAAACAAACGCTCATTACTTTGGATCTCTCCCTTACAACTCAGTCATGGGGGAGATGGCCACCTATGCTGATTCTATGGGGCCCTCAATTCTTTTTCAGTTTTTGTTTTACACATTTTTTTTTACAACATTTTTGTTTGACACATTTTTATTTTATAAATTTCTTTAACTTTTCTACTTTTTGTTTTACAAATTTCTTTATCTTTTCTAATTTTTTGTTTTACAACATTCTTATACTTTTTTCCATTTTGTGTGTGTGTGTGTGTGTGTGTGTATCCACCTTGTAAGTTTGTCACCCAATAAGTGTTCGGAATGATGGTATGAACTATTTTCATATTGATTGTTAATGTTTGGTTTTTACCTTTGAGTCGCAATGTTGATACTAAGGTATGTTTCTTTTGATATGGCAGGCAATGAGATCACTTCATCCATCCATCCACTAATCTCTATGGTTTTTCTTGGCTTGGAAATGTACAGTTCCCTTCTAATAAGAACTTTAACGAATCGGTGATTGGGTATTTCTCAAACTAAGAAAGGACTCAAGGATTGAAAAGGGTGTGACTTCAAGGGAACTTGATGCTTTTGTGTTGATCATTCGCTTTTGGGTGCTTGGTTGGTTTCTTCTTGAGTTTTCTTACCGTTCCGATGTTACCCAACTCTCAGAAGCTGAGACAATAAAAATAAGAAGTCTTTGCATGGTGTGGTTCTCATGCATAAAAACACAAAACACAAAAAAAAAACGACGTGAGAATTCAAAGCACACCCCTTAGATGAAATAAAATTTTGGCTACAAGCACTGGTTATGGAACCAAAGTGTTCCCTCTAACTAAGGCCCTTCTTGCTTCCCATTCTCTCCTTATTTCGTCATAATGGTGGTGGCTCTTTGAAGATGCATCTTTGTTATCCAAGTGAATGGTTTGACTGAAGGCATTGATGCGAAGTCACTAGACGCGGTTGGTTTGAGGCCAGAGTTGGAATGAGACTTGCCAAGTCCCATTAATCATAAAACACACAAGGGGCTGTACACCACCTTGTCCTTGGGATTCCATTCCATTCTCTTCTCTCCATCTTTCTCTCCGTTACTCACCTCATTGTCGGTTGTATCATTAGCATATATATTTTGGTTGATGCATTGTTTTCTTTTTGGTAAATGCTTATGGTTAAAGACTTTAACTCTTGTTCCAACACACATTCCTGGAACCTACGGACTCTTTGAATGTGGGTTTTGTTAGGGCACTAAGGGCATGAGCCTGCTTTGGCGAGGACCCACTGACATTCCTATTTGGAGCATTATTTAACTTCTTTTCCTTAACATTTTGGAATTAATTATTATTTTGTTCATTACCATCTTGGCATCCGTTTCTTTGATGTTTTCAGTTGTCCCTTTTTATCTATCTTTCTTATTCCTTTTTCCTTCTCCATTCTAACACTACCGGAGGTTTGCGATTAGTCATGGGGGTACAGGACCCGCTTTTTTCGATTTTCTCCTAAGCCCCAAAATTTTTCATTTTCTTTCTAACCCCTACACCTTCGGTAGTCATCAGTTACATATTCCCAGATCCACATCAGCCATATCACAACCTAGCCAATGGACTTACACCGCAACAAGGTATTAATTACTTAATGATTCAATTACCCTTGCTAATATATGATTGTGTTGTGTGTGCAGATGGTGATCATACAACAATGAATTGGATCTGGAGCTGGAGCAAACACTTGGGATGGAGCAGTGTTGAAGTAGCTATGCAAGGATCAAGATCGATGGCGCGCTTATAGATGGACAACGAAAGTGCAATGTTGGCGTTGGCAGCAGTAACACTTCTTTCTATCTCTCTCTTTCTCTCAAGCTGCCAACAAAGGCTTGATGTCATTGTAATAAGGTATTCACCCTTGTTTTCATGAACACCAGTTGTGTCAAGTCTTGTAATAATGATCCGTTCACATTTCATCCCATTAGTTCCATTCCCCTCAATAATTCCATACCTTCCCCATATTATTGTAAGGAACTCGAGGACGAGTTTTCATTCAGTCATGGGGGTATGATGAGACGCGATATTGCAGTCTGCCGCCAAATCTATAAATAAGAGGCGGAACTCCCTTCATTTTCCAATCCTGGCTAGAAGTAGTGAAGCTATGGAAATTTGAACACTCCAGAGTTAGATAATTTCCCATGTGCCCGCAGTAGGAGTCCTAGAGTGAACGGCTCTTTATTCGAGCAGCTTTGTAACCTGAACACAAGTTGTGTATGGAAATAAAGACAAACTTGATTGGATAAACCTTGCAGTACATGGATAGGATTTTATTTGTTGTTATTTATTGCTTTCCTAGAATGTGCACGAGTACGACTTGATTACGAGCACCTACAGATGTGTATGACTAGTCAAGGAATCGGCTGCTCATCGTAACGCGTGAATATGACTTGATTACGAGCATTGGAATGCTTGGTAACCCAGTAGCGTATTCCAGGATCTGCGCTTGGTAATCCTAGTGGTAGTCCAATGTGTACGGCTAGTCAAGGAATCGGCTACTCATCGCTAGGCTAGAACGTGTGATAAGTACGACTTGGCTACGANACCCTTCACCCTTTAGCATAGGAGATAAACGTGAAAAGACCAAACGAATCATATACCTCGGACTTACTTAACCATACACCGTGACAACAACAAGTAAGTCTGGGAAGACAACGAATGATTAACCCCAAGTGTTCCATGGGGCGTTTCGGCATTTAGTCTACGGAGTTCGATCAGATCGTGCGTGCTACGCTCATTTCGTATGGTTGAGTGTAGGGGTACCTCGCCACTCATCATAAGTTGATGAGCAACAAGGTACCCCTATGCCCAACTATATGAATCACAAAGTGTTCACGCATTATCCAATTGAATTCTATGAACTTTATAGTTTCTAGCGCACTAGCCTTCTAGGTTGTGAACCTTACCCTAAGGTCGTTTGTTGTCTTCCCAATTACACTTGTGATGTAGATAGGTATGGTTAAGTGTAATTGAGGCATAATATTTTTATCATTTTGTATTTTATGGTTTTGGTGTTTAAAGAGGAATAAAGTAATTGGATTACCTAATTTAATTTAACTAATTAACTAGTCTCTAACTAGCCCTAACATAAGCATTGGATC
This sequence comes from Gnetum montanum, assembly GCA_015680685.1. NCBI lineage: Eukaryota > Viridiplantae > Streptophyta > Gnetopsida > Gnetales > Gnetaceae > Gnetum > Gnetum montanum. Next base: position 358,836 of record MNCI01035706.1, read on the forward strand.
CCACTTTCTACACATGTCTTGAACCCACGTATCCACTGCTGGGTTACCAAGTGCTACACTACTGGGTGCATCAAGCAATAATGTTGTTGGGATTACCAAGTGAGTACATGTTACGCTTGAAGTAATCGTACTTATTTATTTGATCTATCTAGCTTATCTTGCTTAATTACCTCATTAGCTTAATTACTGGAAAACATTGAATAAATAATGAAAAACATTAAATGCATAAATAAAACATTTAAACTATCCCGAATGCTACAAGGTTTATCAAGAAGTTTGTCTTTATTGTCGCATACACTATCATGCTCAAGTACAATAGTGCTTGACTAAAGATTTGTACACTCAATGACTCCTGCTGTGGGCACTCAAGAAAAATATTTTAACTTTCAAATAGACAAACTACAATAGCTTTGCTACTACTATGAATTTGATGCCCATAAATGAAGCCAGTGAGCATGTATTTATAGGCAAAGACATATCCCTACGTTGACAAGGCCATGTTGACGTAAGAGATTACATCGACAGGGCCTAGTGGATAGGGCCACGTTGATGTGATAGATGAAACACCGTGAAAATTGTGAGTCGGCCTCAGGCAAAGATTCGCAATCCAGGCAAGGGCGCATGTCAGAATTCCAGAAAGGAGAATAAGACTGAGCAACACCAAGAGGCGCGTAGCATTAAGTCCTCAACTTCTTGTGCAGATTCCTAATCTTTCTATGTTTTTTCTGTTTACGCTATATCACACGACGTAGCGTAATGGCACTCAGCGTGATTCTATTCAAACATAGTCCGGCATCAGAAGGATAGTTACTTCGGCATAGGGAGAAGCTTGAGCAGCGTAATATGCGACTTCTTGTGTATTTTGCTAAGTCTTTTGTTCAAGGCCAGGTTTACGCTCTGTTACGCACGGCAGCGTAATTAGCTCTAGAACAGTCAAAGGCAAAGTCCAAGAAGGTGTGATTGCTCATCATACGCTCATCACGCAACGTAGCGTATCACAGCATATCGCGTCACCAAGCTAAACATTGTTTTACGCTTCGTTACGCGCAGCTACGTAAGAAAGCGTAAAACAGCTTGAATCCATTGTTTCCATGTTACGTTACACTCATACACGCAACACAGTGTGAATGAGCGTAATATAACCCAAAGACAGTTGAAACATGCTCGGCGTGCATCTCTTCTTCACATGCACAATACACGAATGAGCGTATTGTGCGTAGTCATGAAGTTTGATGCAAAAATGGTCAAACCAACAGTACCCAAAACACTCGGGACACACGTCATCAGGGTTGCACCTTTTCCACAGAGCGTCACAGCCTATAAATACCCTAGTTGACAAAGATACAGGGGTGGGTTGGCAAATCAAAGAAGCAAAAGGCATTTTCTGAGCATTGGAGCACTTATCACTTTTGAGCAGAGATACAGAGAGTAGCACTTTGGCAATCGTTGACAGCATCACCTTACAGCAGAAACAGAGAACGGTTCGCTTTGAGCACCAGCGATAGGAGCAATCATTCTGCTGGGGAAGACTCTATTGGTCAGAAACAGTTGATCGGTAGACGTCAGAGCTTGACCTTCCTTGCATCCCGGCTTTAGCCCACGAGGCAGATCGGACTTCTGTTTGGACAGTTTTCTTGTTGTTTTGTGTTTGCTTTACACCCAGTAATCGGGGTCTCCCTAGTGTAATGAGATATACAAAATATACATTTTTCAAGTCAAAGCGTAGATCTTGAAACTACGTGTTTCTCTTATGTCAGCCTCCTCTTATCGTGTTTAATGTTATCATCATTGCAATTCATCTACATCGTTTTACCCTCGTTTTTGCGATTCCTCAAATCAGATCGTTTCACGAGNAGAGTACATGAATAGGGCCTAGTTGATCCAACAAACTGTATCCCATCATACCTCCATGATTAAATGAAAACTTATCGTTGATTTCTTTACAAACTTGGAAAGGTATGGGATTATTGATTGGCTTTCAACACAAGACAAAATAGACATAACAAAACTAAGTGCCCAATGTACAAATCAACCACATTACAAAATTGAGCATGGTACAAAAATTAGACAAGCACATCCTTTGATGGCATAAAGACAAAAGAGAAGATCATACAGTCCTAGGCAATGGAGGCTCTTGAGGCTCCAATAGACCTTCTCCAACTCCAAGCATGGCCAGTGGCTAAGGTGGTTGTGGTTGTTCTGCTGCTACTTCTGCAACTTCTAGTGAAAGGCTGAAAGCATCCAACAATGCTTTCATTTTCTCTTCTTTACTCCTGGGATCATTCACGGTCCATAGAGTTTTGCCAATGTGGGCCAAAATTGAAATATCCCAAGGACAAGATAATACTAAAATACTGAAAATAGCTCCTTTACATTGAAAAACTAGGTTGCAAATTGTTTGTGCTCAATGTCAAACACTCAGAGTATGTCTTGTAGTGCTTGGTAGTCATTCATTCTTTTGGCCATGTTCTCAGTGATTGATCTTTAGTCGGTGAATTTTGCCTTGAGAACCTCAAGTTCAGCATTTACCACTACAATTTTCTGCTTGATGTCTTTATGATTCTTGAGCTCAACCTCATACAATAAGTGCAAGTTGGCCACTTGCTTCACAAACTTAGACCATGGTCGTTTGATAGTAAGCATTATCAAGTTTGCATAGTAGAGATTGGACAGCTGCATGTACTCTGTCAATTCTTCGATTTGCAACTTCTTCATGCGAATTTCCACCTTCTTGTAGGCATCAATCCCATCAACAATGGGTTGTCACATTTCTCTACCTCATTGGAGTTGTTGGAGGGCCTCATTAACCTTTCCCTTTGCCAGTTGGATATGCTTTTCATTCACCTCCTTTTACAAGCCAACTTGGTCTATGTAATGGTTTTTAACTTTTTCAAATTTTAGAGCCTTGTTTTTCTAGGCAACAATCTCAGTGGTTGATTTCTGGTGTAAGGCATGAACCTCCTCCATGAAGAGATTATGATTCTTTGCTATAAATCTCCTCAATTTAGTGTTTGCTCTAGTGAGCTACTCCTACTGTTGATGGATAAATTCTTCTAGTTGTTGTTTCTACACATAAACATTCCTTAGGTGATGGTTCTCTGCAGTCAAGGTCTCATTTTCTTAGCGCATTTGCATCAAGTCCCTTCATACTAAATGAGTTTTGGCTTCTACTATGGACTAATTGAAGACTTCCATTACCATTTCTCCCTCAACTCACTTTAGCTCTTCTTGAAGCCATTGAAAAGCTTCATCTCTTGTCAATGCAGGGTTGGCAAAAGTAGGGTCAACAAATCGGGCATGCAATTTGGCAACTTCTATGGCCAAGCGTTGATTATGTGCTTGAGTTGTTTCAAGTTTCCCTTCTAAGATGAGGCACTTGCCCTTTGCCTCCAGAAAATCTAACTAGATTACAGTTATCGTATTCAAAAAATCAAAGATATTCAAAATCAATTTCCTGGCTCCCACCAGTTGGTCCAACAATTCTTCATGATAGGCTACACTCAATTTTCTACTGATTGTCCCTACAAATGTTTGCACATCTCTAAGTATAGAAACATCTAGTACAGATATCGTAGGTGCATTTAATGCCTCAGCAACTCAATTAGTAATGATCTTTGTAGCTGTCTCTTACCCTTGGTGTTGTATCACCAATACAGTTGCCTCCTCAACCTCGTCCAAGTGCATTGAAAAGGAAGCAGCATTCCTAGAGATTTTCCAGAATAGATGATGCTAAGAGAGAGACACCATCACCTCTTGGGCACTTGGATTTGACCTCATAGGAAATTGCTTTCGTTGGATAGACAACATTGATCCACCTCCCTCCATCTAGCTGATTGTATGAGCCACTTCTCTAAGATGACTCATGGTCGGTCTATACACAGATGGGTCTCCACCACTAGTTCCAGCCTACTACTCCTACAATACAAGAGGTACTCATGGATTTTTCACATGCACTTAACCACAATGCAAGCCTTCAATGTTTACTCATTAGTAGGTGATGGAGGTGGTTGTCACTACTCCTCTTCTGTGGTCATGGTAGGTGTCTTATCATTCATCATCTTGGCCCACGAAGCATTAAGAGCATGCCTGAGTGTATCATTTGTGTAGCAGACTATCCTTGTCCTTTTGCATAATTTTCTGATCAAGCATGGAAAGGGCAAGGTATTTCTTCCACGTTCATTCTACTTGAAGTGCTTCTCTATCTCTAGATAGATTAGCTATAGAAGGTTTTCTGGAAATTTCCCACTTAGAGCAACACATGCTTAGGTGGAGAAGGCTATTACCTTACTAGGCCTCACCGTTGGATCAAGGTGGTAGGCTATTATCTTAAAATAGACTTGCTCTACCAGTGTGAGTATGCCAAACTCCTTACGGTCAACCCCATAACATTACTGAGTCCACTTCTTCTTTGCTCCATGATCAGCTTGTATGAATAGCTCTACCAATTGTGTTCCTACATCAAGTAACCCAAGGACCTGTGTAATGGCTTCTACTAAGTAAGACACTTAGATATTCTTGATTCTCATAACAACTCCTGCTCTCCTATTGTTCAAAAGACATATGTTTCTTCCATGTACAACTCCCCACCAAAATTGATGATTGGCCACATGGGGGAGGCTTGTAGTTAATCTATGACATCTTCTAGAGCCCATTCAAGGAATGACCTAAAGTTCAACTTTTGGAGAACAAAGCGTTGAACCTTACAGTTCTCAATTATGTCGAGGCAAGCCTATGTGAGTATGACTTCTAATCTAGGTACAAGGCTTGGTGCTTTGTCGTGCTGTGAGTGTTCAAATGTAGCTTCTTCTTCGGGAGTCTATCGAAAAAATTCCACCTCAGCCTTGTCTCTAAGAGGTACCATTGCATGGGTTGTCTCAACCTATTCTTGGCCATTTTCTTGTTGGCTTCTTCCTCCTCTAGGTCGTTTCTCCTATGGTTGCGATGGTCCTTCCTCTTGCAGTCTCTTCAATCTCAGTGCCATCTGTAACCACACATAACAATGGATTAGCAAATATTATGTAACTCGAAATGACTAGAATACCTTGTCTCATAGGGTTACACTTGGCTAAGGTGTGATTATGGTTGGATGGATTAAGTAGTTAATTATTAATTTAATCTTTGGTTTACCAAAGTTGTTGGAATGGAATTCTTAAAAATTAATGATTTAATAGTAGTTCATATCATAACCCTTTAGGGGAGTTAGGAAAAGTTTCGAAAAATTATCATCAAAACCTTGAGGTTTCTAACCCCCACAACTAAGAGCTTACCTTCAGTAACTACAGGATCAAAGAACAAGGTGATTCAGGTAAATGATGCAAGAGCTATAGGCTCAGGAAGGTTTTTGGGCTCTAAAAATTACAAAAACTCCTTGGGCTCAATCTCTTTCTCCTTGGGCTCAATTACAAAAACATAGAACCTGACATTGACAAGGTGTTTGTTGAAGCCATTATGGGTTTGCCTCACAGTCACTTGTTAGTTAGTTTTTGTAGAGCTAGCATAGAGGGAGAGATTATTTAGTTTTAAATGAACCCTGAGGTGTCATTATATCCTTTTCTATTTGCACCAATGAAGTCCATGCTATATTGACCTTTAAATAATGCAGTATGTAGGGGAAGAGAGTATAAGACTATGGGCTTCTCACACAAGTTGGATGAGAGAAATCAAGATGATGTTGTTTGTTGATCTTAGTACTAGTGATAAGAAACTATAAATAAGTCTATCTAGCACATTTTTAGTTTTGGCTTTGGAATTTGATAAAATCTTATTATGCATAACATGTACTCATTTCAACATTAACATATTGACAATTAGAGTGGATGCAAGCATTCATAGTTTGGAATTTGCATGTTGGTTGAATTTGATTTATATTTAGTTATGAAATATTATTTATAGATTTCTGATTATGATTTAATGTTTGTGTGTTTTGGCTATTTTGGATGGTAACATTTTGGATGTCGTGACCCTGATGCATGAATTTCTAGCTACTTGATGCTTGGTTCCAAAAGCCTTAAGGGAGTTCTTGTAGTTTATTTTCTCTACCCAACTTGTGGACTGACTTTATCTTGTATTTTTTCCTTTAGTTGATATAAATGTTTGTGATGATGAGATAGATGAAGAAACTAATTCTTAGATTAGAATTTTATATTTTGTATTTGTTGAGTTGGTAATTCAATGTATTTTCTAAGCTATAATGTTTAGTTGGTATTTTATATTGTATAATGTTCTTTGGTTCGTAGCATTATGTAAACTTTATAGTAGCTTATTTTGTGGTGTAGGCTTATGTTGGCACATTTTGACCATTTAATGGAGCAATGATTTGTTAAGAAGAAATACTGCCGACAAATGAGCATATTCTTTCTTAACACAACAATCTATCCTACACATTGTTTATGATGAATTAAGAAATGTTTCCTCCTAGCTTGTATACATGGGATTGATTTTCTAGAGCATGTGAGCTTTGGTACTTAAATAACACGAAGATTGTCTTTCTTGATGGCAAATTGAAGACATGTTTAGCTCTTGTTGTGGGATTTCTGTCTGAATCATTCAGTGATACCCCATGTGATGTACTATGGAAGAATTGTTAGGAACTCAAATTCATTAAAGCTTCATGTATCACAACCATGCAAGTTTTAGAGAATAAAGCTTTTGGCCATATTCTAAATTTATGGTACGCCAAGCAGAAGAAGAAAATGTATTGCACGCACATGACGTTATATTGGAGAGGGCTAGCGAGAAATATATGCATAACATACTCACCTTAATCTCTCAATTTCAGAGGTTATCGTAAACTGCAGTCTTGAGCAGGTGCCGCGTTTTAACACTGAACCAACATTCACGTGGTTCGGCTCTTCCATCGGAAGAAACTCAGCAACCAACAAAAGCAAGATTGAAGACCAGATAGTCGCCACCTGCATGAGCGCGCTTCCGCATGTGCTGCGGATCCTGGATGGCCTCCATGACTGGGTGCTCATAGTAGACATATTCTGTGCAGCGGCCATGGGACCGGTGGATTCCCTCATACTTGTTCTTCACGTCGCCGGTGGTAGCAGCCGTAATTCACCCAGTAACGGAACCTGCTGCGGTGGCATCGTTCATGGCAATGCATTTGTTGTTATTGGAGCGTGAACAGGTGCAGAGCTTCTGTCTGAATCAGCTACCGGTGCCGTTGATGACGGCCACCTTAGGAATGAGGAAAATAAAAACACACATCAGCAGTCTTGGTCGTTGAATTAAGTTGGGAAACATGCATACCAAATAGTTGGTGTTTGTAATTAACGTGGCTTCAACATCTTGCTCAGCATGCATGGGAATGGGCCTCTAAGGTTTTTCCCTCATGCACTCTTACACAAGAGGCTGTAATGTTTGGTTTCTTACCTATCAAGTCCAAAAACTCTCATTTCCTATGGAAGATCCTTAGGCCCATCATCTTATATAATATTTGGAAACGTAGATGTACCACACTTTTTCAAAAGACAATTATTTCAAACTCCTTACAACTAACTACTTCGGAAAAAATGCAAATTCTACGGCATGTTCACTTCCAAATTATATCTCAAGCCCCAAAATTCAAGATGAATGCTAACCAGTTGTTTTTCTTATTGCAGCCATGGAGTCATATCGGAGATCCAAATAATCATCATCATCAAGCCTCGCTTTAGAAGAAAGTCTCCTAATTAAGCCACAGTTTTCTACACCAGTCGGCCTTTTTCCTCTTTCTTCCACCTTTGTTCTCATCCGACAATCCACATCCAGGAAAAGATACACACATTTCAACGAATGGTTGATCTTTGGACTGCATTTCCCTTCCCTGTGGAATACTAAGTTTAACATGTTTCCTCTATAATAATCTCAATCAACATGGTGGAATACTAAGTTTAACATGTTTCCTCTATAATAGTCTCAATCAACACGGTTTCGCTTCCTCCTTTCCTCAATCTATATGTCTGGAAGTAGCTTATGTACTAAAATTTGTTTTCTATTAATAAAATTCTCTTTTTGGGGTTCGACACCCCCCCTATAACCCGTTATTTCACTTTAGCATCCTTTTACTTATTCACTTATCCTTATCCATGAATTAAAAACAAGGAAAAAACGAGGGGTTGTTTAATGTTCTATATGAGTTGAACACTTATCAATTTTAACACCATGGTGGTTCTAACAACCAAGTGGAACACTACTATAGTTATTTTTTCTATGGTACTTACAATTAACTACCATGATGATTGTAATCACCATGTCTAACTATAGCTTCATAGTCACCATGGTGGTTGTAACTACAAGACATTTGTCATCTATAGCATTTAACTCTATGATGGTTACAACCACCCCCTAGAATGTTTGTAACTTACCTCACCTTCTCATGATGATTGTAACTAACTTAAAGCCACCATAAAAGGACTTCAAGGGTAGGATGTAAAGTAGGGTGGAGGAGACTTAAGGGGAAAAAGATATTAGAATGTAAAGTAGGGTGGAGGAGACTTAAGGGAAAAAGATATTTGAAGAATTCTTGTAAGATGGCTAGCTAAAGACGTTAATTCAGCTACTTTGTTTTAATCCTATGATTTCATTTTTTTCCCATTTTGTTTTAATTGCTTAGTTAATGATTTAAATAGTATCATGTTTAGCATTCAATTTTTGGATTTGTCTTAAATTACTTTTATAACTTTGTTTTTGTGCAATATTGGAATCCTATTAAAATTTTCCATAGAAGAGTTCATGTTGGAAGCCTCAAGAGCAATTTAATAATAGTGTCTTAACAAAATTACCTATTTTGAGCATAGAGGATTTAGGGGAATCTTTGGTATTTTGATGGGACTGAAATAGCTTTTTAATTTTTAAAGTTTATTGCCTTAATATTTTAATCAAGAAATTATCAATTTTTTGAAAGCTCTATTAAATGCAGTCTTTGACAACTATTAGCTAGCCAAAATAGAGACTTGTACTTTGTCATTTACACAATGATTTTTGGTAGTATAATGATATTGTTTTTATGAAATTGTTTGTTGAGCTTAGAAAGTTTGGACAATTCATAGTTACTGAATTAAGAATAGTTTTATTGTGAAGTGTTTACTCGTATCAATTTATCTTGCTTAAATATTTAAGACTTCACGCAAATCTACTTTCTTTATTCTTTTTCTCTTTCTAAGTCCATTGAATCTTACTCTATTTTTAGTTTTCTCATGGAACATTCTCTCTTGGAGAAATTAGAAGTAGATTGACAAAATTATGCTCAAATGTTTTTATAAAATTTTATTTGTTATAAGTAGGTATTATAAGAACCATATAGACTAAGTGATTGAACAAAATAGGAATCTCCAATAACTCAGTGTTTGACAAAGTTAGCCTAATCTCTTTTATGATAGTCAACTATAGTTTTATACACAACCCAACCATTTCAACATTCATACAGCAAACACATACTCACATAACTACTAAGTCTATTTAGAGGTATTTGGGCCTTGGTGTTACCAAAGACCAACAATCACCTAAACCCTGTTTGAAGAACACCTTCAATCCTATGACTTCTCAAGGTCATGAGATCATCCCACGTTGGCAGTCTGGTCCCAAATGGTTGCCAACAATTTTTTTGATGCTAGAACGAAGGCATGAACATAGCTACCTAAGCTCATTACATTTGAAGAGATTGATAGTCCTAACACATCAACAATTCTTTTTGATGCTAGGAGGACTTGAAGAAAAAAGGTTCTTGAGTTTGGAACAAGTAGTGGAGTAAAAACTATAAGGATAAGAAGATCATCCTTTTAGTATGGTTTATTAGTCTATAAGAGAAGATCAAAGAAGTATAAGAGTTCAATGATAAAACAGAATTCTAGTAAGATGGCAAATCCTTGACAAAGAGTTACACCATTAGGATTTCAAAACTACAACGATATTCCTAAGGTAATTTACAAATATTTTCCTGAGCCTTTTATTCATAGAAAAGCCTACTTAGCTAAAAAATACATTCACAAATTTCAGTTAGTTTTAGCTCATTTAAATGTTCAACATTAAGATCAAGCTTGTAGGTTGTTTGTAGAAAATTTAAAAAATATGGCTTAAATTTGGTATTCAAACTTGCCAAGAAACAGTATCACAAGTTGTAATGACACGAAAAGTCTTTTCTTGGCCCAATTGGACAATCAATTAGATCAACAACAATTATCCTATGGGTTAGTACAAGCTAAGAAAGGAGCTAAAGAGTGGAATAGAGATTTCAATACTAAGTTTCAACAAATTTGTGGACTATTTCAAAGACAATATAAACCATCAGAAGAAGTGCTTAGAGATACTTATCTTAAAACTACAAATCCCAATATTTCAATTTGGTTAAGGAGAACGCCAAACTTGATAACATTGAATGACTACTTTAGTTAGGCTATACAGTTAGAAAAATAATTGAACTTGAACCATGAAAAAATTATCACAACACAAAAAAGGGAAAAGAAAATGATGATTCTTGTGCAAGATTTTGTTTAACATAAAGCATTACCAAGTTCATCTCGTATTAAGATAAAACAAAAGTTAGAAAATAGAGAATCTGGAAAAAGATAATTAATGAGGGACTTATTCAACAAAGTAGTGAAGCTAGAAAAATCTTTGGTAAAAGTTAAGGTTAAGAAAGAAAGAAAAACAGAAAACATAAGCATCAAGATACTAAGGTATCAGACAATGAGGATGAGAGTGATGTTCTCATGTCTAATATCCTTGATATTGAATTAGATAATGAGCTATCAAGTGTTCATTACACAAGAAAATCTTTAAACAATGGATCTAGTGATACCTCTTCTTTATTAAGTATCGAAGAAGATATATCCTAAGACAAAGAGTGTAATAACAATGAAGAAAATGGATATAATCTTCGAGACCTTAAGCACTTCCTAATGGAATTATTAATATCTGGTGGGGACCATTTAGGATCACCAACATTGGGTAGCAATTGATACATGCTAATATTTTCCCTGACATGTTTAAGATCTTCAATCAAATCATCTTTTCCATCTTCATAAAAGCCTAGTTTCTTCATCCATTTATTAAAATACTGATTTTGAGTAGTTTGCTCTAATTGATCTTCTTTATTTTTATTTTTCTCTCTTCTACTTGATTTAAAAGCTTTTTTCTTAGTAGATGGGTCATAAATGACATTTAGATGTCTGGAAGTAGTTAATCTTTCCTTTGATCATAGATTATATACATTTTCCTCATTATTTTTACACTCTTCATCTGATCATATATCCTCTTCAGAACTTGATAGAGAAGAAGTATCACTAGATTCATTGTTAGAAGATTTGTTTGCATAATGAACACTAGATAGCTCATTATCTGATTCAATATCAAGGAAGTTGGACATAACAACATCACTTTCATCCTCATCTTCTACTAACTTAGTATCTTAATTTTTGTGCTTTCTATTTTTCTTTTCTTCCTTAATCTTAACTTTTGCCAAAGCTTTTTCTAGCTTCACTACTTTGTTAGACAACTCTTTCATTAAGAGTCTTTTTTCAAATTCTTTGCTTTCTAACTTTTGTTCCATTTTAATATGAGATGGACTTGGTAATGGTTTAAGTTGAGCAAAATCTTGCACAAGAATCATCAGTTTCTCTTCTCTTTTTTGAGTTGTGATAATTTTTTCATGATTCAAGTTCAACTGTTTTTCTAACTATATAGCTTCGCTAAAATAGTCATTCAATGTTAGCACGTTTGAAGTTCTTCTCAACCAAATTGAAATATTGGGATTCANGCATGGAGCCAAAACTAACTCAAATAGGCAAATACTTGTAAACTACCTTAGGAATATTTTTGTAGTTTTGAAATTCTAATGGTGTAACTCTTTGCCAAAGATTTGTCATTTTATTAGAATTCCTTTTGATTGTTGAACTCTTATACTTCTTTGGTTTATCTTATAGACTAATAAACCAAATAGAAGAGGTGAACTTCTTATCTTTTTAGTCTGAACTCCACTACTTGTTCTAAATTCAAAAACCTTTTTTTTTTTGTTCTTCTTCTAATGAATAATCAATCTTATAGTTTGGAATCTTTGGAATCTTCCAAACTATCAAGCTTCTTGATCATGAATTCAAAATAGTATCTAATTTCTTAAGCCCTTCTAGCAACAAAAAGAACTGTTGGTGTGCTAGGATTGTTAGGCTTATGAACATAGAGGACAAATTTTTAACCCTCCTTCTAGCATCAAAAGAACTATTGTTGATTTTTTGGGATCATGAATGTTGTGTAGCCTCTAGGTCTCATGACTAAGAATCACAGAATCGAAGGTGTTCTTCAAATAAGGTTTAGGTGTTTGCTAGTTTCTGGCAACACTAAGGCCTAGATACCTCTAAATAAACTCAGTAGTTATAAGATAAACTAATCGTGAATATGTGTTTTCTGTTACGAATGTTGAAATGGTTGGGTTATGTATAAAACTATAATTGACTATCATAAAAGAGATTCCGCTAACTTTGTCAAAGACTGTGAGTTGTTGAAGATTCCTATTTTGTCTAATCACTTAGTCTTAGTACACTACTTGTAACAAATAAAATTTTGCAAAAAAATTTGAGCACAATTCTACCAATCTATTTCTAATTTTCCTTAGAGAGAAAGTTCCGTAAGAAAACTAGAAATAGAGCAAGATTCAATGGACTTAGAAAGAGAAAGAAAAGAAAACAAATTTGTATGAAATCTCAAATATTTAAACAATATAAATTGACATGAGGAAACACTTCACAATTAAGCTATTTCTAATTCAATAACTACAAATTTTCCAAACCTTCTAAGCTCAACAAGCAATTTCATAAAATACAATCTTATTATACTACCAAAAATGTTGCGTAAACAACAAAGTACCAGTCTCTATTTTGGTTAGTTAATAGTTGTCAAAGATTGCATTCAACAGAGCCTTAAAAAATTGACAATTTCTTGATTGAAATAACAAAGCAATATACTTTAAAACAATGATGTTATTTCAGTCGTCCCAAAATACCAAAGATTTTCTTAGATTCTCTATGCTCAAAACAGGCAATTTCATTAAGACATTACTATTAAATTACTCTTGAGGCTTTTCAACAACATAAGCTCTCCTATGGCTAATCTAATAGAAGTCTACTTTTACACAAAAACAAATCTATAAAAGCAACTTCAGAAAAATTCCAAAATTAAATGTCAAACATGATACTATCAAAAGCATTAGCTAAGTAAAAAATTAAAAAGAGATGAATTCACAAGATTTAAACAAAGTAGCCAAATTGATGTATTTAGCAAGCCCTCTTACAAGTAATTTGCAATTGTCTTCCCTCCTTCCGCACCGTCGTCGACGCCCCCCTCCCCCCCTCCTTAACAAGCTAATTTCATGATATTGCAAAAATGATCTCTTAGGTATGCAACTTAAAATATCTGGTAGTAGATTATATATGAGATTATTTCTTTTCTTTGAAGGTTCATAGATAAAAAATTTTGGCAAGATTAGACATCTTGACATTGTCATCCATTAAACAGAGAGCCATGTTACTGATGTAGCCCCTGAACTTCATCATACCATTTAGTATAAATTGTAACAGTATAAGCATGCAAGGTCTTCTTAAAGCAATAACACAATTAGATCGAACAATATCCACGATGGTATTTTGGACCACTATGAAAAGAAGCTATAAATTTGCTTTGAAAAATCAACATCAATAACCATGAGTTTTCCAAGAGCCAACGTGGTAGAGGCATGTTGTCCTAAAAACTTTTTCAAAATATTATAGTTTCTAAAACAACCAATGAACATAAACCACTTAGAAACTTTTCATTTTGTCCGCTTGAAACAACTTCCTTTTCAACCTTTTTAGTGAGAGAATATAGCCTTGCATTTTCAAATTTAGTCATACCCCTTTCAATATTGATATTAACTTTTGTTGGTAACTATTTGGAATTGGACCACCAATGAGCTTCTCTGAATAGGGTTTACCTTCTCCAAATAAGGTTTTGGTGCTTGCTGGTCTTTAGCAACACTAAGGCCTAGATACCTCCAAATAAACTTAATAGTTATTAAACAAATTAGTTGTAAGTATGTGTTTGTTGTTGTGAATGTTGAAATCATTGGGTTATGTATAAAACTATAACTGGCTTCCATAAAGGAGATTCAAATAACTCTGTCAAATACTATGCATTGTTGAAGATTCCAATGTTGTCTAATCACTTAGTCTATATGGTCCTTATAATATCTACTTGTAACAAATAAAATTTTACAAAAATATTTGAGCACAATTCGACCAATCCACTCCTAATTTCCCCTAGAGAAACTTCCATAAAAAAACTAGAAATAGATCTAGATTCAATAGACTTAGAAAGAGAAAGAAAAGAAAATAGAATTGCATGAAATCTCAAATATTTAAGCAAGATAAATTGACACGAGAAAACACTTTGCAATAAAGCTATTTCTAATTCAATGACTATGAATTGTTCAAAACTTTTTGACCTCAACAAGGAATTTCATAAAGACAATCTTATTATACTACCAAAAACCACTGCGTAAACAACAAAGTATGAGTCTCTATTTTGGCTAGTTAATAGATGTCAAAGATTGCATTCAATAGAGCTTTCGAAAAAATATTTGATAATTTCTTGATTGAAATACCAAGGCAATATAGTTTAAAAATAAAAAAGCTATTTCAATCCCATCAAAATACCAAAATTATCCTAGATTCTCTATGCTCAAAATTGGTAATTTCATTAAGACATTACTATTAAATTACTCTTAAGGCTTTCAACAACATGAGCTCTTCTATGGTAAATCTTAATAGGAGTTTAATATTGTGCAAAACTAGAGCTATAAAAGCAATCTAGGACACATCCCAAAATTAAATGTCAAGCATAATACTATCTAAACCATTAGTTAAGCAACTAAAACAAAATGGAAAGAAAAGAACTCACAAGATTAAAATAAAACAGTCAAATTGATGTTTTTAGCAAGCTATCTTACAAATAATCTTCAATTGTCTTTTTCCAAATCTTGCCCCCACAAAATATTTTTCTAAATCTTCACCAAATCTTCTCTAAATCTTCCCCCAAAATCTACCTTTGAAGGTCCTTTTATAGTGACCATAAGGTAGTTACAGTAATCATGAGAAGTTATGGGTCTTACAAATATCTTAGACATATAAATTTGAGTTATAGCTTCCATGGGGGATTATTAGAAATTTGAGCTATGGTTGCCAAGTGTTTTCTTGGTAACAAATATCATAAAAGTTATCATAGGAAGTTACAAAAATTTGAGAAATGTCCTTTCAAATACAAATATTTCGGAATTTTAGTTAGGTTTTTATGTAACTTAATCAAGTGGAAATTTACTTTGAACAAGTAATGTTTTATAGATCCACCCCTTTAAATTGCAACTTTGATACTTGTGCGTGTATTACTTTTCCAAACTTATGCCACCACTTATTGCCACCATAGTATACATAATTTTTTTATTAATACTTCACCATATCCTTGAGCTTCAAATAGGAATCATAATTTTTGGGTGTACTTTAGGTGCAAGGGTTTGTTGCTACTGTGTTGCCGTCATGTTCCCATTGCTATGCTGCCCTCACTGTCGCATTGCTCGCTACCCTACTACTGTGTTGCCCATTGGAAAAAATGGTGTTGTCGTGATGGGTAAGCACATGTTGGATTCATATGAGTATAACAACCAAAAGAGCAGTACTAACAACCAAATAATTTATCTCCTATTCTTAGTTACACTCCATATGAGTATAACAACCAAAAGAGCAGTAATGTGGGATAAGCATCTACCAGAAGTTCACATTGGCAATAGGTTTAGGAATGTTGGCTTCTAGAGAAAGTTTCATGTTCAGAAAGGAAGGCATTATAGTCAATAGGGTGAGCTAGTCTAGCCTTTGACAACACATAAATTCACATATTATGTTTTCTATTAACTCCTATGATTCTAGGAAGTCACGATGCTTATATGATCCTTTGTTTTCAGGGGATCACTAATTCTATTTTTTAAAAAAGCTCATGAAATCATAGGAATCTGCACCACTTTCCCTCCCACTCCCACTCTAAACTCTCCATTCTGCCAAATGCGGAGAGCCATAGCTCCAAATCCTACAATAGGAGTTGTGAAGTAAGTAAAGAATTGGTATCATCTGTGTGCTTTGAATAATACCCAGGCCTACAAATGATGGGTTCTCATAGCATTGCAATGTAGTTTATCTATGCTTGATAGTTACCCTTGGTAACATAAATCCATTCATTGATGGAAGCCAAGATTTTATGCATGAGAAAAGTGAGGTTATTTGGCACTGCAGTATTGAACAAAACTCTATTTCTTTCTTTTCATAGCATACAAAAAAAAGTGCCCTACGTGGAATCCACGTATGAGCCTCCTCCAAGAATTGGACATGCACAACATATTACTGTGCACACTTATTATTTTGAGAGGGATTCCACACTTCCAATTCAAAGCTTTGCATGAAAAAGGAAAATCAACAAAAAAATGCATGATTGTTTCATCCTCATTCTAGAACAACAACACATACCTGTTGTACTGACCTAAATCATCGATGTAAGGCTGGAAGGGAAACAAACACCGAGAGATCATTGGGCAGCCACAGCTGACCCTGCCTTCGCCCGAGGGTAAGCTAGAAAAGTAAATGAAGGAAAAGTGCCTTGGATGGTTTGCACGCAAATCAACCAAGGACTTCCCCGAGCATAAGCTACAACTAGTGCTGGGGTTATCGTAAATGGTGTAAAAAAAATGTAAACAGCGATGAGAAATGTAAATAAAGCATACTGAATTATGAATGAAGCATAAAGAAAGTTATATTTGTAAAGCATAAACAAAACTAAACAATGTAAATGGGAGGCAATAATGAAACTGTATTATATTGTTTTAAAAAAAATGTGCACCGGTCAAAGCGTAGTTGCACAAGTGTGAATGGCAAATCAAATGCCTAGCCCCGAAAAGATATGACACGATGATGCNTTCTTCAATCTTTGCCTCTTCCTCTCCCTTCTCTCTTGCTGCTTTTGCTTTGCTTCTCTTGCCTCCTTTGCCTCCTTTGCCTCCTCTTGTTTATGTGAATTGATAGGGTATTTATAGGGTTGNTTTGCTTTTTCTTTGTTTCTCTTGCCTTCTTTTTTGCCTCCTTTGCTTTTCTTCTTTTGCCTCTTTGCCTCCTTTTTTGCCTCCTTGTTTGTGTGAATTGATAGGGTATTTATAGGGTTGGGCTAGGGTTTTCTTTGACCAAGTTCAATGTATTTTACAATTTGTGGGTCATTCAAGCCCATAAAAAAATACAAATTAGAAATACAAGCCCTCAAGTGATAAAAAATTTAAAAATTTGAAAAGAAAATTTAGAAGGATTAACTTTGGCTTGCTTGTCTATCATCTAGCGTGACCTGCAGTGTGACCTGTAGTGTGACCTCCAANATTACGGGGCTCCAAAAGTTGGTGACGCTGATCCTTACGTTGTGCAACATCTGTTGAATCATGGGCCATCGGGGGCTCTTTCGAAGGCCTCCAAGTTTGGTCACGTTATACTCATGTTGGGTAGCAGCATGAATTAACTTGATTCTTGTCTAAAAGTGCTAGACCAAAATTAGTGGTGTTTCATTGACCCCTCTTTGTTGACGTCTGGAGGAATCCACCTGAGAGGCGTCAACAAAGAAGTGCAAACACCATGAACAAACAAGAACCAAACATTAACCATTAGCCTTTGGCTAGATATTATCACACCATTTTCAAAAGTACATGGGATTGAGGGAATGTGGTTCAAGATGCGTGGGATTGTAACTGGGGGAAGTCGAGAGTTGATCAAGGGTTATGATTGCTATCGGGATTGTGGGAGAGGAGTGCTCTCATGCGAATGAGCTGTATTTTGGTCCTTGTCCATAGCTAGTGTTCAGCAGACTTGGAGCCAAGACATAGGAAGTGCATTCTTTGGGGAAACAGGACTCCTATAGAGTATTTGCGGGGCCCGTTGTAAACAGCCAAAGCCACGCAATGATGTGCAACATGGTCTCTTTGAGACACAAGTGTAACTATTTTTCAAGATAATTGCCTTCTCGCCTGGGGCTTGTATGAGAATGGCCAATAGTCTTTTGTTTATGATGTCAACGAGGTCTTGAAGACCTTTTCCATTCATTTTTCTCTTTGACCTTTTTGCTCTTTTTTTTCTTTTCTTGTTTTTTTTCGCTTTATTTTGTCTTTTCTTTTCTTTTTTCTTTTCTCGGTCTTTTTGAAAGAGCTTGCTTTTTGTGCCGTGCTTATGTATGAGCACTTGCATTTTGCATCATGTACTATGTATTGTGCTTTGTGTCACAACTTCTTAGAAAGCTACAGTATGCAACAATATATCAAGAGTTTTGAGGTGAGCAGAATGTATCAAGGGGGATGTAATTGAATAGGCTAAGGGGAGCATGATTGGGAAATAGGGGATGCATCGGGATTCGGGAATGTATTTATAAATGGATTGATTAAACCAGTCACGTGCATCAGGAAAAATGTGATACCTTATCATCATGATGAAGTGCATCTATGCACGAACGCCTCAGAAGTGTCATCCTGCAAACACAACTCCAAGAAGACAAGAAAACCACAAATGAAACAGTCAGCTAAACACTTTAAACAAGGAGATGGAGTCACCATGTGCAGCTTTCAAAGCAAACAGAATCATGAACAGCATTAGTTTTAGTAGGCCCTATGGGATGAATCATGCAACAAGTCTTTGTGGAACAGGAATAGTCAACTACAACAACAAATCTTTTCCAATTTTGCCTGGTCATCAATGATGTCGCTAGTTTATAGTCTTAGCGGACTATCGTGGGTTAGTTTCACATCATAACCCCTTGGACGGTGCTAGTTTAGCGTCGTAGCAGATGGTGCATTGCTAGTTTATAGTCATAGTGGACTATGAAGAGGCAAACTAGTTTATAGTCTTAGTGGACTCTGGATGCTAGTTTCATGTCATGGCGGACAGATGTAGCAGTTTAGTGTCATACCAGACAGAAATCTGTGGTATCAGTTTTAAGTTATGATCCAGGACTATTCTGTGGTATCATTTTTAATTCATGATCCAGAACTGTTCTGTGGTATCAGTTTTAGGTCATGATCCAGGACTGTTCTGTGGTATCAGTTTTAAGTCATGATCCAGGACTGTTCTGTGATATCAGTTTAAAGTCATGATCCAGGACTATTCTGTGCTAGTTTATAGTCATAGCGGATTGATGCTTACCTTGCTTGTGTAAAGTGTAATGCTGCATGCATGGTCATGCTGTGTATCTGCAAGATCCTATAGAAAAATCAACTAGAAAGAAAACAACATCAAGCGATACCATGTTGTACATAGAGTTGGAATGTATGAAGACCAATGTAATGGCCTGAATTTAATTGTGGTAAAATGGTTTCATTCCTTCATTATCTTGATGTTTTATGTAAATATTTTTGTCATTTTTCATTATTTTTTTTCTTTGTTTTCTAGAGTATATGTGTGCAAATAAATGTAACATAAATTTCTAAAGTGTAGAGCAAGATGTAAGGTAAATACTTGCAAAAAAAAGCAATGACCGTGCAAGAATCTAAATCATAACTTGTAACCTATCAGCGAAAATTCAATGTAAGATGATGAGAGTTTGTAAATTTGTAATTTGTTGGCTCTAGTTTAAAGCCATTTTAGGCTTGGTACATCAGTTTAGAGTCTTGATGGACTGTTGCATCTATTGTTAAAGAAAGGATTACGAGTTTTATGCCATGGTGGGCCAAAGGTAGTAAATTTTTCAAGAAGTTTTAAATGGAATCGGCCATTTCTCACCGTGGCAAGTTTAATGTCATTGCAGACATGTCATAGTTTAACGTCATTTTGGATAGTTTGTAGTTTAACGTCATTTCGGACAGTTTGTAGTTTAACTTCATTTCAGACAATTTGTAGTTTAATGTCATTTCAGATAGTTCGTAGTTTAATGTCATTTCAGGCAGTTCATAGTTTAATGTCATTTTGGACAGTTTGTAGTTTAACGTCATTTCGGACAGTTCGTAGTTTAACGTCATTTCGAACAGTTTGTCTCATTCATTCTAGTTGTTGAGTTGCCTCTTGATCTTTTGTAGCTTAACGTGTGGAGTTGGGTGTATGGGTATGATTTTATATTCACCTTCCCCTTCATCGGTGATGTCAAAGGGTAGTTCTAACCAAGAGACATTAGTAGGAATGGCTCCTATGTTTGTGTCTTCTTGTGTTTCTTCAGTGCTAGTTGGATTGTGAGTCAACGTTGGGTTTACGTTCTGATATATGTTCATGATTTCTTATTTAGGCTTAACGAACTCAATTTCTGAACCTTGACCTACTTCAATATGTGAGGAAATGACCGATGGTGTTGTATCCCCATGTATGATGATCTCACCACCCTCGTAAGGTAGATGAATCTCTTGATGGATTGGTGAAGATACGACTTTAAGTTGAGCTAGCCAAGAACGTCCTAGGATCAGATTAAACCCTGGAATTTCATCAGCCACTATAAATTCAGCTGATATAGGGAATTGGTCTCCAGCTATGAAATCTAAGGTAACCATGCCTTTCACTCCCACACAGGAACCACTAAAAGATCTCAAGAAAGAGGTTGTTGTGGGTTGTATTTGTTCAGTGAGACCCATTTTTTCAATGATGGAAAAAGGTATTACATTTGTTGCTGCACCATCATTGACATGAACCCTATGTATTTTTAAATGATCAACCTGTATTGTTATGAACATAGGGGCCGTGGTGATTTCCCCTATTTTCTCATCTAGCTTAATGTCCTTAACGTGGAACTCTAAGGATGTGGTTTTCGATTCCTGAAGTTGTGGGGATAATACTGCATAAATGGATGGTTCATCTGCAGGAAGATCCTCACTAACAGGAATTGAAGTTAGCATTCGTACGAGAGCCTCTCGATGTACTGGTAAAGTCATTACTAGGTCATACAAACTTAAAGAAGTATTTTTTTTTAAGGCTTGTGTGACCTGGGTCAACGCATTTGCTAGGTCTTTACCATTTGGGACATTCTTATCCATAGAGATTTGGTCCATTTGACCCAGCATTCATATTTCTCGTGGAGGGGCTTTTACGTTAGTAGCTAAGAATGCTAAGTTTGGGATATGACTCATGACTTCATCTTTGTTTTGATGACTTGTACTAGGGTCATTAATGGACGGACTCATGGGGATGGTGTTTAGTGGTGTAGGCTTTGGCAGTCCTAATTCGTGTCCATGGTTTTCTCTCTCCATGCGCTCTTTTTTTTTCTCTTTCTAAGTGCTCTCTTATTAGCCTATCAGCAAGACGTTCTCGCAAAGGTCATCGAGAAGTGGAGGTGGATTGTGTGCCAGGGTGTTTTGGCACTCGAACTACAAAGGGCATGGGTTAGTTTTTAGACGGTATGTTTGTTGTGGTGGCAACCGAAGGACGTATGTAGATGATGAATGGTTTTGATGGTGTGGGGGACATGCGTATGGTAAAAGGGGTTTGAGGAGATGTTGGAGTAGGTGTGGTTTCTGAAGGCCTCCAAATCACAAAAGGTCTTCACGAAATGTCTTGTCTGTTTTCCATATGGATAGTATTAATTACATGTGGGGCATCGTTGGTTTTGGTATTGAGAGGATCCTTGTAGACCCCCATGGATTGGTTTTGAGGCCTTACCAGGTTTGTCTCGTCGAACACTACTTCACCTTCATATATCATGCGTTGTATGTCTTGTTTCAACACAAAGCAGTAATCAGTCCCATGACCACACCGTTGATGATATTCACAAAACCTATCCAACCTAAAGCCTTTTGGAATGGGGGGTTCATTGGCTGTTGCTAAAGCTGGGTTTTTGGTCAATTCGCAAAAGCGATCATGTCTTTATGAGGCTGCAAGAGATATTTGTTCATGTTGAATTAGCCTAGCCTTTAGAAGTTGATCAAGCAGTTGTGAAGGCTTCATGGGCAGTGGTGTGTATTGAGCAAGGTCTTTCCTTTCGAAGGTACGGGCATGACCTGTGTTGTTGTTTCTATTTAAGGAATTTTCAGGTGTATGAGTGGGTGTGGTTCTTCCATAGTTGTGTAGGATAGTGGGTTGTTTTCCCTCAGCCACTGCTGCTACCATTGTTTTGGGTTTATCTTTCCTCGTGTGTTGACTTCTAATGTTTGAGTAGGCGGGGTCATTACTTTTTTTGCCGCTTCTTCTATGTCTTTGATTTGTACGAATGCTTGGCTCAATGTGCGGGCTTTCAGGTAGTAAATTTTTGACTTAATAAATTCATTCATGGTTGACTTAAGGATAGTGAGTAAATATGTTTCAAGGATAGGTTCATGAAGTTCGTTTAAGGCTACACTCCACCTTTGGATAAATTTCTGCGTTGGTTCTAATGGCACTTGTTTAACTTGAATCAAGCTATCTAACATGGCTTCAAGTTTCAAATTGCACTTAAAACGGGTGACAAACTAAGGCAGCAAATTCTCTAAAGAAGATATGGAGCTACAGGGTAAAGATTGGTACCAGTCTAAGGCTTTTCCGATTAAGGACATTGCAAACACTTGCAAAATTATATGGGGCCATGCTTGAAGTAAAAGGCTTTCAGTTCTAAATGTCACTAGGTGGCCATTTGGGTCCCCTTCTCCATTGTACTTGGTCAGTTGAGGTAATGAGACTCCTTTTGGCAAGGTCAAGGGTGGAGCTGAGGGGTCAATTGGGTCATCTTGATAGAAATCTAGTACCTTGACTTCCTCATTGTTGAAAGTTTTAAGGCGTTTTAATTCTTCTACGAATGAGTGCACCATTTTTTTTGTGTTTGCCCATTCTTGGGCGGTAGGCAAACCAATGAATTGAGTTGATTGTGGATGATAATGATTTAATTGTTGCATTGTTTGTGGAAAAGTAGGTTGTTGGGCTAACATTTGTTGTGGTGGGATGGTATTCGGGACTGAGACTACTGGTGGAACCCATTGCCCAGCCACAGGTTGTGAGGCAACACCTTGAACATGTTGGGTAGGAGTAATCAATGGTGCCCTATGAATTTGCATCTGGGGTATGTAATGGGTGGATGTGGAAGCTGGTATGACTGACGGTATTCCAATTACTTGAGGTTGGAGGATTGACCCTGCGTTGGTTTGGGGGAGTTGTTGGGACTGCACTGGTGGAGGAATGATGGAAGTGGATGCATCAGAGTGAATGTTATTGAGCACGGAGAAGATAGGAATGGAATGGGGAATAGGTGTTTGAGTGTTTGCAGATGAAGAAGGAAACACAGTTTCTTCTAGGAAAGGATGGGATAATAGGTTTGTGTGGGCATGGGGGCTAATAATATGGTATGATTCTCCATGTTCAAATTGGGCTGCAAAGTCATCTTCTTCATCTTGAGGCTCTATGGGAGGTAGTTGTAAGGCTTGAATTTTAGCCATGAGAAGTTGGGATATGAGTTTATGATGATTTTCAGGCAATGGGATTATGTCAAAAGCTGAAGGGATAAACTCACGTCCTCCTTTGTGGACGAATTCATATTCTCGCTTAGCTTCCCTCTCTATACGATCAATGGGTAGGTTCGCTTGGATCTTGACACAGATAAAATTATATTGTTCGGGTGTAAGAGTTGTGTGAATAGGGCCTTTGCCTTGTAGCCTAAGGGATTGGCGTGTAGGGCCTTGGGGATTTATGTGTTCAGTAATTATTATGGATTCCATAGTAGTCATAGGGTTTGAAGCAATTGGTAGTGTTACTGGGTTGACTTGGGAGGATTCCATGATAAATGTGAATGGAAATGGAGTTGGATCATAAGCAGTTGTAGTGTGGGGTGACACAAGCTTAGTGTGATCAATAGGGATGAAGAAACTCAAATGGGCCAGATGAATGAGTTTTGACAGGTAGTGAGGTTTTAACCAATAATAAGAAAGTGGCCCTCCTTCTAGCACCAAAAACTGTACTGACCTAAATCGTCGGTGTAAGGCTGGAAGGCATACAAACACCGAGAGATCGTTGGGCAGCCACAGCTGACCCTGCCTTTGCCCGAGGGCAAGTTGGAAAAGTAAATGAAGGCAGAGTGCCTTGGATGGTTTGCACGCAAATCAACCAAGGACTTCCCCAAGCATAAGCTACGGCTAGTGCTGGGATTATCGTAAATGGTGTAAACAAAATGTAAACAACGATGCGAAATGTAAATAAAGCGTACTGAATTATGAATGAAGCATAAACAAAGTTATATTTGTAAAGCATAAACAGAACTAAACAATGTAAATGGGAGGCAATAATGAAAGTGTATTATATTGTTTTAAAAAAAATGTGCACCAGTCAAAGCGTAGTTGCACAAGTGTGAATGGCAAGTCAAACGCCTAGTCCCAGAAAAATATGACACGATGATGCGACAATGTGAGAAGAACTTGGAAGCCAAAAATCAGATGTGCTGAGCACCCAAGGATTGCAAGTTCTATCCTCCTTTAGAATTTCCAATCTCTCCAATCTTTGCCTCTTCCTCTCCCTTCTCTCTTTTTTCTTTTGCTTTGCTTCGCTTGCCTTCTTTTTTGCCTCCTTTGCTTTGCTTCTCTTGCCTCTTTGCCTCCTTTTTTGCCTCCTTGTTTGTGTGAATTGATAGGGTATTTATAGGGTTGGGCTAGGGTTTTCTTTGACCAAGTTCAATGTATTTTACAATTTGTGGGTCATTCAAGCCCATAAAAAAANTATCAATAGTGGACCTTGAGGACAACTTACACCCTTGAAATTAAGTCATTTTGGCTTAGTTTTAGGGCTCTAAAAATTGGTGACGCTGATCCTTACGTTGTGCAACGTCTGAAAAAATAACCCCAGCGTCACCAAGTTAAAATGGCATATTTGAGACCCAAATCTTGATTTTCTGGAGGCTGGGAGCTGCTAGGGACGTTGGTGAAGGTCATGGGGGATCCTTGTGCTTGATTTTGGCCTATTTTGACCCAATTCTGGGGCTCCAAAAGTTGGTGACGCTGATCCTTACGTTGTGCAACATCTGTTGAATCATGGGCCATCGGGGGCTCTTTCGAAGGCCTCCAAGTTTGGTCACGTTGTACTCATGTTGGGCAGCAACATGAATTAACTTGATTCTTGTCTAAAAGTGCTAGACCAAAATTAGTGGTGTTTCACCTGCTTGGTCCTTGGAAAGCTTAATGCTTCAAAGAGTTCCAAGTGAGCAAAGATCCTAGAGAAAGATCCAAAGAAACAATTTAATTGTAGGGATCATTAGTATACTGCAAATTTTCCCCCCACAAAGGATTAGGTTAACTAAGCCAATTTTCTTCCATACATATTTTGGAAATTTTTCTTTTTTGAGTAAGCATTGGATGCCCGGGTTGTGTTCTTGTGTCATAGTGATGTCTTAGTTATGTTCCCATAATTGAAAAATCTTCTCTAGTTCTTCGTTCAGATCAAAAGGCCAATCGATTATGCTAGCCTCTCCAACTTGTAAGCCCCACCTTCAAAAATCGTTGAAGTTAGGACCATGGTGGTGTGCAAACACTTAGTTACATGTAGCCATAGTGTGGTTGATGTGGCATCCATTGTTTTTATCATCAGATCATGCTAAAAGGAAAATGGTCTTGGGGGTGCTTCCATATGATGACTTTTTTAAGGATACTCTATGCCTTCTTGAGCTACCTTGCAAACCATAAAAACCCTACTTTTTTTGATGAGTAAGAAATGATGATATCAATGGTGGATGATATCTTGCCATATTGGTTGGGGCTAGCCCCCCAAGTTTTACAAGTTGAGTTAACCACCTCTTGATGATGTTTCCCATGCTCATGATACACAAACCTTTAAATTGCTAAGATTATGTTTTTTTTGTCCCTGCTAACAAGATGCAATCCTTTCCTAGGTTCTACTCTCTTGCAAATGAAATTACAAATGATGTTGTCAATAGAGGTGATGATTGGTTGTGGTGGCAAAAAAATGATGGATGCAAAGATGTATGGATTGTAGGATAATTTCGGCAAGAAAAATTTTCTTAGTAGAGGAGAGTAATATGCCTTTCATGGTGGAAAGATTAGACTTGATTTGGTGAAGGGTTTGGTCCCACATGAAGTACTGAGTTAAAATGAAAAAGAAGAATTTTGAGATTCACATCAAGGAGAGGCTTTATCATGACTTGTAAGGCATTGGCAATGTGTTGAAGACATTGGGTAGGGCACCTCATGTGATACACTATCAATTTTTTCAACTTAACATCTAGGACATAGGATATAGACAAGTGCAAAAAGATGGAGGCCCTATTCTAATTCTTTGAAGTGGAGGAATTGAGCATTCATTATTCAAATTGTGTTTAGGTGCATAAGTATGTGCAAAGACTAAGTATAGATTTGTAGGTGGCAATGCAAATTAAAATATAATAAAATATTTAAATTATATATATTTTTATTTATTTTATATTTTTAGATTTATTAAATATTATTTTTAATTTAATTTACATTAAAAGTATCACTTGAGAATCTAATGCACTTTTGTTCATGGTCCCACTTCTAGTATGTACTGTACTTTCAGGATTCATGAATCACTAGTGCTTTAAAACAATGGTATCATTCACATATTTTTGTTGTATTGCCCACCTATGTTACATACATATCTAAGCATAGAAATTATTATAAACAAATAGGAGAAGGGAGGGTCCCCTTTGGTGTAGGTCTCTTTCTAGAGCAAATCATTATTGTTGAATGTCATTAACTAGGATGGAAAATCTGTTTGTATGTAAGATGAAGTAAATTCACTTAAGTCACCATGCTAGGAAGACCAACATAGCCATGATTACAAGGAGAGCCCTGTAACTCACACAATTATACACCTTTTCATGATCAATTTCTATTACCATGATTGTTCTCTTTGTGTTATATGCCTAGTTAATGTTTTCATACATTGTGATGATATTGTTTATTGATAGGGATCTCACTTATTTTGGACTACTGGGATTTATCATGCAAATCATAATGCGATCTAGTTGTAAGCTTCAAGGATGATGTTGAGTGGATTACCAAGAAAGCTTACATATGTTGTTGCATTCAAGAAATATAAAAGATATTATAATATATATGGTACAGTTATAAACCATGTTGCCATGGTGGAAGATAGAGAAAAATATTTATTACTTTATGTTTTTTTTTTTTGGATTTTATCTTTATAAAAAATAAGTAATAAACACACACACACATTGCAATCCCACCTAGAAACAAGGGCAATGCTTGTGTTGCAATCCCTCAAGGAAAAAGGTGTAACACCGAACACAAATACAAATAAGATGACTCTTAGTTACAATTTCAATGGTCCATCACCATGCCATAAAGTTGTAACCTTCTTAGGTAAGGCTGAATCATCACAACTTATCAGAATAAGAAATAAATAAATATTTTTTTATGGTTTTAATATTTTATGATGTTTTTGGTATTTTAATATTTAAGGCATCAATGGTGCAAAAAAATAAGGAAATACCATAAGCTTTATTTACCACGTAAACATTGGACTCTACATTGACCAAACTATTCTAGGCTACATAAGTAAGATAGTACCCTAACAGAGTCTAGCCACACTTGTGAAAGCAATAATTCAAAACACATACAAAATAGGGAAAGAAATCTTACCCAAGGAATGAAGATGAACCACAACCTAGAAAATGCATGTTGTAACCTGTAACCTTCACCATCCAACTTAAGGTAAGATTTTATTGTAAATTTAAGTTTGGTAGCCCATGAGTTGTAATCTTGCATACTTTAACTTTTTTGGGCTGAAAAATGCCTTATAAGTTGCTACTGCCTCACTTCCCAAGTGGAAAAAGCAATGTCATGTATATATTTTGGCTTGGGAAAAATGCCTTGGGGGCTAAATTTGGCATTTTCATGGGTTTTTATTGGGGTATAGCCTCAACTACGTTGGAACTACCTACACCTAGTGTTGATGGTGTTATGTTTTCCATTTTCCAACAATGCCCAACATAGTTAACATAAAATCCAATGTGGAAGCTGCAAGGCCAACGTTGGAGTTGTTGGATTTTCCATTTTCCTAGCAAGGACCAGCGTAGTCACCTTAGATCTTCAACAATATTCACAAGGCCAACGTAGTCACCACATTTCTTAGCTAATTCCAACAATGCCAACATGGCTCTTCAAGGCTAATGGATATGAGGTGAAGCTAATGTAGTCACAAAAGTTTGTTTACTATTTTCAGTATCTGGTATAATTTTGATGATCCTTGGGTGTCAAAACTTGCCATAAATGGTCATCTACAGTAAGAATCACTTGAAAATGATATTAATTTGTGAGCAATCATGGCAAAAATTTTCAGCCTAAATTCAGCAATCCTAAAGCCTATAAAAGCCAAACTAGAACACTTCATTCGATTTTGGAACATTTTTACAACCATAATTGTAACAACCTTGAGCACTTAAAACCAATTTTAACATCTTATAAGACATTTGGAAAGTAAGTTGAATCTACCTAAACACTAGAGACTCTTAGTGTAGTCCTGTTACGACCAAAGTAAAACACCATTGGGCACATCGTTAACATCCAAAAGTTATAGATCTAAGCAAAAACCAACAAGAGGCTCTTGATGATTGGAGTTGAGGAGTACCTGGATCATGGAGTTCAATTGCAAAATACAACCTACCAACTCTAACAGGCTTCAATATTTATTCAAACAAGCTTCTTATGCATCTAGGCACATAATGTAAACTCTTTGAACTCTACACTTTGAGCATTTTGCTATTTTTTAATAAAGTTTAAGAGATCATTTGTAGTGCAGATTTTATTCAAGTTTAATTTTGTGTTTACTTTTACTTGAATCTACAATTTTATTTTTCTATTTCTATTTACATTTTTTTAAGTCCTTGGGTTATTGGCTAGACCATCCAAGTACCTTGAATCATCTTTCTCAAAGGCCCTTGGATTCAAGGTCAAAAAACTATTTCCGCGCCCGAGATCTTTGGTTTTTCCAATGATCAAATTTTTCAAGCACAATAGTTTTTTTGATGCTAGAAGGAGGGCCTCTACCTAAATTCTCAGCCCAAACCCATTTTTCAAAACATTTTCTGATCGATTTTCAAAAAAAATTCCAAGCAGTTTTCAAAATGCTTTTTAAATATTTTCCAAAATCAAGTGTTCTACATTTTGAAATCTAAAACCTGAAAGTATATACCCATAAAAAAAATGTTGATATTCAAATTTCCACAACTAAATACCCAACATAGTTTTTGTGGTTAATTTGGGCTTCTACATTATTTTCACAATAGTTGCTGGACTTTCTAAGGCCAGTGTAGTCACACTTGAACCTGCAAAATCCACATTTGGGATATCTTGGAAACCAACACAACCTCAACACAAAATCCAAATACATCTACTATGAAATTTTGTAGGAGAGCTAGCATAAACACTACTAGGACTTTAGTGTAGTCCTTGGACAAGCCAAAATTTTCACAATTAATCTCTTAAAACTAATGTACCTCCTTAGAAGAAAATATTCCTAGCTTGGTTTTACCAAGCAAAAGCTCATTTCCCACCACCTACCTTAGCGTAGTTGGTTGGGCAATACAATGGACTACTATACATACTCTAGCGTAGACACTGTTGGAAAAGCCAACATAGTTGGTACTTGCAACACGTCTATAACTTCCACATTTTTCCAAATGTAGTGAAGATCATTGCCACTACTGTTGGTGACCGTTTGGGACGCGACCGCCAACGAGTGTCCTTGAACAGGATTTAGGTGCTTGCTGGTCTTCTGGCAACACTAAGGCCCAAATACCTCCAAATAGACTCAGTAGTTAATGTGAGTATGTGTGTGTGTTGTTGCGGTGTGCGGTTGTGAAATATGAAACTATTGGGTTGTGTGTAAAACTACAAATGACTTATCTTAAAGAGATTCAGCCAACTTTGCCAAGTACTGTGAGTTGTTGAGAGTTCATATTTTGTTCAATTGCCTAGTCTACGCGGTCCTTATAATACCTACTTGTAACAAATAAAATTTTGCAAAAAAATTTGAGCACAACTCCACGAATCTACTTCTAATTTTCTCCAGAGAAAGAGATAGTTCCACAAGAAAACTAGAAATAGAGCAAGATTCAATGGAAATAGATAGAAAAGAAAGAAGATTTGTGTTAAGACCTCAAATGTTTAAACAAGGTAAAATGATACAAGTAAACACTTTCCAATAAAGCTATCCCAAATTCAATAACTACGAATTGTTTAAACTTCCAAGGCTCAAATAAGCAATTTCTTCAAGACAATCCTACCATGCTACCAAAAAATTGTTGCATAAACTATCGTGTACGAGACTCCATTTTGGCTAGATAATGGACGTCAACAATTGCATTCAACAGAACCTTCAAAAAACTTGACAATTTCTGATTGAAATACCACAGAGATTCACTTTAAAGATAAAAAGAAGCTATTCTGGTCCCATCAAAATACCAAAGATTTTNAATAAAAATTTTCTATTGTGCAACAAGAATAATAAGAGCAATCTAAAAATCCCAAAATTACTTGCCAAGCATGATACTATCTAAACCACTAGCTAAACAATTTAAACAAAATAAAAATAATAAGCATAACTCACAGGACTATGACAAAGAGGCTGAAAAGTTGTCTTTAGCAAGTCATCTTACAAGCAATCTTTCATAATGTCTTCTTACAAATTCTCTTCCAAGAGTCTGGTTCTGTGTCCCTTCTAACCCCTGAAGCCTTTTTATAGGGTTCAAAAGGTAGTTAAACATTCCAAAATATCTTAGCTAACTTCTCTCCCAAGTAAGGAAGTTATAACTTGCCCAAGAAGTTAGGTAAGTTACAAAAATTTTGGGTGGTTATAACCACCATAGAGATAAAAAAGCTGCAGCTGACAAGTGTCCCATTTAGTTGCCAAGTGGCCCTTCAGTCACCAAGTGGTCACCATGGAGATAAACAAGTTGTAGTTGACAAGTGGCCTTTGTATAAAAGCTATGGTGGCCAAGTGTCCTATTGTTGAATAAATATCCCATGCATATATTTTAATTTTTTTTAATTATTATTATTTTATCCTAATAGTAATAGTAACGATGGAGTTGAGGCATACATGGATGGATAAATATATACGTCTGTAGGTACAGCCAAATGCATAAGTGGAGTTGCAATGCCACGTTTTCAGCACAAGGTGGATGTCATGTGAAGCGCTCCTGGATGAACACATCGGTGACTTTTGGCTTACCCAACACATGGTCCAATTATTGCTGCAATAACATGAAATCACAAGAGCCATCACTACCGTAGCTACTCCTACCATGAAACACCAGAGAGGTGCACGCTTACGTCCACTGTTTGGCACCATCGTCTCTATCAGGTACATTGCATAGTTGTAGTGTCTCAGCATTCTAGTGTATTTATCTACAAAAATCCTACATAGCAAGGTGTTCACCACTCCTAGAACCTAGAGAGGAGCCTTGTAATGCAGAAACATGAATTGTTTGAAATTGTCCATGCTCTACAGAAAATGTAGCCCTTTCACAAGTACCAGATTGCTATCTTCACCTCTGGTTTTAAGGCATTGGTTGTTGCTGCCTGCTATCCCATCACCAGTGTCAACGATGCTACAGGGATGGATAAAGTTGACGGTGGGGATGCTAATTTCATCATTAATGTGCCGGTCACTACCTTGCCTCTAGTGTTTTTGGAAAATTAGCATGTCACACCTGGGTTGCATTAAGTTTGTTTGGTTTGGAATTGGATCAGGAAGTGGACACGTCGACTGATGATGGCATGCTAACAGTTGTCTTAATGTCTTGGCGGTTGTGCGTTCGCCTTCTGCAGGGCGCATTCCGTGTTGAAAGCTTCAACGAAAGCCCTAATTTTCTTCATAATTCTGGCAGCTTTACTAGACGCAATTTTCAAGCAACGTAGAAGTTTGTTATGAGATACGCCGATGTCGTCAATCTTGATGATGCTGCAAAAGTCACCATGCATGTTAACGTCGACAGTTATGCAGGGATGTCCTTCAACATGGGTAGCTGGAGACAGTGTTGCCGAAGCTTCTCACATC
This sequence comes from Gnetum montanum, assembly GCA_015680685.1. Lineage (NCBI taxonomy): Eukaryota > Viridiplantae > Streptophyta > Gnetopsida > Gnetales > Gnetaceae > Gnetum > Gnetum montanum. The sequence goes on from MNCI01035706.1 coordinate 390,833, forward strand.
ATTGAAATCCACAAACTCCTCCAAATTACTCTCGTTTGATGATGAAGTCCGTTGTACAAAAATGCCCTTAGGAGAAGGCAGAATGTTACAACCAAAGCACAGCAACGCAAGACTTGTAACACATGGAGAGAAAATGGGAGAAGAAGAAGTAGTAGGCTTAATTATAGGGGCCACAGAAAATGGTGTGATTTCATATTCCACATGGCATCTTCTAAGCACATTTCTGCCTCCTTCACTGCCCTTTGCGGAGCTCAAAAGATTCGAAAGACAATGGTTCAAGCAGATGTTGTAGTCCTCTATGGAAAGATCTCGCCAACACTGAACCATCCCATAAATAGTGACGTTGCTACCTTTGGTAGAACCTGCAACATATCTGCTTCGTGCATCTGAGCTCGCTTGAGCAATCAGATAGTAAGCAACTGCTGCTTAGTTCTGTCAAATATATTAGGATCTGAAACATTTTGTGGATTGGCAAAGATACTAGATATCTATCATTGTGTGTCGAAGCTTCCAAGTGAAGTTAAAGAACTCAAATTGCATATAACAAGTTTTATACCGAATTTCAGCTCCCACACAAAGCTTGCGAGTTTCTTGAATCCTATCTGGAAGCCTGAACAACTGAAACACTAGTTGGTCGTCTGGTCTCCTCTGCACTGGAACAAGCCATAGAATGTGTTATTTCCTTGCCCAACAATAGAGATGTTGAATGCTGCAGGTTGTGAAGATGCTTTCACAAGGTTATCCAAGACTGTGTCAATATTTTTGGCCAACTGAGTTCCTTTTTTGTACTTGCTAAGGTTGTAGCCAGGGTTGGTGCAGCTACGAATGACCCAGCAGCAGCATAGGATGATCAATACCAAAGCTGAGATGATGCAGCCATTCACCATTACTTTCTGTTGATGCTTATAGAAGCATAGGTCTTTTCAACTCATCGTGAAAATGGAAGCTTTACAGTAATACTCTGAATCATCTAATCCTGTTCCATGAAATGGCCAAAATGTGCCAACAACTACAACTTGCATTACATTTGTAGTTACAATTTACATTATTTTTTAGTCATAATCCCCTTTTTACATTTTGAACAATTTCACTTATTAAAATTTTGATTTAAAAATCAATTTTAAAATTTATTAAACCAAATTTTAAAACCAATAAACATGTTGTTTAGCTAATCAACCATCTTGCCCCTCGACTTAATTGGTATGGCATCTAATTAAGATGTTGTGAGGTTCTATGATCCTAAAGACCCTGCTGTGGTTGAATGTAGACAATCACTTAGACTAAGAGGGTGGAGCCCAGATTTTGCAATAATTTATTAAAACTATTATAATTTCTTATGTGCCAAAATCCAAGCAAGTTTTCTCATTCCACAAGTGGAGGTAGAATCCAAGTGTGAACACAAATTCATTAACTATAATGGGAAAGAATATATTCCTTCCCCTTATGAAAAAATACCATAGACTGATGTCCAAACATGTATTCTATTTCATCTAATTGAGATGGATGAGAAAGATGGGAAGTCAAGATCTAAGAGCCAACGCAAAAAACAGGATGAGTGTGAGGCAGAGCTTGAACCAAAAAACTTCTTAGGGAGCCTATTCTAATAATTGGCTCTCCAAACCACTATACCCACCTCTGTATCTCCTACCTAATCCATGGGGCAAGTCCCTCAACCTTTATTTCCTATCTATCCAACCTGTTTGGACCAACATCTATTATAGCAACACATTAGGCATAATTGATGTCCCAAACCACACCCATCTTCTTGTCTATGTTGTTCACTACACAATCATGGTCAGCTTGGCCATCACTAGTGGTTATCATCACTAATCATCCCTTTTCTATGATAGCAAGTCTCACAATGGGACTTCAAATAACCCATGAGTCACAAACACTCTTTGTACCTTTTATTCCTCAAGTACTTGCTCCAACCTCCTTCTCACTGGTTGGCCCCCCTACGATCGTAATGACTCAAACTCTTCCTTCACTTCCACAACTCATCATGAGGCCACATACCTCTCAACTCATACCTCAATCATTTGTAGAGACTCCATAACTCGTTGGGATGCCCCAAGGTCTATATCAAGCATCCCAAATGATTCAGGATGTTACAGAAGAGTTATTGAAGCTTAAGGTCTCCATAACCCAAATGGAAAAGTCATGGATTTCTATCAAGATGATCCAATCAGTCCTATTATCCCATAGATAACTCTTCAATTGAGCATTCATATACCTCAATTCATCAATTACAATGATGAGTATTATCCTAATGCACATCTTATCATATTCTATTTTGAGTGTTAGTTGTTACAAGCCTGGTCGCATATTATAATGTGAATATTTCCTATGTTCCTAATGGGAAAGGCTCTAAACTGGTAATACACATTACCAAGAGGATCTATATCCTCACATGAAGACTTGATATCATAATTCGTTAACTGCTTCAAGTACAACTTGAAGCCCAACACGACTCTTAACCAATTAATAAAGGTTAAGTAGGGACTCCTTGAACCTGTATAAAAACTTATACAATGATGGAATGCTCTCCTAAATGAGATTCTAGAACCCATAGTTGAGATCCATCTTCTTGACATATTCAAGGGGGAAGTTAATTATTTCATTAACTCCAAACTCTACTACATGGACTCGTGGTCACTCATATTTTCTTGAACAAAGAACATAGAGGATGCCATAGAGGTCATCCATGACCCCACCTACATGGCATATAAGAATCAACACAATTGAAAAGATAAGAAGAAGGGAAGGTAAAACAATCTATCCATGGCCATTGTGGCCAAAGAAAACAAAATAACACAGGAGTCTAAAAAAAATAAACCCAAGGCTTCCACAATGAATAACCAACCATCAACATCCAAGGCATCTACGTTAGGCAACATGAGGTTCAATTTCCAATGAAAAGACTGGTCTAAGTACACTAGGGTACCATTAAAACTATTTGAACTCCTTGACCAGGTATTAAAGAGTGGAAGAATATAATACAAATAAATGACCAAGAATGCCCATAAACAACATGATAGACTATGTGAAATTACTAAGAACCCTACTCTTGCAACCAAGGAGGATACATCAATGCCTAAGTACTTTAAAATTGATTGATTCTATCACTATCATCAACTGCTAAGTCATGACACTGATTTTTGCTTGGCCTTCAAGGATGACTTGTAGAAGATGATAAATAACATGGAGTTAGTCCTTGATGCCTCTAACCTAGTTAGATCACAAAACCAATCCTTGTAGGTCTACAAGGATCCATTGAATTCCAATAACAACCCATACACTATAGCAGCATTCAATGTGACTAATAGCTCTAGACCTGCACAGGAGCCATTTGTGATTCGCATATCTCCTTACAACGATAGAGGCCCTTCAACTTGAACTAGCTCAAGGTCCCCTTTTTTTATAAAGATACCATCACCTATGCCTCCCAAGGATTCTTTTGTCATTAGGGTACCCCCTCCCATTGAAACCAAACTAACCGTTACAACAACTAAACAATGTCCCCCTATGGTAGCCAACATAAGAACTTCTTCCCAATCAAACAACCACAACAAAAAATCATCAAGTATACAATGCAAGAAGCTCATATTAAGGCCTAAAAACAAAGACAACAAGCAGGCTAGGGCATGGAAGAAAGTAGATCTATCAAAGCCTACTCCCATCTCATCTATCCTAATGAGCTCTAATACTTAGGCTGCTTCAACCAGTTAACCATAGGAGACTAAAGAATAAGAGAAAGGAAAAAGACCAAGCCACAACAATTGAAACACAAAGTTCACATCCTAGGATGCATGAAGAAAGTTAAGAATAATAAGAATGAGAAATTGAAAACCAATGACAAGGACTTCCTTAATGCCATGGAGTAGGTCAAATAGTCTCTAAAGCAAAAAAAAAAACACATCTCTTAGCCTATTTGACTTGTTCATAACCTTCATTTCTCACTGTAAGGTGCTAGTAAAGATGTTAACTTCTATTCTCATTAGTGAGTAGTCCATCCACGTAGTGGTGGTACCTCCATGACTAAAGGAAGAAACAAAATGAACCCCCAGGATGGTGAGACAACCAAAGCTTCCCTATTTATAACCATAAGAGTAGGACAATACAAAATTCATAGGGTGCATTTTGATGATGGAGTGGCAACTAACATAATACCCTATACCATTATCAAATGTTTAAGCCTAATGGAGCACATGCAATACACTTCAACGTGTACCTTTAAATCCTTCAATGGATCTTGGGTGGCTATAAAAGGCTCCATTTTGTTAGACTGTGTGGTAGGGGAATAATTTTTTACAACGTCCAACTTCTTGGTGGTGGAAGAGACACCAAGGTTAAATATTATCTTGGGAAGGCCTTAGTGAGCTCAATTATGAGCTATTTCCTCTCCCATCCACCAAGAAGTTCACCTACCTTATGAAAGAGGTGAAATAATCATCCATGACAATAGTGTGGTTCCTTTGGTGGTTAACAACATCAACATGGGATAAGAATCTGAAGTGGAGTTTCAAGAAGATGCTCCTACTATTAACCATGTGGTCAAGAAGCTTGATAGAGCAAGAGAGGCCAAAATTGACAATAATGGGTTCATGAACACACCATGGGAAGAGCTTCCCTTCAACATGGTTAGGGAAGAAAATGGAGAATACAAGATTGTGCAAATTAGGCCATACACATTTCCTAATCTTGCAAAGATTAGGAAGCACTTGCACAATTAATGTATTCCCCATCCAATTTGCTCATCCTTGAACCTATAACCATGTAGCCTTATTTTCTTATAGCCTTCTTAGTCTAATTTAAATATTATTGGCATCCACCATTTTTGCTTTACTTTGTTTTACATTATTTGGCTTTACTTCATGCATAGCCTAAGATTTTCTTTCATTTACAATTTACTTTTATGCCTTTTATTTTAAATATGAAGCATGAAAATACCATAAAAAAATTAAAACCTAAAAAGTCATAAAAATTTTAAAATGTAAAAACATGATAAAAAAATTTTCTTTCCAAAATGTAGGGTCCACCATGCCTAAAATTGGCAAAACCTAGGATCTACCATGGCCTAAAACTGGCAAATAACGCATGGCCTGCCATGGCCTAAAAGTGGCAAATAGTGCATGGCCTACCATGGCCTAAAACTAGCAAACCTCTTATCACCATTTACAACCTATTTTACGTTATAGTAATTTTACTTATTTAATTAATATAGCCCTATAACATGAATGAAAATGTAAAACATATAACATGAATTAGACAGTAAGCATCAAAACCTATTAACAAAATTAAAATTTAAAAATAATAATAGTCTAAATGTTTGTTACATATCATGAAAGAGGTTTAAAAATTACGTAAAATAATTAACTATCTCTCAAACATCCATGACTAACTCTAGCCACAACATCATCATAGCATGATCAACATCATAACAAGTAGAGATAACCAAAGACAATAACCAAATGATGGTAGTAAGCAGCTCCTAGAAGAGGTTGAGGAGTACTTCCATCTTCACCACTAGGGCCACTAGTGTCACCTAGTACCTATGCCCCAATAACATAAGTTTAATCAATAATCAACATAATGTGAAACCAAATCTTTAGTTTTAACCACTTAGAACTAAAGCAATTCTATGAACAACTTTCATGAAAGACCAAGTAAAACCAAGTAGCATACTAACAATAGATAGCATTTTTATGGTGGAATGTACATAAAATACTAAAGGTTTTTATGTAAAAATATCAAAACCATAAAAACTATCTTGTATCTATAACAACAATCACAAAAACACCAATTTGAATTTTACAAAATTTTGCTAAAAATCCTAGCTAATAGTGAAATTATCCATAGTAAAAACTCTAGAAAAGCTAGCTAAAAATTTTGAAAAAAAAATTCAGGTGATTATTGAAAACTAAAATCCAACATGTAAATAACCTTAAGAACCTTTAAACACCACAATGAAAATGCAAAAAGTACACCAATGTTGCTCGTACAGCCAAGGAGATTTGTAGTTTTTGTACAAGGTAGTTTACACAAGAACAGAAATGATAATTTAGAACTAAATTTTTTTTCTAAGGCTAGGATTGAGTATACATGAAATTCAACAAATTTGGGAATCTACATTGTAGTCCCAAGATTGGAAAAACGTTTTTTACAAAAATCTAAAACCATAACCAAATTCAAACAAAAATTGCACAATAACATGAAACTAGAGAGAATGGGCATAACGGATCACTAATCAAAAATATCAAAAAATTCTTTTAAACCAATAAGAGTAATTCCAAATCCTCCCCAACACCTTAGAGAATCCCCAGGAACCTAGGACATTGGCTAAAAAAATTGATCCAAATTCAGTGATTCCATAGCCATTTGAACTATTAAACCCCAAACTAAAAACCCACAACCTAAAAATATAAAAAATTCTTAACATTGTTTTGTAGAAAAAATAATGCAAAAGTAACATGAAAAAAAAAAGTCCGTGAAAGCCAAAAATCTTACTTTGCACTAGCTTATGAAAAAATTCATAGAAAACTAACTTTAGATCCAAATTCAATGATTTTATAGTTATTTGAACTATTAAATGATAAACTAAAAAAAATTGCAAACACAAACATTTATTAATTTTTTAGTATGAAAAAATACCAAAGTGACATGAAAAACAGCCAAAAAACTAGAAACCCACTATACACTAGGTTATAGAAAAGTTCGTAGACAATCAACTGTAGGTTAAAATTTAGTGATTCAAAGACTAGTTAGAAGAAAAAATAGTATGCAACAACCCTATAGCCATAAAAATTAAAATTTCTAAGCCATTTTCATACAAAAGAAATTCAAAAGTAGCATTGCTTTTAGGAGGAAAAAGAGGAAAAAACACATAGAATTGATTAAAACAAAATTTATAACACAATGTAGAATAACCCCAAAATCCAAGTAATATTGAAACTTCATGAACACAAATTGAATCTAATGTAGGAATTTCATGAAATTCAATTTTAAAAAATACACAAACCTACACAAACAAAAATGCCCAAAATCTAGCAAAACTTCTTACAAAATGGTTAGAGGTTGTGTACCTGGGAGTGATGGCAAAAGAACCTTCATCAATCAAGGGCTATGGTATGTTGGAGAGATCTTTAGCAATAGTGTCAGTATCCTCCAAGGCTATATTCTTCTTAGTTCAGCCCTATTCTTTGACATCTTGAACAAGTAACATTGAAATTGACAAAACCTTCACACTTCTAGAGCCTCCTGTTGCAACTATGCCTACTCCTTGGGGTGGAATGGCTACACTATGCTAGAAATAGATGTGGTTGAGGCAAGAACAAGATTAGAGTTCTAGTACTAGGTTTTATAGGTTAAGAGTGGTAAGAGAATTATGATTTGTGCAAAATTGTAATTTGGAAACCAATCCCAAACGTATGGACCCACTAACAAAACCATGGTTTTCCAAAATGCTTATTCAAGTCTCACTTAACTTCATGATAGCAATTAGAAATTGGGACTATGCTAGGTGAGTGGGAAATTAGTTCATTTAAAAATTCAAACATAGGGTGGGGCCCACTAGATGCCCCACCAACAAGCCAATGGAAATCCTAGAACACTTGGATTTTCAGGTTTTCCATGGTAACTACGCAAGGGTTTAAGCATCCAAAAACCTTACAATAGATTTCAAACCTCAAATACTATCAAAAAACACCATACAAATATCCATACATGCCATAAAATATTATGCCCAAAGTGGGAAACCAGGTGTTGGCATTGACAGAAACTAAACACCAAGGAAGGCCAAAACTCACACTAAAACCTACTACTTATAGTAACTACGCTAGCCAACATAATCACAAATGGGATAATATCTTCTACAATTAACCAAACTCTTAATTTGTTCCAAAATTATCAAATCATGCATCAAACCCTAACCAAAACCTCCATTAACTCCAAAATTTTACAAAATTAGTCAAAAAGCATCAAAAATCATTTTCCTTGCATGGACTACCTTAACTATGCTAGCTAGTGTATTCCTAGAATATTTGAGCAAGGAATGAATACCAACAACCAAAAACAGCCTTCACAATGACACACTTTGAACCCTAAATTCTCTAATAAGCCTAAAATGCAAGAAAACCAATCAAGAATGGAAACATTTCATACTCCCACCTTCAAACTACATTGGGGATGGCTAGGAATACACTAGCTAGCATAGTCCTAGCATAGTAAGAAGAGGATGAACCATTAAAAACTAAAAATAACCTCCAAACTAACATATGTTAAACTTAACACTCTTTGGAACCTCCGGTGACCTTGCACTAACAAATTGTAAGATAAAAGAAGGTCAAATCATATTTCCACCTTGGGACTACACTAAAGAAGCTTGGAACTACATTGGCTAGTGTATTCCCACTTTCAAAACACTAAAATAGGTCACCAATATGTCAAATCGACTTTTGGAAGCATCATCTTAACTCCAGAACCCTGTTGGAGATTTCAAAGACTTCTAAACCCTACCAACCAAGTCAAAAATCAACAAAACTTAGTCTGCACCAATCAACTGTGCTAGAACTATACTAACCAGCATACTCCAAGGGTGTAGGATCACTCTAGAACCAAAAAAACCATCAAAACTAATCATCTCTAGCTTGAAACCCTTATTTCAAATACTAGTGATCCAATAACTTAGAAACCTAGTTGATCGATAATGAAATTTCACCAAAATTCAAAATTCATCTTGTGACTCTACTAGAAAAATCTTGAACTATGTTGGCCACTATATTCCCAATGTAGTTGTGGTCATAGGATGATTTCACTAGTGATTTGACACTCTAGATAGCCTAGAACCTAAGTTGAAAACCTAAAACCTTGTTTTGGCCTTACCCAACTACAATTCCACCTTGTATTGACCATGGAAATGTTATGTTTCCCTCATCTACACTGAGACCAACCTCAACTATGCTAACTAGCATAGTCCAAATGGAAAATGATCATTTCAATGCCTAAACAACCTTTAAAATCAACCATCTTGAGTCAAAACCCTAACTAAGGACACCAGTAACCCTAGGAACCTAAGAACCTGGTTTATTGACTATAGAAATCCATTGAAAGATAAGATTCACATCTTATTATGCTAGAGCAAGCCATGACTACACTACCTAACATAGTCCCAATGTAGTCATGATTGAGAATTAATGTAATTAGTATCTTGTCATCTCGAATGACCTAAGATTTGACCTAAGACATCTAGAACATTTCTCAACATTTCCCAGTGATAATTTCACCTTGTTTTGATCATGGAATGCCAAATTTCATTCATCTATGCTGAGGTAGGCCTAGGACTATACTAGCCAACATAGTCCCCACCCCAAGGTGATTTAACCAACACAACAACACTCAAAATGATCAAAAACTTGATTCAGGAAGCCTAGAACCCTAAAATCCTAAAGCGAGCTATAGTTTGGTCTTGTTTGACCATGGAAATCCTAGATTTTGGCTTAACTACACTAGAGCAACCCTCAACTATGTTGGCCAACGTAGTGATGAGGTGTAAGTACCAAAACTTCACTTTTAGTACTTTCTTTTGAGTTCCAAATGGCCTATTTAGTCTTTCCCAGACCTTCTGTTGCCCTAGGAAGCTAATGGAACATCAATATCAACTATGACATCCCAGAAACCTACTTTTCCCATGCATCTATGTTGGGACTATGCTAGCCAGTGTAGTCCCAATGTAGTCACTATTATTTGCATCATTTATAGCTTTCCAAGGATCAAAATAATGTCAAACCTCATCAATCTTTAATCCTAGTCCACTACGCTAGTCATACAAACTATCAAGAATTCAAAATTGGCAATAACAAACTTGGAAAATCATCTACTATCACCAACTACATTGGGGCCTATCCCAACTACGTTGGCCAATGTAGTCCTAGCTAGGCCCAATGTAGTCATAAGAAAAGATCTCAATTTTAACTTCAAACAGCCTCCAAACAACCTCACAAAATGCCCAAACTCACTTTTCATCCTTATAGACCTATACCATGGCCTAATAAGGCCTAAAACTGGTAAAATCTAACCTTGATTGATAAATATTAATCATGTTCTACCATATGTTTTCTACCTTGATCTATTTGACCTTATTTCATAGTGTTCTAACATGATTTGAACTTGGTATGCATTATTGACCTCCATTGCCCTATCATTTGATGTTATTTGACTTCATATTTTCATCTTAACATCATCTGGCTTTATTCCATCAATGTCTCTATCATTTGGCATCATTTGATCTTAGAGAACTAGGTTTGACAACGATTTACTCCATCAGACATCATTGTGCCCTTGTTTTACTCTTTAGAACATCATTTGATGTAATTTGACCATTATTTAAGTCTTATTTAACATCAATTGTCATTATTTGGCTATCTTTTAGGTATATTCCATGTTAGTGGACCTTCGGTCTACCTTGTTCACTTTATTTTGACGTTTATGACCTTATTTAACTATGTTCAAGCCTTGTTTAAAATATTTTGGAGATGCTTGATCATTGTTAAGCTGTCATTTGGGCTTCATTTGATCCCATTTGATATTGTTTAGCTATCATGTGGCTTTTTTCTATGATAATTAGCCTCTTAGTTCACCCCATCTACGTTATCCTATCCCATATGACCTTTGTTTATCATGTTTAAGTCTTACTAAACCTTATTTAATGGTGCTTAATCATCATTTGATCATAATTTAGCCTTCATTTGATTCTATTCTACCATCATTTGGCCTTTGTTTGACCTTATTTAGCCTTTATTTTACCTTATTTGTCTTTCACGTACCTCTAGTAACCTTTAGACAACCTTACTTAAACCTTGTTTGGCCTTTAGCTTAACATATTTTGGCTATTGCTAGAGTATTTTGCTTTATTTTGGCATTAAAGTTTGTTTTGTTAAGGGTTAGTCAATAAGGCCATACCTTCCCAATTTTGTAAAGAAACCCGAGGACAAGTTTTCATTCAGTCATGGGGACATGATAAGCGTCAAAGTGTCACGTTGATGGGGCTCCTTCGATGAGATCCCTTTTACATGGTGTTGCCCCATCGACAGGGCTATGTTGATGTAGTGTTTACTACATCTATGTGGCCTCGTCAATGTAGCCCTAAAGCAAAAACTATATGCACAGTTAAACATAGAAACCAAGTATAGACTTTCAAGAAATTTGTTCTCTGGTGGTGAAACACTCTTCTATAAGTTTAGCTATCTTTGGTTGCTTGCATGGACTTAGAGCTAGAACATCTTGATATAAAAACAACATTCCTCCATGGAGATTTGGAGGAGGGAATATACATGAAATAGCTAGAAGGGTATGAAAAATAGCAAGGTTCAGGTCTGGTTTGTAGACTGAAAAAGAGCTTATATGGTTTGAAACAAGCCTCTAGGTACTGGTATAAAAGATTTGATACCTTCATGAAGAAGCTAACTTATTAGAGAAATGTTTTGGACCATAATTTGTATTTTTCTGGAGATGTTTTAGATAAGTTTACAGTGTTGTTGTTGTATGATGATGATATGTTAATTGTTGGAAATGACATGGCAGAGATAAAACGTCTAAAGTTAAAAATGGGCAAAGAATTTGCTATGAAGGATTTTGGATAGGAAAAGAAAATTCTTGGAATGAATATTTATAGGGATAGAAAAAGGAAGAAGTTGTGGTTAAGTCAAGAAGAATACATTGGATATGTTTTGAAACATTTCAACATGGAGGATGCAAAACCTGTAAGTACACCTCTTTCAACGTAATTTAATTTATCAAAGAAGGATTGGCCAACATCAAAAGAGGATTTTGAAAAGGTGAAGAACTTCCCATATACTTCTGCTGTTGGATCATTTTATGCCGTTGGAGTAGTTAGTAGATTTATGACCAACTATGGGTGGAATCAGTAGTTGGTTGTTAAATGAATTCTAAAATATTTAAAGGGCACAAAAACACATTTCTTGTGTTTTGGAGATGCCGATCTGCACATTGAAGGTTTTGTAGATGCAAACTTTGCTACTAATCATGATACAAGATGTTCCACTATAGGGTTCATGTTTATTTTTAGTGTAGTAGTGTGTTGGTTGTCACATCTACAACCATTGGTAACTTTATCTACAACTAAATCAGAATATGTTTCCCTCATAGAAGCATGTAAGGAGATGTTATGGATGAAGAGATTACTACAATCTCTTGGATTAAAACAACAAAGGTATGTTATGTTTTGTGATAGTTTGAGTATAATCCATCTTGCAAAGAATTCTACTTTTCATGCCAAGACAAAAGATATAGATGTCCGGCTTCACTTCATAAGAGAAATCATAGAGGATGGCTTGGTGCATGTTTGAAAGGTCCATACAAAGCTTAATGTTGCTAATGCTTTAACAAAACTAGAGATAGTTGAAAAACACAATTTTTGTAGGATGAAGCTTGGGATAGCTAAAGCTTAATTAGAAGTGTGCATCTCTTGGAGGCTGGTTGGATTTTGTTTCAAGGGGGAGTTTTTTGGAAAGGTGAAGACAAATACATTACTATTATTTGTTGTATTTCCTCTTATGTTTTTAAAAGGATGTTTCATTAGAAAAAGGGAGGGTTACTTTGTAAAGTGATGTTTATGTGGGGATGTGTTTGATCCCACATGAGTTAGGATTGGGGTTTGGTACTAATGTTTCCTTATAAATAGAAGGCTAGGGGTAGCCTTTATAGGTGTGTGTGTTTTAATGTGGAAACATTGGATCAAGGTTTTACCTTGGAGATGTGAGTCTTGTTGATGTTGATCTAAGATCTACTGGAGTAACAGATTGGGTGCTTGGGAAAGATATAAGGATGACTTGTGTCCTTAACTGGCAAGAGGACTACACCTTTTTTCAGGGTACTAAAGTCATTATCATAGAATCCACGATTGCTAGGTGTCTGGGTGCCCAAGCAGAGGGTGAAATCATCCTGTCCACCACATGTGGATTGTAGGATGCTGACCTATTTTTCATAGGACCGGTTCCATGCACATAGAGTAAAAAGGTTCCCAAATCCTCCCTACCACCTATCTAGGCTCAAGCTACTGATTTGGTGGATCGGTTCTTTGTGTAGTCTGGTAATGGGTCCAAGCTCTAGGGCATTCATTTTTCCTTTCTCAAATGCTTAAAGCTTGGGATTAGGGTTAACTTACCCTAGTTTTTTCTAGCAACACTGCAACAACAAAAGTGAGGTCACCACTTTGGGCTTAGTTTAGCCTTGTGGTAGGGGGGTAGTAGGGGTGCAACCTTAGGCGGAGTTGGGGTTTCCCCCCTTGGGGTCTTCTCTACCTAGGCCCTTCCTTTTGGCCTATCCTGGGGTTTTGGGTGCTGGACCTATGATGACTTAGTCTAGGATGTGAAGTAATTGTGGGGGGCCATGGACCTCTAACCCCATGGCAGTGTTGGATGTCTCCCCATGTGGAGTGTTAAATCACATAGAGAGGTGAGATGAGAAGCTGCATCATGCGACAACAAAGGTAGTGATTGTTGCGTGCGATGCAGAGCATTGAGAGTGGGAGGCCAAATGGGATAAAGCCCTCATGTTCACGTAGATTGGGTTGGAAACCCATTTCTACAGGTGAGAATATGAGCTAATTCAACAACAAGCCTTGTAGGTGGAGGTTGCCCAGGCTCGACTGGTGGATGAGATTCGGGCTCAAGTCCAGGAGGAGTTAATTCAGAAGGAAGCCACTCATAGAGAGCATGAGGTGGCTGAGCAAGCATAGCAAAAGCAAGAACAAGAATAGGAAAGGTAGAGATAGCAATAGTTGGATTAGATGCATGAGTAGAGCGTGTGCCAATGGCTTTGGGATGGACGGTGTCTATACATCGTCCTAGGCATCAACTACGATTGCTCATGGGGGGAGCTTTGACATCACATCTGCCATACATCTGTGCACTTCCACCTAGATAGGGGAACATCAGTCAATGAGTGGAATCTGTGTGAATTGGCCATGTAGGCTATTCAATAGGCCACCATTTTTTTGGATTCCGAGCTTCACCGTAATATGTTGGATATCCTCCATGTCCTCAAACATCCACACTACACCTGTCATAGACTACTGACATGCCCATAGTGGGGTTGTTTCTATTGCCCCCCCTGGCAGCCTTGGGCCTTGTGTTCTGTGTTGTTGACTTGGATTGGGCCTGGTGGGTGCTTGGTTCCTCTATGGAGAGAAGAATAGGGTCCTTTCACTATGTAGCCAACTTATGGTCTTGGTGACCTCCTTAAGATGGCTCATGGATCAATGGTAAATGGAAGATTTGTCACCACCTACAGAGCCCTACTGTTGCTATAGCTGCTATTATGAAAGTTTTTTGAGTCTTTTGGTAGCTACAAATGTCTCTAGTGTAGTCTTTGACACTGTAGGTGGTGGTGGTGGCTATTCCTCTTCTTGCAACCTAACCGTTGCCTTATCCTTCATCATCTCCTACTAGGATGCAATAGGTGCTATTCCTTCTCTTTTGCACAACTTGCATATGAGGCATGGAAAGGAAGTGTTTTCCTTCCCTTCTCATTTTCCTTGAAGTGTTTTTCGATCTATAGGAAAATGAGCTGGGGTAGGTTGACTAGGAATTTTCCACTTAAAGTAGCACATGCCTAGGTGGAGAAAGCTATCACTTTACTAGGCCTCATTGTTGGATTTATGTGATAAGCCAGAATTTTAAAGTATACTCTCTCTGCCTTTGTGAGAGCACCATACTCCTTGTGGTTCACTTGATAGCATTGTTGATCACACTTCTTTTTAGCTTCTGGGTCCACTTGCATTGATATTTCCACCAACTTTGCCCTTGTGTTGGGCAAACTGAGGGCCTCTGCTATGGCCTCAACCGAGTAGAAGATGGTTATATCTTTGATCTTTATTGATGCATCTCCTTGTTGGTTGTTCCAAAATAAATAAGTCTCCCCCTATACTATTCTCCATTGTTAGACAAATTAGGCCACAAGGGAGACCCTTGCAGTTGTGTGTGGACCTCCTTTGATGCTAGCTCCAAGAGGGATCCAAATTTTACTTCTTAGAGAATAGAACTTTGGAATTTCTTGGTCTTGATGCACTCCAAATAGACCTTCATTAGAGTGATCTCCAGGTTAGGCCATGGCCTAGAAGCCTCATCTTTCCTGAATTGTCCTATTTCTACTATTGGAATCTGCCTCATAGATTCCACTTTGGGTTCCTCCCTAAAAGGTCTAGTAGCATGGGTCACCATGGCTACTTGCTCTTGGGGTTGCTGCTATTGTTGGCCTCATCCTCCTCAAGGTTGCTTTTCCCTGGGTTGTGAAGGCCCTCTTGCTTGTGGTTCTCGTTTGGATGCCATTTGTGATCACAAACATAATCCATGATTAGATTTCTAGGTTAGAACCCTTAGTTATTTGCATACCTTTCTTCATTAGATTTGGTTTTGTTTTGATTTCTATGTGTTAAGTGTTAATTGTTGATGAGTGGTGAGGTACCCCTACACTCAACCATACGAAACGAGCGTAGCATGCGCGATCCAGTCGAACTCCGTAGACTAAATGCCTAAACGCCCCATGGAACACTTGGGGTTAATCATTCGTTGTCTTCCCAGACTTACTTGTTGTTGTCATGGTGTATGGTTAAGTAAGTCTGAGGTATATGATTTTTTTGGTCTTTTATGGTTTTTCTCCTATGCTATGAGGTGAAGGGTTGAGAAACTAACTAACTCTAACTAATGTCCTAAGTCTAAATTAACTGGTGTTAGCATCCATTCCCACTTACTGTACAAACCCTGAACCGATGCAACTATGGCTACCAAACGCTAATTGTTACTGGGATCACCACACATAGTACTGAGACACTTAACTAGCCTAAGTGTGATAAGCAGCCGATTCCTTGACTAGCCGTACACATCCATAGATGCTCGTAATGAAGTCATACTCGTACGCACTAACAATAGGTAATAAATATCATGTAAGAAAAACTATCCATGTACTGCAAGGTTTATCCACAAAGCTCATCTTTATTGCCATACACAACTTGCGTTTAGGTACAAAGCTGCTCGAATAAAGAGCCGTTCACTTGGGGACTCCTACTGTGGGCACATGGAAAATATTCTATCTCTGGAGTGATCAAACTGCCAGAGTTTTGCTACTTTTAGCTAGGATGGGAAATGAGAGGAGTGCCACCTCTTATTTATAGATTTGAAGGCGGACCGCGATATCGCGTACACGATATCATAGGGAACGATGCGATATCACGTATGCAATATCGCGGCTTGTGCATATCACGTCACATCATACCCCCATGACTGAATGAAAACTCATCGTCGAGTTCTTTACAATAATATCAGGAAGGTATGGAATTATTGAGGGGAACAGAACTAATGGGATGACCTGTGAACAGATCATTATTACAAGACTTGACAAAACTAGTGTTCATGACAACAAGGGTGAACACCCAATGACATCAAGCCTTTGTTGGTAGTTGAGAGAGAGAAAGAAGTGCTACTGCTGCCAATGCCAAGATTGCACTTTCGTTGTCCATCCATAAGTACGCCATCGATCTTGCTCCTTGCATAGCTGCTTCAGCGCTGCTCCATTCCAAGTGTTTTGCTCTAGCTCCAGATCCAATCCATTGTTTGCACTATCGTCATCTGCACACACAACACAATCATATATTAGCAAGTGTAAATGAATCATTATGTAATTAATACCTTGCTTTGGTGTGGGTTCATTGGTTAGGTTGTGGTATGGCTAATATGGACCTAGGAATATGTTACCAATGACTACCAAAGGTGTAGGGGGTAGGAAGAAAAGTAAAAATTAAAAAGTTCGGGGCTAGGAGAAAATCAAAAAAAGCGGGCCCCGTACCTCCATGACTAATCGCGAACCTCCGGTAGCGTTAGAATGGAGAAAGGAAATGAGTAAGAAGATAGATAAAAAGGAATAATGGAAAACATTAGTGAAATGGATGTCAAGATGATAATGAACAAAATAAGAATTAATTGCAAAATTTTAAGGGAAAGAAGTTAACTAATGCTCCAAATAGGAATGTTAGTGGGTCCTCCCCAAAGTAGGCTCATGCCCTTAATTCCCTGACAAACCCACATTCAAAGAGTCCGTAGGCTTTAGGAATGTCTTTTGGAACAAGAGTTAAAGTCTTAACCACAAGCGTTTACCAAAAAGAAAACAATGCATCAACCAAAATATATACACTAATGATACGACCTGCAATGAGGTGAATAACAGAGAGAAGGATGGAGAGGAGAGAAGAGAATGGAATGAAATCTCAAGAACAAGGTGGTGGACAGCCCCTTGTGTGTTTTATGATTAATGTGACTTGGCAAGTCTCATTCCAACTCCAGCCTTAAAGCAACCACTTCTAGTGACTTCGCATCAATGCATTCTGCTAAACCATCCACCAGGATAACGAGGATGCATCTCCAAAGAGCCACCACCATTCCGACGAACCAAATGAGTGAATGGGAAGCGAGAAGTGCCCTAGTTAAAGGGAACACTTTTGGTTCCATAACCAGTGCTTGTAGCCCAAATTTTATTTCTTCTAAGGGGTGTGCTTTGAATTCTCACTTAGTTTTTTTTTTTTTTTTGTGTTTTGTGTTTTTATGCGTAAGAACCATACCATAAAAAGACTTCTTATTTTTATTGTCTCAGCTTCCAATAGTGGGTAACATCGGAACGGTAAGAAAACTCAAAAAGAAAATAGCCAAGCACCCGAGAGAATTACCAACACAAAAACATCAAGTTCCCTTGAAGTCACACCCTTTGTAATCCTTGAGTCCTTCCTTAGTTTGAGAAATACCCAGTCACCGATTCGTTAAAGTTCTTATTAGAAGGGGACTATACATTTCCAAGCCAAGAGAAACCATAGAAATTGGTGGATGGATGGATGAAGTGATCTCATTGCCTGCCATATCAAAAGAAACATACCTTAGTATCAACATTGTGACTTAAAGGTAAAAACCAAACATTAGCAATTAATATGAAAATAAGTCATACCATCATTCCAAACACTTATTATGGGACAAACTTACATGGTGGATACACGCACACACAAAAAATGGAAAAAGTATAACGATGTTGTAAAACAAAAATAGAAAAGTTAAAGAAATTTGTAAAACAAAAATGTGTAAGACAAAAATTTTGTAAAACAAAAACATGTTAAACAAAAACTAAAAAAGAAGTGAGGGCCCCATATGATCAGCATAGATGATCATCTCCCCCGTGACTGAGTTGTAAGGGAGAGATCTGAAATAATGAGCGTCTATTTGAATTTCTAAGAAGTGCCCAACTTCTCCCAATTGATGATCTTAGATTCAGGGGTGGAAGTTGTCGATGCTCATGTTCCAATGTATATATGCTTTCATTGTTAGCATGAGTTTCCTCAGTTCGTTACATGCATATTTTGTTGCTCCTATGAGTAGCTATCAACCACGGGGTGTCTACTACTTCTTGTGTGCTTGCTGCATACAGACATCTTTGTTGCAAAGTTTCAAGGGCACACCTATTACATGGAGGAGATGAGCATCCCTCCATGTCATCACCTGATGAATCATTGTATGTGATGCATGGAACTTTCCTCTTCTCGATCTTTCCACATATGTTTATCTTAGAGATTTCCAAGGAAAGATCGCGGATCCTAAGGCATGCATCTACTGTGCTTAGCCATGCCCTTCCCATTATAATTGGGAAGTCCCCTTCATTATTTTTCACTTCAATCACCAAAAAGTCAGCTGGGTAGGACCAACCACACATAGTGGTAATAATGTCCCCCACCAATCCCAAGGGAATGGTGATGGACTGGTCCGCCAGCTCTAGTTGAATGTTGCTCTTCTTAAGTTAGGGCAGGTTCCAAGTGTGATACATCTTTCGTGAAATTAAGTTGACTCCGGAACCTAAGTCAAGAAGAGCCCTATGTGGTTTATTTTCGGCGATCTGTAAATACATTGAGGGACTCCCAGGGTTAGTTAATTTCCTGGGAAGGTGGCCTACCTTGATCCAGTCAGTTATGGTATGCGTTAACATAACCGTATGCGTTATGCCCTGTTGGACTGAAGGGTGCTCCGAAGTGTCAGATTGTGGAGGCGTGTGCATGGCCTCAACCACTTGTTGCGAGAGTTTATCTAGGCTTTTGGTTCTGAAGTAAGGCCTTCTCTTTTTACAGTTGTCAGAACCAACAGCAAGTTGGATATTTACAGCTCTTGTAGCATGACATTGCTACGGTTAAGGAGGAAGTTCCCTTTGCATTGTTGGAGCAGGAGGTGTTACGGGAACTACTTGAGGTGGAAGAGGTGCAGATGGATTAGGAGGATGGTGTGGGTATGGAGTGTCTCCTGGAGGAGAAGGAGTCCTTCTGAAGTACTCCTGAACTTGGTAGTGATGATTGGGAGTTGCGTGACCCATAGAGTCACTTGGAGAAATCGGCTGCTGCACNAATCTATAGCCACATCAAAGTTAGTGATTTTCCCCTTACCCTTGTTATGTGAAGGGCTTAAATCTCTCCACTTTTTCTTACCTTTGTCACTACTTTGCTCTACCTTAGACTCTTCTAAAATTTTTAAGACGGTTTCAATTTTAGAGTCTAAGGGACTCCATACATCGTCTACCAACTCTTCAGCTTTTCCTTGGGTTATGAAGGCCCTCTTGCTTGTGGTTCTCGTTTGGATGCCATTTGTGATCACAAACATAATCCATGATTAGATTTCTAGGTTAGAACCCTTAGTTATTTGCATACCTTTCTTCATTATATTTGGTTTTGTTTTGATTTCTATGTGTTAAGTGTTAATTGTTGATGAGTGGCGAGGTACCCCTACACTCAACCATACGAAACGAGCGTAGCACGCATGATCTGGTCGAACTCCACAGACTAAATGCCTAGACGCCCCATGGAACACTTGGGGTTAATCATTCATTGTCTTCCTAGACTTACTTATTGTTGTCATGGTATATGGTTAAGTAAGTCTGAGGTATATGATTTTTTTGGTCTTTTATGGTTTTTCTCCTATGCTATGAGGTGAAGGGTTGAGAAACTAACTAACTCTAACTAATGTCCTAAGTCTAAAGTAACTAGTGTCAGCATCCGTTCCCACTTACCGTACAAACCCTAAACCGATGCAACTGTGGCTACCAAACGCTAATCGTTACTGGGATCACCACATGTAGTACTGAGACACTTAACTAGCCTAAGTGTGATAAGCAGCCGATTCCTTGACTAGCCGTACACACCCGTAGGTGCTCGTAGCCAAGTCGTACTTATCCCACGTTCTAGGAGTGAAGGGTGAGAGAACCTAACTAGCCTAGGTGCGATGAGCAGCCGATTCCTTGACTAGCCGTACACACTGGGACTACCATTGGGATTACCAAGCGTAGATCCTAGAATACGCTACTGGGCTACCGAGTAGTCACAATGCTCGTAATCAAGTCGTACTCATACCGCGTTGCGACGAGCAGCCGGTTCCTTGACTAGCCGTACACATCCGTAGATGCTCGTAATCAAGT
>MNCI01035706.1:417412-436188 GCA_015680685.1 Gnetum montanum
TTTTGTTATTTTGTTTCATTTAGTCATGTTCTTGAATGGTTGGGGATATTTTCACCCCTAATGTTGGGTGTTGGGAGGGGGTAGCCCTTAGCTGATTTTGGGATTTGCTTTGCAAGGATGATGTATTTTGTACTTTACTATTTATATTTAATAGATAGCCTGAATTTTCTCAAAATAAAAAAAAAGAAAAAATAAAAAACAACCAAACTCAGCATTGCCCATTAGAATCAAACCCATGGCTTGAGCTTTCAAATCAAGAGTCTCTACCAGTGAATATTGTTGAGGTTTCTCCTTCTCATTTTGGAGGGGTTTTGGCCCCTGCCATTGTAGCATTTTTTGGCTGTAACATATTACCAACATTTTCCTCCCTCCCCCCTCTCCCCTCTCCACAAAAAAGAAAAAAAAAGGAAAAAAAAAAAGAAAGGTGAATTGTTCTTGAGATTTCTAATTATACTGAAAATGTTATTAAATTTTTAATCATACTTTTATGGTTTCAGCATTTAAAGTAGATGGAGATGTCAATTAATGTATAGTTCAATAGGTAAGTTCACTACTTTGAGTGTAACAAATTGCAAGTTTGAGTTGTGTTTGAGATGCTATTATGTTATTAGTTATGTTCTACCTATGTTCTACAAAAGTACTATAATTTTTTGTGGCTTGGGGGTATATATAGTCAATGTTTTAGTTCAGAAAATGTTAAAAATGTTAAGGAGATAGTTCACTTGGTTAGAACATATGGCTTGTGCTGTTCATAGAAAATCATTGTCAAATCCTTTGCCTTCCTTAATGAGTTAGCAAATATTGATGGAATAAAGAAAGCATCATAATGATGTTTCAATTTTGACAACCCCCTAAAGTAGACCAAGATGATAAAAATCAACGTGTGCATGTCATACTCATCGTTATAATCAAATATGGATGACAGCTTTCTTAAATTTCAACCTACAATATTATGATTACATCAAATTTCAAACCAATCTAATAATTAATAAAAATATATTTCTCTTTTTATTGAATAATTAGCAAAAGTTAATAATAAATAGTATTTTGATTAAAAAAAACATTTTAAAGCTTCTAGACCAAACTCTTAATCCTAAAGCATATCTTTATTGATTTTGAAGTCAGACAAGAATATACAAATTTCAATGTGATAAAGAGGTATTCTAAAACTATTCATAACTAAGATTTAGAAATGTCAAACTTCTTAGGAAGAAAGGGACAGTATACAATATGAAGGGTTAAAACGTGAAATGGGAACCGTATAACTTCCCCACTCGTATTTGCATTCTTGTTTACAGCATGGATTATTTTCTTATTGTCATGTGATCTCCTCATTTGGATGTAGGTATCTTTGCCTTTTCTTAGCTGAGTGGGTTTTCAACACTTTGACTTCTTCAGTTAACAACATTTTATTGCTGAATGTCTATCAATTTATAAATTCGGTTCGGTTATCTTATGAATGTTTGTGTATCCTGGTCATCAAATCCTCATTTTGTCTTATGTTTGTGAATTACCAGGAAGTTAAGGTTGCATTAGAGGTAGGGGTTCCTCGTATTGCTAGAATTTCGGTTTTTGAGGTTGGTCATTACTGGTTAACATAATTTCATTTTTTTTTTCAAATTTTCAATTATTGTATTCTGCAACCAGACCAAACAAACTAATGAATAAAAGATTATGAAGGTGCATATTTTCCAGCCTTAATTAAATTTTTTGTAATAGGTCTAAGGTTGTTTTATTAAAATGTATTTTTTAGAAAATTAGAAAATTCCTTATATAGAAGGTAAAGAGTCACTCAAAATGTCTGGGCGCCTATAATGTATATTGGCCCCAAAACATGGAGAGAAAAAGGCATTTTTTTGTATTTAGATCACAAAAAATGAATGGCCTCAATGTACGTGTATCTACAGAAGAGGGGTTTGGCCATGAAAGATTTAAGGATGAAGCTGCCTCGGCATGAGAACGAGGTCTCTTTGATGTAATCCGAAATTTGAAGAATGAAGAAGTTTGTTTCTATTGAATCTCCTGTCTTCTCCACCTCTTTTATCATTTCATGAAGCTTCATATAAAGAAGAAAGATTTCCCTTGATGGTCTCTCAAATATCTCCCATCATCTCTCATTCATCTCACATTAGTTCTCAATTGATCTCTCACATATCACATACTCTTCCAAGATCTACGCTATTACATCTCATGTAAAATGTCTTCGGCTGTATAATTCTGATAGTGAAATTGTTGATGTGTTTATTTTTTAGTGTTGATACTGGCATTTCATTTGAAGTCTTTGACTGACATGTCTCCATATGCAGACGAATGTATTGTCACGGAACAACCTGGTTGGATATTGTGAAATAGATTTACATGATGCATTTGAAAATGTAAGTATCATTTTTTGAATTTAAACAACTTTACAATTGTCTTAGGATTACTTCACCATATTATGACATGATTTGTAGCTTTTCCATAATATAAATGTTTATACAAGTACATTGCGTTGGATAATGAACAGGTATTATTTTCTAATGGCATAATTGCAATTTTACTTGTTAAGAAAGGCATCATAATTAAAAGTATGATTTATTTTACGGAGATGACTCAGCAGAGGTACTGTCTGCACAGTAAGTGCTGTTCTTTTTCCCCTAAGAATGAAAGTGCAGTCTCGTTTGTATGATGTACCATCAACCAAATTTACATAGTATTGTCAATGTCCAAGTTGCCTGCTATGCTGTTCTTGCCTATTAATCTGAGAGTCAAGTTACATGTCATGGAACTGATGATATATTGAAATGTCGCAAACTAATAAGCTAGTTAAGAAACCTCAGGATCTCTGAAACTAAAAGAATTTTAACTTATGTTCTCCGAGACCCTCTTGCCACACCAGTTTTAGATTGCTTTTTCACAAAAAAATTTTTGTCGTAGTGTTGCCTGGTGGATGTCAACCTGTGACCTGGTTTTGTAACAATTATATGCTGGGCAGTTTTCTGTGCCTTAAGGTAAGGGTCAAGATTTAAATGGTTGTAGAATCCCAGGCAGAGTTCAGGGTGGTATAATGATAATAATAGGAAGGGAAAAGTATGTGGGGTAATATGTGTTCAGTTTGAGCTAGACAGACATAAAAATTCTGTTGATGATATATTAATTCCCTCAAAGTCGAAACATAGATGACTGTTCATCCCAATTGGGATTTTCTTGCGTTTAAACATACTGTTGTGCTATTATTTGAAATTGTAACAGCAATAAACCATATCACGGTTAACTTCTAAACTTTTATTTTTAAAATTTGTTAATGCAGGAATCACCTATCGTATCTCAAACACTTGATCTATATGATCCAACTACAACAACCAAAGTAGTTGGAAGTATTTCAGTTTCGTATGCAATTGAGGTAAAATATGGCTTTCCTGTACAGTTTCTAAATAAAATTCATATAACCTTATGACAGTTGCTAATGCTATCTTTTACCGATTTCAGTGAAGTTTCTGAACAATTGTCTTCATATGATGAACATTGCCTGAAATATTTTCTGAATTCAATGTGAGCCTTTTGTAATATTCATTGTCAATGGTATTACAGGACCCAGAAGACACAGAAAGGCATTTTGCTCGGCGACTGCTTTCTATTGTGGTAAGCTTTGTAGGACTAAGCTTTGTAGGACTAATGTGATGGTTCTTGTGGTCTGTTTCCTTTGAAACTTGTTTAAAGTTGATAGATGCTAGAAATTGATTGAATTGACATTTTCTTTCCATAGATTAAGAATGCAGGTCACCTTTTCAGGCAAAAGATTCCGGGTTGTGGATTGCATGGAATCGCAACCTGGAATTGTCTTGAATTGTATAATTAAGAAATGATTGAAAATAAAAATTTTAAATGATTTTGCAATAAACAAGCTCTTCTATGAATAAAAACATTAAACAACATATACTTTTAAGTTTTAACAAAATATAATCTGGTAATAGGGGCAATAATAACATAAACCCACTGAAATATGATTTTATAATTAACTATTACCAATGTTTGTTGCCACCATGAGGGCCTGCATGTCTGCCACCTGGCCATACATAATTAGAATTGAAACAACATTTTGCCTTTCTTCTTATTGAGAACAACAATGCCACATTAAACCAGTGCGTATTTATTATTTCTTCGCACATAGAAATAAACCTTAATGCAAGGCAACACTAGCGCCCTGATGGTACTCCAACATGGCTTGCAAAACTAGTGGCTGGCTTCAATTGTAGAACCAATGCTTTGACATTGTTGGAAGAACCAATATCAACCATAGGCTTCAAAATTCTAGCAAGGCAACAATCATTGCTCTGACATTGCAGGTAGCATCGATGCAAAACCAATAGCAACCACAGGCTTTGAAGTTGCTGAACATGCTAGCAGTAAGAACTAATAGGGTGCCCAACTATGATATTATTCATTGTTATGTAATCACACAGTACTAAAAATAGTGATTCTAAATTACATATTTGCTTTTATTTTTGGAGAACGTTGCCACTGAGCAGTAGGATGAGGTGAGCAAGTTGAAGTTGAAATTGAAATTGATTGCAAGTTCACCATTATTGCTACCCTCCTCATGTTGCGTGGGCATGGGCCTATGACCAATGAACAATAGACATCCATTTATAGTGGCCATTTGCAGTAACTGTGTCTACCAATCAACCTTGAAATCATAGCACAATAAGGTGCTTGCTAACAATGATGGCCGGGATACGTATAGGGAAATGTTAATGGTTTGTGTTTGTTGGTAAAATCAAGATCGCGATTCTGATCCGATTTTATACATGTTTTTGTGAATTGCAATCCAGAATTGTTTGGATCATGATTCTGATCTGCATTTTTAATCTATGTTGCTTTTCTTTTCCTATGTTATGCTATATACTATTAACATTGCTAAACATTTCATTTTGTGTGACAGTTTATAAATGATTTATTTTATTTGTATTTTCTTGTTCTATTCCAAATTACAAACTTTGTATATTGTTATTTCTATTTAATAGTTTCCTGCATCGTGTTTTATTTGTAGTCTCTATTTCTAAATTTCCTTAAAAATGAGCACCAAGTTAATAGCTCAATGGTCCTTGGTCATATGCTAAGTTACTAGCATCTACAAGGATAGAGTTTAAGCAAATGCATCATGAAATCACCATGCAGAAAAAACCAATGCATTGTGAAATTGGCACTCTGAAAAGCTTGTACTGCTTGTGCACTTTGGCCTGGGATACCAGGAGTTTCCTTTTCTAATAAAATTAAAATTTCTTTAGAAAGTTCTATTTATCAAACTGACCACTTTGTTAACCTAAAATTTTATACTTCTATGCAAGAAATTTTGATCAATTTAAAGGATGCTATACAATGAACACTTGGAAAATCCATGTTCTCCATAAACATATCCTATTCTCTGAAGAGTGACTGTTTGTCTAGATGGACATGCATATAAAAAGTGTGTATAATTATTTTTTGTGATGCTTCATCATATCTTCTTTTATAATCAAATCTTAATTAAGTTAAAATAGGTACATTATTTTATTCTGGGACAGATTCTAAATTCAAGAAACTATGGGATTGTCGATTGCATGACATAACTCTTCCTGAAGTTGTATGTTTCCTCTTTTTTCATTCAAAGCTACCGAATATTTTGTGTTCCTTTCGGGTATTAGAGGACGCCTTTAAAAAATTATTAACAATTTTGTTTGATATTTTCATCAAAGTATGATTTAGGACCCACTTCAATTAACTTCTTAAAATCCAATGCAAATTTTTTATTCTTTCTAATATATTCCTTTGTTTTACAAATTTGAAATTTGCTAAGGAAAACAAGAACATGCTGCACCACTAGCAATTTACTATGGTCTATAAGAGAACCTTAACATGAATGTAGGTTGATCAACAATGGGCTATAAGAATGGCAGAAATATATGTTGCATGTGCTACATTACAACATTCGCACACCTCGCTTGCTCAAATGTCTCACAAAATAGCCCTAAGTGTTTTATATCCTTGTGTTTTTTTTCTCGAATGACTCTTTTTGTTTTGATATATTTATACTTTAATATCAGGATTACAATGAAGATGGAAAATTGTCACTTGATGAGTTTCGTGACTTGATAAAAGCATTTGGGAATAATGTAGCAAATAACAAGGTCAGTAAATCAAAAATTAAATGCTTTAATAAATAGATTGTGTATTGACTTTGTTGAATATCCATTTTTTGCCTCCTATTTATTTCTAATGGAGATTTTGTGATGTTTTTTTTTTAAAATACAGTTGGAGGAAATGTTTAGAGAAGCTGATCATGATGGTGATGGTGTTGTCGGCTCTGATGAACTAAGTAATCTTCTTGCATACCATAATGGAAAGTAAGAAAATCCAACAACTTTTTAATCTTGTATCTATGTTTGAATAGACCCTCTCAAACACATTGACCATTTTTGAAATTCTCCTTAATATTGCAACAAATTGGGTTAGAAAATTGACATCAAGTCAAAGGGCACCTTCCTCTGTTATTGATTTTTATACAATTATAAAGCAGCAGGGCTACTAACTAAAAGATGTATCAAGGTCTATGTTAGATGACAGTAAACATAATGTAGGAAAGATTGTTATAATTATTTTGAAGGGGAAGTTTAAGCACCTTAAAGAAATTAATACTATTCTTGTCATCCACTTGTGCAGCTGAACATTTTCCTCTCTCTTTTGACCAATTTTCTTCTACAATTTTCCTTTTTTTCCTCCTTAACTAATAGTAGGATTCAATGGATAATGGGTTCTCCTTAACTAAATGTGTTACAATCTCTTACAGGATAAGTGCAATGCCACATATGCACACTTGTGTCACAATCCCTTGTGGGATAAGTGCAACACCTCACACTAACACACAACATTGCAATTTTCTGTGGGATAGGTTCCCAACATAATACAAGATAACATAGAAATAGGAAATGGCTCCTTAGTTATGTCACAATTCCACACATCTAATTATTTAACTTATTATATATTAATTATTTTAATATAATAACTAAAATAGGAATTGATTAATTTTTGCGAGGTTGATCACTCAACTCTTCTTCTTTTTGTAGTTTAATGACACATTGGATTGGAAAATAAAAGGGAAATTTGAGTTGTATTCATTGCATAAACTCTTAACTCTGCTTGATCAAATAGTTCCAGGCCATGTAAGCATGACAACATTTTAAGAGTCTCGTCATATGGTGAAACAACTCCTCAACACACACACAAAGCAAGAAAAATAATACTTAGGAAAGGGAGGAGCTTTGTACCCAAAAAAGCAAAGGAAAATGGAATGCAAAATGGCCCTCTATGAGTTTCCTTGCCTTGGTATTTATAGCTTTTAGAATGGAAATGAAGAGGTGTGTTAGCGTCTTGGTGCTAGCGGCATGATGTTAGCACACAAGATTACTTTTCAACCACCTTTCCAAGGAAATCTTGTCGGAAAGGTTTAGGGATGCACTAGCTTCAAGGAGGCAACATAGGAGGTGTGTTTGCTCTAGGGAGCCAATACATCCCCATCACCAAAAGCTTGATTTCATATTTAGATGGATCCAGAGTTGAGTACACATGTCTCAATTGACCTCTCCAAGCTTGTAGAAAATCCAAAATCCTCAAGAGATGTCAAGACATGGTCTTAACAAGGAAAAGTGGGAAAGGAAAGAGAAAATACCTCTACAAGCTCAAAGAGACTAGCACATCTTGCTAAACTAAGTCTAGACTAACATGGATGCCTCATCACATTGTGTTGACATCATGGGTGTGTCATGAGCCTTGTAGTTTCCACGTAGATGCTATGGGTTCATTTCAAATGTGACATGAACATGGGCTAGGAGCACATGAATTTCTTAAAAAGCTTTGTTTAATATTAATAACAAATCCTAAGATCTTGTGACCAAATGAAGAAGGTGGAGGAGGAAAAGGTGTCGGTGGCAACAATGGAAGTTTTTTAAATTTGGGGCCCATAAAACCTCAAAATTTGATAAGAGTGCCCTTAGAAAAATGATAGAAACAACAACTCATATAGGGAAAGACAACGTTTTGCAACTACTGGAGGGCATCTTCTATCTATACACCTTGTTAATAATTTCTTGTTTCTCCTTAGAGGGAGGAAACCCTGCAGCCTACTGAAAGCTCTTATACCTTTCCTTGTTCTAATCCTACATGTGCTTTTCCAAGTGTTGCATCTTGGTAGGATGCAATGTGCATGATGTTTGCCTAATGTATTTTCTAAGGTTGTCCAATGATGTATCCTTGTTAATACCCATCACAGAGTATGGATAGTTGCCCAATCTGAACCACAGTCTAGCATTGAGGGCAAGATTCTTATACTAGTGTTCTCTCATGTTCTTTTCTTCTAGAAATTCCTTTGCACACCTGAATAACTTTTTCTTCTTCTGTTCTTGTTCCTCCTCCTTTGTATATAGTTGCTTCTTCAACTCTTCCTAGATGCATTCCTCAAGGATGCTCTGCTAGATCCTTTTCCATTTCTTGTTGCTATTGTGCTTCTTTCTCCATTTCCTATCTCTGCTCTCCCTCCAACTTGCATGCACACTCCTCGTGCTTCCTCTAGGACTATTTTTTATCCCTCACTTGCTGCTCCATCTCCAAGATGACCTTGCCTAGCTCAGCCCTGAACTTGTTCTCCATTTCCTTCCTTAGGGCCAACTTTCTCTCTGAGAGCTCCTCTCATAGTTAATGTTCATGCTCCTTTTCTCACTCCGTTGGTTTGTTTGGCATCAGCCCCATCCCTTGTGAAGAGGAACAAGCAGAAACCCTCCTAGGGGAGGCATTCCTTACAACAAAGGAGGCTATTGACCCATGCTTCCTATGTTGTTGTAGATCCTAGTGAAACACCTAGTCCTCCATTTCAGGGGTGGCAACGGTACCAATGGTCTAGCTAGCCTTCAAAATTCCAAGATTAAGCTCGAATGTCTCCCCTACCACTGTTGTTGGAAAACAACCAAAAAGAATCTAGGGAGGTTAATAGGCTTGCCTAGTTGTAGATAATGTAAAAAGGCATGGACCCTCTACAATTTGGACATGTTTCCTGACTATATGAAAAAATATTCAACAAGCTTGGCCATTGCTTGTCAGAGAGGTAGCAACCATAAATGGGGAGCCTGACCACTACCAATTTTAGGCACATTGCCTTGGAAAAACACTGTTGAATCTTGGAGCCCGTTTGTTGTTGACAGAATAATCTCCCTAGGCCATGGAATGACAAGGTAGGTAGAGATATTCTCTTTAGTGAACTATGTTTCATCATTTCCCTAGTAAGCAAAGAGACTTGTATCTTGCATGTTGAGCTTCTCCTTGAGAGCTGGGAGTAGTTTGTCTTACCTCACCCTAGACACTAGGCTCCATAGCTTTGCATTATTGCAAAATGACTTGCAATTAGGATCCATAGTTGGAGTAATCCTCATCGTGGTAATGACTTCCCTCCAAAGCCTTCAAGTGTTAGACACGATAGAAGTACATTGGGGCATCAAAGAGCTTTGGAACACCATTGCATTTTTGGTTTTTCAGACAAACCAGAGTAGTTTGACAATAGGACTATCCCCATGCAGCAGGGAGGAAGGATTAAGATCAAAAACACATTAGTCTTGTTGTGTGAAGAGGCAACTGGAAAAGAGATGTGTTTGGATTTCTATTGCTTCAACCTGACAAATGGGCACTTAGCGTTAATATCAATGCCCTAGTGTCTCAGAAAGGTCCAGGTTGGGATAGCTCAATTGTTGAAAAGTTATATGAAAATCTTAATTTTCTCAGGCAACTGCCATTTGCTCACAAACTTCTACAGGCGGCAAAGTTGGGAAAACCAACTTCTGGAACTTAGACACATTGCTGCATTGATTCCTAACACATGATAGTTGATCATTATCAGGGACTTCAACCAATGCTTGCATGGCTGGGAAAAGTTTGGGGGTGATGCTGATGACCCTCTTGGCTATCAATATTTTCTGCAATTCCTTCAAGATCATGATTTGGTTGAGGTGGAACTTAAAGGCTACAACTTCACTTGGTGCAACCAATGTCAGGGGAGAGAGTGGATCATGACTCAATTTGACAGGGTTTGGGTTAGCACTAACATCTTCATGAATTGTGAGGTTGTGTCTTTTGGTTAGGAATGGTAGGCCTTTGATCACAAGTCTATGGTTTGTTAGGTGGACATGCCTTTGTCCTGTTGGTCCAGTCCTTTCAGGTTTGAGAGGTCTTGGTTATCCAAACCTTGGTTGCGGTCATTAGTTGAAGATATGTGGGCTAGTTATCCAAATCAAAATGGATCCTTATGATTTCTTGAAACAAGGGCTTTCTAGGTTGAAACAATTGTTTAAGTCCAAGACAACTATAGAGAAATATTCCTTTTGGGCAATCAAGCCAGCCTTGAGAGCGAAGCTCTTTGCTATTCAAGCTAGGTAGGAGTAAGGGGACTAGCTACTTGAAGAACAAGCTACGTTATAGGAACTCCAAGAGATTTCGGCAAAGGAGGAATTGTACTAGTGACTGAGGTCTAGGGTCTAGTGGTTGAAGGATGGGGAAAAGAACACTAGGTTCTTCTTTGCTAAGGTTAAAGCCAATTTTGGCTCTAAAAGGATTCACCATCTCATACACAGGGGAGAAACCTTCACGAATGTTTCCAATTTTGCTCAAATTTTGCAAGAATATTGGGTTGACATTTGGAGGTACAGAGAAACCCAACCCATCTTAGTCCCAATCTAGTCTGTGTTGGTAGTAGAGAACAATAGCTTGATTGTCACATTCAATTTAGCTGAACTAGAGTCAACCATGACCTCCCTAAAAAATGCTAGCGCCCTAGGTCCTGATGGGTGGCTGATTGAATTTTTCAAGTATGCTGACATCTTGGGCAGCAATATCCTTGACACTTTCAACCCGATGCTTCAATGGCAGCAAGTGAGGTGTGAAATCAACTACTCTTGAATAGTGCTCATGCCTAAGGTCCCAAATCCCACGGATCCCTCTCAATTTAGACTAATGGGGGTGTGCAATACATTGTTAAGACTTTTCACTAAGATTCTTGCCCAGAGATTGACCACACTAATGCCAAGATTGGTGGGCACACAAGAAATGGATTCATTAAAGGATGCTTCATCTAGGACCAAATTATCCTCCTGCAAGAAATCTTACATTCCTTGCAGGAAACTAGGTACCCAAGTATGTGTCTTAAGCCAGATATAACTTGTTTGGAAAAACACTATGCCGATGATACTATCCTGTTCTCTAGGGTGATGGTTTGCTAGTGTCATGCATTGAACAGAGCCCTTAGCAAGATGGTGACAGTGGTGGGATTGGGGATAAACAGAGGTAAGTTTGCTTTGCATGTTTTTAATGTTGATGGATTTGTTAAAAGAAAGGGGGGGGGGAGGGGGTGTTGTTGGTTGCGTAGGTTTAAGGCATTCTCCTTGGAATATTAACTGAGTCTTATTTGGGCATACCCATGTATGCCTAGAATCAGAAGAGTTTTTGGTCTAGATTGATCCAAAAAATTTAGCAACGTATTGGGCACTGAACTAATCGGTTCCTTATTTGGAAGGGACACGTTGCCTTAGCAACTTCAATTCTCTTGGCTATTACTTGCTTCATCGCTTCTGTTGCCAATCCCCTGATGGCCATTGTTCAATAGGTGGATTAGTTAATTAGGAATTTCATTTGGTTTATGGGTAAAGGTGGAGAGTGCATGCATCTTATTTGCTGGGACATGGTGGCCAAATTGAAGGTTGTTGGGGGCATTGGGTTTCTAAAGTTCCAAGATGCCATAACCATGGGGCACCAACACTTCATTAACTGCATGATGCAAGTCAATGATTATGCAGCACAATGGATTCTTGTAATAAGAACTAAATACTAGCAATGGAGAGCAGAAACTAGGCACACATGTTTCGCGGGTGTTATGTAGGCATGCACATATAATGTCCCAAAACAACTTACTGGGGGCACAACCATGGGACATTATTAAACACAAGTATTTGATAGTTGAGGGTGGGAAGCATATTTGGGAGGGGAGACTTTGGGAGGAAATTAAATTCTTCTTGTGGCTTGCGTTGCAGGCTATCCTGCCCCTTCGTTCTTTCCTCCATGATCAGGGTATAAACATCCTTGCTAGTTGTCCCCTATGCTCTTTCATGTTGAAAAGAATTTTGCACTTAATCTTACAATGTGAATTCTCTAGTGTTGTTTGGTGTGCTGTAGCCTTGTGCCCTTTTCTCCTTGAATGGAGATTCCAATGCCATGGCTATGCTGTGGTGCTTGTGGAGGGCACACAATGTGTTAATTTTCTGGTTAGTGTGGCTTCCTCCTCTTGCGTAGATTGTGGTGTTGGCTTTTAGGTTGTGGCATGAAGTTGTGAGTGTGATGAGTGTCACTCCTATGTTTGAACCCACCTCCAATGACTATCAAGGAAATTAGGTTCTATGGGCCGTGGTCTCGTGTGTGGGTTGGATGGACCTTCTTCTTGCATTAGAAGGGGGCCTGGAGCTAGCTGATGGAACCTTCTTCCACAACTTGAGTAATAACTTCACTACCTATCGTAAGGTGCAGATTACTATGATTGAAGTGGCTATTTTTGGGTTCTTAGACATTACCATGGCCAGAGAATTGATCCTTCCTACCTCTAGGGGGCTGCAAAGTTTTTCAGGGCCGAGTTCCAAAAATCAAAACTGGGCAGGTTCCTAAATCGGCCTTGCCATTGATGTAGTAGGACACTGCCGAGTTTGTTGACCAGTTCTTCATCCAATTGGGTAATGTTTGGAAACTCTAGGGTGTGCACTTTGCCTTCTTGAATTTTTTGTGGTAGGGATAAAGGGTGAACCTCCCCAAATTTTTTCTAGCTTCATTATAGTGTTAGAGGCGAGGGTGCCATTTGGGGCTCATCCTTGCTTTGTGGTGGGTGGCATGCCCTCTAACACCATGGCTAGTTTGCCTTATTATTGTTGTTTATAAACAATGGTAGCCCCATGCGCAAAACCCTAGGGAGGAGTGGGTCTAGGTGGAGATTGACATGGAACAAGATTCCCCTATTGAGGAGCCCTAGAGACAGATGTTTGCAATGGATCTCATTAAGGCCACTAAAGATGTCGCCAAGGCTGCCCGTTTGGAGGAAAGGGCTCTTTGGGAGGTGAAGTGGCAGCAACGGGAGGAGGATTTTAGTAGGATGCTTGGATACTACAACATACAGAAGAGGCGAAAGAGGAATTAAGAAGGCATGATTTAATGGAGGTGGTCCACCGGAGTGAGGTTAAAGCAGATATGTGCATGTAAGTTAGAAAAGAGCTTTTGAGGGAGGAGCAGGAGAGGGTTATTCATGAGACTGTAGAGGCAAAGCAAAGAGAAAAGCATTGCCTGGAGGAGGAGAAACTGTAGCGCTAGCAAGACCTTTTGCATGAAAACAACAGCCATCCTTGATTCTAGCACAAGTACGTGTATGTCATCATGAAAGTGAATTGGAATACCTCCTAGCTTGCTCTACAGAGGTACATTAGAAGAACCTTTGTCATGCTTCACCTTGATGCCTTAGGGTTTGTAGTCGAGTGCTGCCAAAAAGAGGAAGAATACAACAAGTTCTTGTAGGTTGCGGCATTTATGGATACTAAAAGGCATTGGGCTGTTCTTGATGCTGTCCACAACTAGGAATAGGCACATCACTACATTGGCCGATATGAGAATTAGGGCTGGGGCCCCATATTGTTTTTATTGGTTTTTTTGGGGTCTTGGTGTTGGTGGTTTGTTGTTTCTGGGCCCATTTTCTTTGGGACCCTTGATCTCCGTTGTTTTTTCCCATTTTGGTGCCATTTCTGTTCTTACAGTTTTTGGAGGTTATTTGCTTTGTGGGTGTCCCTAACGATGGATTGTTTTTGTGGTGTCCTAGTCCATCACATAGCTTGATGAAAATAGGCAAGGTTTTAAGGTGTTTTAAGCTTTAGGGGTACTTGTCCCCCTCAATTTTGGCATAAATACTTTTTGTTTTTGTATTAATGTATATCTTGATCTTTTCTCAAAAAATTCCTAATATTATTTTAAAATAATGCTAGACTTTGCAACATTCATTAATAAAATATGGATTTTTAAAACTTAAAATAATAAAAAATTAGAAATAAATAGGAATCTTGCTTATGTTACCCAAACAAAGGTCTTCATATTACTCAGAAGCATTAGGCACATCTACACATATATATAAGCTTTTAAAACAAATTAAAGTTTAAGTATATTATAAAGTACTAAGGTTACATATACAAATATGAGGCACTCGTTGAGTCAACCTGACTGGCTTCCATCATTCCAACCTATGTTTTTGATAATTTTATGTGTTTTTCATTTTTCTTATTCATCATTATTAAATGTGATTGAGTTAAGATCATATTTTCATGGATTGGTAAATCGTCTGACGGTTATTGTTATTATAATTAGCTTATACAATGTACTAAAAACCTTCTACATTTTAAAAAAATTGGCTCATTTTTGCAGTGAACCTCTTATTAATAAATGCCCTGTCTGTGGGGAGGATTTGGGCATTACAGATAGTCTTAATGATATGATCCATGTTAGTTTATGCTTTGATGAAGGAACTGGAAACCAAATTATGATAGGAGGTTTCCTCATAGAAAAGCAAGCATCATACGGGTAATGGAATTTTCTGTTGATAACTAGTTCAAATATTGCTGTGCTTTTCAAACTTGGGATTAGGCTTTTCATGTTAAACAATTATCTGAGTTCTGATGCTATTTCTTATTTTTAGGTCATCTTGCATAATATACATTAGTTTTCCTTAAGAAAAAGATAAGTTTATATTAATTATCTATTTCATGGCCCTCCATTTTTTATTTCAGATGGTTGTTTAAGTTAAGTGAATGGGGACGTATCACTTCTTATGACATTGGGCTGAATTTTGGTTCTGCAGCTGGGCATATTTTGGTAGGTATTGATGGCAAAAATTATAGATTTTATCTGGACATATGAACACAAAACATAATCAATATATATAGTTGCAAACTATATTATTATAAGCTTAAATATTATTAAAGTTCATTTCTTCACAAAATCATAATCCAACAAAAGTCTTTAAAATATAAAGCATGTTTTTTTTCTTTTGGAGAAAAGTCTGGAGTATATTAACAAAAGGCAATATGTACATCAAAAAGATATCTCCAAAAAAATAAGGAGAGGAATCTCCCCTCACCCAAAAACCTTCCCGTTCTTAACAAGGGAAGACCCCCTTTTTGCAGCCCCACCACCAAACTAGGTGGCAAAGTCCACCCCTTGGGACCCCCCGGGAAGTAAAGAAACACAAAAAACAGAAATGCCCAAGCGACCCCCATCCCAAATCACATTTTATAAATGAAAAAACAGCCCAATGCATCGACAATAGCTCCATTCTTGACCATGGATCATGTCTAGCATTGCTCTGTGGCATTTTGTATCGACGAAAGTTGCCACTTGCTGGAATTCTTTGAAATTTTCCTACTTAGATGCTTGTTCCATAGCACTGCCCTCCCTGTCTGAATGAAACTCCTTACTTTGGCACTGGATGTGCTACCTCAGTGCACCTCAGGGTGCATTGCTCCCAATGTTGAGGATGACATAAGGGCAACACCCCTCCCAAAGCCACACCAAGTGTTTTTTTCATGCACCCAATCAATTTGTTGGTGACTCTGCGCCTCCTCCTATGCCTCCTCCTCCCTCCTCTCTTGCTCCTCCTCCTCCTTCTCCTCTTGGAGACAAGCCTTCTCCTATAGCTCATCCCAAATCCATTGCCACTACTTCTGCTAGATTGTGGTGGATCTTTGCCACCCTAGCCTCCTCCTTGTACCATTGAGTTAGGCATTCTAGCTCTTGTTAGAACTCTTCCTCCCACTACCAGAGCCACTCACCCCAAAACACACGCTCCTTCGGTTGCACACGCTCCACAGTCTCCAGCCTAGCTTGCTCCCTTGAAGTTTTTGAGGCCCTACCCTCCACTCCCCTTGGCTCCAACCCTTGCTCAAACCAAGCCATCAAATATGCCTACTCCTATTGTTCTTGGGCATGTAAGGACTCCCCCCTCTCAATGCCCCGCAAAACCCCCCTAATCGGTTCTTCCCTTCGAAGATTCCTCCTTTGCAACACTAGAATCCATAGGAATGTCCACCACTAAAGGTGGAACACTCATTGTCTTGCATCATCCATACACTGCCTAAATCGTTGGGGCCCTTGGAGGCTTAGGGTGACTTGTTAGCGGCGCCACTTGCCAAAGGGCTAGGATAAGCCCCAAATGCATCCCCCTCCTCCTTTGGTGTAGAACCCCCAAAAAGTAATGAGGCAAGTTCACAGGATACCCCTTTCGGAGGTAGCACATGAAACTAAAATGCACTCCTAGCAACTTCCATGCGTTCCTGGAATGAACAAAGAAACAATCCACAAGAATTGCCAAAGGGGGTCTAGCACTGACTTGGGCACTTGCTCCCTACCAATCTTGGGCACAGGACCCTAGAAAATTTCTCACACATCTTGGAGCCCCCTCCCTCTTAGAGGAACCTCCTCCACCTCAACTGGCACTTGTAGTTATTGAGCAATGGTGGCTTCTATAATTTCAATCCTTACTCCTCGAAACAACGTAATATCCCCAGGCCAATTTGTGAAGAATGGCCCATTGTCCAAGTCCAGATCACCATGGAGCCACTTCAACATGTCTATCCAACTAGTGCAGGCCACCAAATGCCAAAGCATAGGATTTGCCCTATACTTTGTGCAAGATGGCTCGTACGTCAATGTCACCCCCATTGTGATATGTGCCTCCCTTTAAAGCTAAGAATCTCTTACTACGACCTGCTTTGGAGTCAGTGGAGCAATCGCACAAAACAATTGGTGATTCTGCATTCGCCATAGTTGCCATAGTATCACCACAAAATGTGAGTCCTTATCTAGTGTTATTGGTAGTGGAATTTGCGTGGCCCACCACACCCTTGGCGAATAAGTACACTCCCACATGACATGTGCCATGGTCTCCTCCACCGACATGCATAGTGGACACATGGCAACCACTGTCATACCCTGCCACCACAAAACTTGCCACATGGGGATGGTTGCATGGGCAACCAACCACAGGAATGATTTAAAAATTTTTTGGGGAGTTGGCTTGCTATAATTGTTGCCACCCCAACCGTAGGGTATTTATGTTTAATGATCTGCATTGGTTGCGCATTAAGAAGCCCCAACAATAACATCCTCTGCACATGGGAAACTAAAGCACACCAAATGTTTGAATCGTGGTGGGACACTTCCCACTGCTAGCACTTATGGTGCATAATTTGAACCCATTGGGCCAGATACTAAAGTTGGTCACACAATCATCAAAGTAACCCTTGAAGACCCATAGCAATAACATCTGTGAGATGAAGTAGGCCAAGTCCTCTTGTAGACTTTGGTCTAGCAACAATATCCCAAGCAACAAGATGCAACCGATCACCACCTTTTCCCCTTGACAACATAAAGGTCTGAATCATCCAGTTAATGTTCTATGTAATTTTAGCTAGAGGGGAGGTGGCTGACATTGTGAACCTAGCCATAGCTAAAAGAACTAATGTAGCGAACAACAGATGCCCTACACATGAGAGAAACTGAGTCATCCACTGACTAACTCACTCTTGTATTCTTTGAATTAGGCCTTCTAATACTCACCTCCTATTCCAATTATAAATAGGGAGTCCAAGATAAGTGTCATCCTTTGACCTTGGTAACACTTCCAACAATTGTACTATCCTCCCTTTACACAATTGGCTCCACATTGAGAAGACCTCGGTTAACCTCTAGTCCCACTTCCTTGGCTATTCTTTGAAGAGCTTGATTAATAGCTAGCACCTAAGGAACAACAACCTGAGAGAAAAGAAAAATGTTATCGGTATAATGCTCCATTAGGAAATTCACACGTTGACCTTCCTCTAACCCCTTTTATTAGGCAAACTCAAACACAGAGACAGGAGATGGGGGGGAGGGGGGGGGGGGNGAAGACCCCCCACCACCTTAGGGGTTGATGGAGAGCTGCTTACAGGCACAATCTAGCCGAATCAGCTCATGCAGGAGGTCCAAGGTATTGCGGTGTTCCTCCGTGTCCATAAAACTGGCAGCCTGCTGGAGACCCTGCATGGCCGCCTGCCTTCTGTTTCTATCGTCGGTAGAAGTGCCCGCGTCGGGGTGGCATTGTGCCAAGGTTCAGCGGATGTGCCTTCGAAGGTGACCCCAGGAACTTTCGCTGCTAATACCTAACATGAGGTATGGGCAACGCCCCCCCCCCCCCACCCGCAGCCACTGCCAGGCGCTATGTTCGTGAGCGCGGTCGAGCTGCCGCTGTCTCTGCTCTTCCTCCTCCCTGAGCCGGGTCTGTTCCTCCTGCTCCACCTGCTGCCCCTGTCTCTGGGACTCCGCCTCCTATGCAAGCTCCTCCTGCACCTGGGCTCTGATTTCGTCGGCAAGCCTGGCTTTAGCCACCTCGGTCATGAGGTCCTGATGTCTAGCCCACTCTTGCTCCCTAGCCTGGAGCTGGGCCTCCAGTTCGTTGCGGGCCTGGGCCAGGGCCTCTGCCCATTTTGCCTCCCACTCCCTCCTTTCCGCCGCCCTGGCCTCCGTCACCAGCTTCTGTCGTTGCTCCTCACTCCAGGTGGAGGTCGTGGGGGGGGGAGAGGGCTCTGGGGGAGCAGAGGTCGTCCCAGTCTGCCACTCGGGGGGGCGTCGTGCCCTCGGGGCTCGACGACCCCACCCGAAGTGAGCACCCCAGG
>MNCI01035706.1:440804-457210 GCA_015680685.1 Gnetum montanum
GGTCGGGCGTAAACGGCCTTTACGCCCCATGGTGACCCATTCGCCACCTTCAAAGAGCTGTCGGGGTTGGGGTCTTGGCTGCATCCGGCCCGGTAAGCGACAAGCAGGCACCTGGTGCCTAGGTTTGCCGCACCTCACGCACCCAGCCCAGAGGGGTCCTTGAGGGGCCGGGCGGCTCCGTGGGCCGTCCGCCGTCTCCAGATTCTCGAAAATCACCTCGAGTTTCTCTTCCCCTCTAGGGAGCTCCAGAATCACCTCTCGGATGAGGTTCTCTTTCGTCAACGGGCGCCAAATGCAGAATCGGGCGAAGCCCATGCACTCCATGGACATGGTGACCTGGTCAAACGCAATGAACTCCCCAAAGAAATCTGCGACTTGTCGCAGAAACTCAAGGTTCCACAACTCCCAAGGGAGGCGGGAAACCCGTACCCAGACCGACGCTTTGGCAAATAGGTCGGTCTCCCGATGGGCCCCCAGTCTCCAGGGGGTCAACGCCAAGCCCCTCGCATCGTAGAACCACGGGCCCCCCAGTAGGACCGAGTCCCGAGCTTGCCGGGAGGAAAGGATGAATAGCATGAGGTCGGGGATCAGGCTCCTCACCCCGACCTCTCCCACCTACCACTGTTCACGAGCCCAGCACCTAACCAGGTCCAATCGTGGCCGCGCACCTCGTGACACGAAGCGACCAATGAGGCTCCGTTGCAGGGTGCGGAACCCCTCTGGGGGGGCTAGGTGACCCGGAGGCGCAAAGTGTCTGCAGCCCGAGAGTGGGCCGCAATGCAACCCCCGATGGAGGCGATGGGTTGGCGTGGTCCCCCATCAGTCGGCGGTTCTTGTTGGCCACTTGGTTCGTCCGCCTGTGGAGGTTGCAGCGGGTCTTCTGCTGTGTCCTCCCGCTGGTGGGCGCGCATCCGCTGGTCCTGCTTCTGCTCCTCCTTCTGCTCCTGTATCAATGCCTGTCGGTGCTCCGGCTGCTCCTGCGGTGGCCCCTCCGTCTGTGTCTACGTAGGCGTCTGCATCTGCGTCTGTGTCTACGTCTGTGTCTGCTCCATCGGCTCCATTTTCTTCGTCTACGTCTGCGTCTGTGTCTGCGTCTGCGTCTGCGTCTGCTCCGTCGGCGTCTACGTCTTATGTCTGAGTTGCAAATCTTAGAAAGAAGATAGCAGGATGAAAGCATTAAGCCACTCTTCAAAATATTAACAATCTAGGTTGATTTAAATAGATATCAGCTTAACTTATGTATTTTAAAGTTAAAGTGGAATATATTTGAATTTTTAAAATTTTTTTTCATGGTTTCTTAAATGCTAGAAAATTCTGAATCGTGAAACCATTACTATAGCAAGCTTGAAAGCAGATTTTCATGGCTATCCACAAGCTTATAAACTTTCAAGTTTATCCTTACGAACATTGTTTTAAATTTTCAGCCATTCAACGAGTTTTTCATCAGAGAGCTCAAAACAGCTACTCGATCAATTGCTTATGATGACAATGATAGTGTAGCTGTTTGTGCAGCTGATTCTCGCCTTATGGCATTTCGGTCTCAAGATGAAAGTAAACATTTTTGGATCAAGGTTGATGTTCTCTCTCTTTTCTTTGGTTTTCTTTTCTATGGGTTTTTCATTTTAACTTTGTGATTTTTTGGGAGAAAATATTTCCTTCTCCATTACTATGACTATTTACTTGAAAGGGTTTTAAAATTGTATCAAGAGTGGGAGAATACTAGCATTTATTTGCTTTTTCATATGTGATGTAACTACTTTAGCTATATATTTATGATATATATCTAAATATATATCTATTATTTGGCTGAGAGAATCTTTTATATTTTTCAAATGAATAAAACCCCAAATTGATTCACCTAGAATTGATTTTCACATTGAAAAAAAAATCAAAATTAGGACAGGTATTCAATGATAATCCTCATGAAAAGCTTTATGTCTTCACCTTGACAAAAGTTATTTATTTCCAGGGACAAAGTCCACGTAACAAAGTCATTGGCCTCTTCACAAAACTCTTAGTCAAAATAATAATTTCCATGAAAATGTTCACTGTTATAATGATAAAATTAATTTACTGTGACTTAGGAAGACTCTCTTAGATAGGGCTTGTAGTTAGCCTCTTGACCAAAAATAATTTTTTTTATATGCACATTCAAGATGGTTCTTCCCAAGAACATGTATCACATACCACAAACTTTGTAAGTTTCAACTGTATCCAATTTATGTTATTTGACAGGTTACAAAATGATCTGAAGTCTACATTGTTTATGTATGTAGTTGCTGAACGTTTAATTTTACTTTTCATCATTTCTTCTGTGAGGACTTGAATTGGAA
Organism: Gnetum montanum; assembly: GCA_015680685.1. NCBI lineage: Eukaryota > Viridiplantae > Streptophyta > Gnetopsida > Gnetales > Gnetaceae > Gnetum > Gnetum montanum. Next base: position 443,138 of record MNCI01035706.1, read on the forward strand.
TCTGAGCAAAGGGAGTGAAAATTACAGAACTAATGCCAATTAGTTACCTTATAATACTCTCTAACAACAACAACGAAACTAGAAACAACATAAAACAACAGGTATGGAAGAATAATTTTGTACAATGCCAGAACATCTCATACAATCTAATCAACAAATAAATATAAGAAAAACTATAGCATCAAAAAATTGGAGACAAAAGTAAAGGCTACTACAAGTAATAGTTAACAGATCATAGTCCATGATGAACCTGTAACAGAACTTTTTCTCATTTCTGAACTAAAGAATTTTTTAAAAAATTTCGCAATTCATACAGCTGTTCACGATAATGAGTTTAGAATTTTCCATATTTGAACACGTCACTCATTCAAAAGCAACCTATTTACAGTATGATTACAATGAAAAATTTTCTGTCCAACAAAACTAAATAGCAAGGCCATCAAGCAAGGCCACTGACTCAAACAAAAAATGAAAACTTCTAGTTTAAGGCTGGGTTCTTTCCCCAACAATACGATCCCCATGAAACTGCAAATCCTAGTCCTATCCATTTGACGAAGCAAATAAGGAGAGCAATGAAACATAGTCCCTGTAATGATAAACTTCCCATGCCCTACCTATAGCCATAGGCAAGTTTGAAAGCAGAGCTAACACAAAAATACCAAAGAGGGTAATCACTCAATAGGGAAATCTAATAAGCATATATCCAAGGGCTAGCAAAATCAGTTTTTGTCAACAATTGATAAAAAATATTGCAGCAAAAATTCTATCAAACAAATAGCATAATCAATAGGGAAATCAAGTGTTTCTGAAATACCTAAGATTTTATGAATAATATCAATTGGAAAGATTAGGTGCTTTTACAACATTCTCACTTTCATACAACTATCACATCTGTATTCATCTCTTACTAGTGCCTACTGGCTTGCCAAATCCCCTAGGTAAGAACTTGCTTCCTCTAACTGTGCATGCACCCAGAAACCTCTACTACCTTAGATAGTGTATGATGGATCAGTCCTTCCCTACTTACTACTTGTTGCGGCATGCTACAAGCATTGTTGGAGACCACTACTTCAATCAGGATTTGTGAATCTTCCAATTCCCCTTGTTGTGTAGGATTCCTAATAACCAACTTTTAAATTTTCATAGCATTTAGTTTTCCTCAAACTTCTTAGAACATAGGGCTAGACTTACACTAGCAGCGAATAAGAATATGACTCATTATAATGATGGGTTGATTACAAGTCCTACAGACCTATCTTCATTGACTTTAGCATGTTGATAAAATGATACTTGTCTACTTGTCATAATTCCAACGATTAATGTATCAATAGAAAAAGTGATTCACTTCCCATTAAAGAGTACTATGATATCTCAAAGAGTAGTATACCGAAAGTGATGGCTATCACTTCCCATCACTTAATAAACTAGAAGACATTAAACATTTGTGTGACTCACTTGTTTTAAGCTTTGTTTTATAAACAACACTAATGGATGTGGTTAGATGTAGTTTTAATCCTCCAATATGTTTCTACCAAATACAAGTATTGTTGCAGTAGACACTAAGGAGCACCTAACTCAAAGACTTTGGTTACCATTGAGCTATGGTTTGGGTTATTTCTAGCTTTCTATGCTACACAAACAAGGTGTGATTCAACCATCATTTTTGGAGTGTACCTTGATATACCCCCAAGATAGGTGACAAGATTGCACATAAGGTGAGTACATACATACAAATGGCACCTGCATCATTGAAAACCTTTGCATGTGCAAATCAACCTCTTTTAGTCCAATTGCTTAGGATGTTAAGCCTAAGTAAGCATATGTATAGGTAGGATTTGATCATACTTATGAACGTCGGATTAGGATCACGATATAACCATTTTCAAATCATGATCTAAATAATTGCAATCTAGGTTGTTTTTGGATTGCAATTCAATTCAAAATCATGTAGAATCATGTAATTAAAAAACATAAAAACATACCAAATTTTTTATCATTTTCAAAAGTGTATGCAATTATGAAGACAAAAATTAAAAAACCATAAAAAATAATGTTTAAATTCAAAATAGAAAATTTTAAACACATTAATATAACAACATTACATCAAGCATGAACAACATAAATTCATTATATATACTCCTATATGCACTAAAAAAGTTTCAAAAGTAAGCTATAACACATAATATATCAATTTATTAGTGTTAGTCTTTTAAAGTTTAAAACATTAACATATATTTAAATTACTTATCTCTTTCCTTTTTCAAAATTTCCTCCCATAGTTTGAAGCTTAGCTTTTTGTCTTTACCTAGCATTCTCCTCTTCCTCTGTAATAATCTTATCTATGACATTAATAGTATCATAGTCAATGTCATGAGTACTACCATGCTCCCTAACATTTGTAATGTAACAACTAGAATCTACAAGACTATGAGCCTTAGATTCAAGTTGTTAGATTGTTACAGAATTAGCAGTCCAATCCATAATTCCAGCCATCCTAGTGCCATCATCTAGCCTGTCTACTAATGCATCAAGATCTCAATTTTCATCTTCTGTTGGTAAATGAACTCTTTGTATAAGCTTTGTGTTATAGTAGATGTAAACTAACTTGTCTAATCCTATTAATGTAAGCTTTGTTTGTTTTTAAGTATAAATGTATTTACATCTGCCCTAGTTGCACTCAGAAGTAGAAGCATTGCAAGACTAGCTAAAAATCTTTAAGGCTGGGCTTATGACCCCATTCGTTCCACCATGAAACTGCAATGTTAAAAAAAATGAAAAAAAAAGTTTCAAACATTTAAATCCACCTACGTATTAAAATTTATATCTAATACAAAATTAATTTTATAAATTATAAATCAACTTACCTACTAATTTTGTTTGGCTTTGCTTTTTAGTAAGAGACTTTTTTTTATGTGAAGGTTGGGGAAAATAGTATCAATAAAATCGGAATATGTACAGTCAGCAATGTTCAAAACATATGCATGGGCCATTCACCCCTCGACCCCTTCCCCCCCTCTCCCACACACACACCCAACATGCCCCCCATCGCCCGACCATGCATGTAGGGGGATGCTGCACGAGAAATCGTGGTCGAGATGAAAGAGGGTGATTCAGTTGAGATGTAGAACTCGTAGGGAGTTTTTGGGGAAGGCCATCCTGAGTCACCAAAATCATTGATTTTTCCTAGGTTGCCAAGATTGCTATGGTCATTGAGTTCCTTGTGGTTGATGGTGATTTTTGGTTGGGGGTCTAGGGGAGCTCCTCCCTCTTGGTAGTTGGGTTTTAGTGGTTAGAGGGGGTTCCTTACTCCCCTTGGAAGACATTACAAAGGGGGGTGTTGCGGCTAAAGGACCTTTCTCAATTTTATTGAACACTAGCAAGGTGGGGCGTCCATCAAGTATTGTGTACCAAGCCAAAAAGACATAGCTGGAGGTTGACTTGGGGGTTTAGCCCACCCTCAAGGAGGTTTGCAAGAAACATGTAGCGAGTAGGACATGAGGATCCTCTCATGGAATTACAGGAGGTAGGGTACCCCCTATAAATGAAATACCCTTAAAGAAATCGTGTATAGGGAAAAGTATGATGTTGTCTACTTGCAGGAGACCAAACTTTAGTAATAGGAGGCCCATTAGCTTAGGTGGCCAGGGTGGTAGGTTGAGGCTATTTTTTTTCATGGAAGAGTTGGAAGACTTGCTTTGCTCTCACGTGGGCATTTCAAGGTCGTTGATTGCTCTACGTGGAGCCTTATGGTGTTTCTCATGGATCTTGGAATTTGGATAATGAATTTTTATGGTGCTCAACATTGGGAAGAATGGATGCAAAAGCTTCAGAGGATTGCTTTCCTAGTTCAAGATCAAAGACTATGGATTATATTAGGGGACTTCAATCAAAGGCTGTATGGGTGGGAGAAGTCTGATGGGGGAGCCCAAGATTTTCCTAGTGCTCAGGAGTTCTTGCAATTCCTTGAAGTGCGTGATCTTGTTGACTTGGAGATACGAGGATGTCAATTCACTTCAAGTAATAGATGAAAGGGGAGTGAGTAGATCATGACTAAGATAGATCATGTTTGGATCTTCTCTCATGTCCTCATGATGAGGGGGTGGTGACGATAGGATAGGAACGTGTGGCGTTTGATCACAGATCAATTCTATGTTGTGTGGATAATGTATCGCCAAGGAAGGTTGCTCCATTTTGCTTCAAATGTTATTGGATCCATACACCTTGGTTGCAGCCAATGGTGGAGGGCATATGGGGGGTTGTATTCACAGAAGATAAAATCCTTGGATTTTCAAAAGTGGGGGTTGGCTTAGCTCAAGAAAGCCTTGGGGAGGCTCATGCAATTGCTGGTGGAGATACAAGTGGAGCAGGAAGTTGGTAAGGACTTTCACGAGGCTAAATGTGAGTTTTTAGCTCAGATTTAGGCTGTGGATAGGGAGGCTAAGGTTTATTGGAGATAGCGATGTCAGGTGCAGTGGCTAAAAGAAGGGGATTGGAACACATTTTTTCTTTGTAGCTGCCACATCTAAGAATCTGTCCAAGAAGATCCACAATCTCACCTTTCAAGGATAGGAAATCATTGACAGTTAGTGTGTTGATAAGACTTTGATGGATTTTTTATCTGATATTTGGATGATGAGGCAAGTGAGCCCTTTGTCAATCTCTATTGATCCTGTCCTGCATGAGGAGCATAATTGTCATCTTCTGGCATGTTTCTTCATTGTGGAGTTAGAAGAGGCCTTGGGTTTGATGAAGTCAGGTAGGTCGTCGGGGCTGGATGGTGGCCGATGGAATTTTTAAGAGCTTTTATTGACTTTCTTGAGGAGAATATTTTGGATGTGTTCAATGCTACGTTGAGTTGGGAACAAGTGCGCAAGGAAATAAACTGTTCTTGTATCGTGCTTCTATTGAAGTCAACTAACCCAATGGAGCCATCATATTTCCAGGTGATTAAAGTTTGCAACACCTTTCTCTATCTTTTCATGAAGATGCTAGTGGCCAGGATGGGGCCTCTTATGCCATAATTGGTAGGACCCAACTAGGCAGGTTTTATTTAGGAAGGTACATTTAGGGCTAGATTTTGTTGTTGCAGGAGGTTATGCATTCTCTGAGGCTGTCAAGGTATCCGAGTATGTGCCTTAAATTAGATATTTCTAAAGCGTATGATACTATGTCTTGGAAGGTGCTGTAGGAGATCATGCTAAGGAAAGGTTTCCACCCAGATTTTGTAAAGCTATGCATATCTATTCAATCATTGGGGGCTTTTTCCATAGATCTTGATGGGAAGCTGTGGGGGTTTTCCTTGTCGGGTAGTGGGTTAAGATAGGGTGACCTACTATCACCTTACCTTTTTATTTTGGTTATGGATACTCTGTAGGCATACTGTAAGGTGGAGGGGGTTAAGGGGGTTGGAGATCACAGGTGTTAGATGCCTAGTTGAACACTACGTGGATGACACTATTCTTTTCTCTTAGGTGGTGGTCCCCCAGCCTATGGTGATCAATCGAGTGCTGAAGTGTATGGCTGTGGAGATTGGGTTGGAAATAAACAAAGGCAAGTCTGCAGTTCAGTTGTTGAACACCGCGACCAAGGTGAAGGGGTTGATCATGCAACATTTGGGGCTTTTACCTGGATCACATGAGGGTTTGTACTTGGGCCTTCCAATGTATGATTGGCATAGGTGACAAGCCTAGTGTGGGCTACTGCAGCACCTATAGAAACATGTGGATCATTGGATGTTCCGATTTCTGACTTGCACTAGGAGGGCTTTGCTTGCTACATTAGTGTTATTTGCCATGGCTAGGTATGTAGCTTCTGTTGCTAATCCTTCAAGTGGTATTGTCGAGTGGATTGATCAGATTATATGTAATCTCACTTGGTTAGGGGGGAAAAGAGGGGAATAGGTTGCATCTTGTGAGGTGGAATGTTGTGGCTCACCTGAAGAATGTTGGAGGCTTGGGAGTTCCCAAGTTCTAGGACATAATTGACATGGGATTTCATACCCTGGTAAATAAACTCATTAGGCTGGGTTGTCATCAAGCTCAATGTATTAGTATGGTACATGGTAAGTACCAACGTTGGGAGGATAGGCCACAAGATTCACATGTTTGGAAGGTAAGCTTTCCAAAAGGCATTTTTAACCTCCACAAGCTGAAATATAAATATAACATGACTTTTTCCACTTGGGGGTGAGGCTTTGACCACTTATGAGGCATTTTTCAACCCCAAAAGTGTAAAATATGTGAGATTGCACCTCATGGGTTACAATCCTCACATTTACAATGAAGTTTTGCCTCGGGTTTTAGGGGAGGGGTTACAAAGGTTACAACATGCAAATTTAGTGATGTTTCATTTCCTATTTCCATAGCATAGTCTTTACATTTTATTTACAATAATCATGGTAGGATGAGCATGATACAATCTTAAGCATTAAATTTGTATTAACTTAGTAATCCCAACATCTTAAACATATCTTGATAGTTCCTACTAACACTCATCTTAAACATATGAAAATTGTTTCTCCTCAATGTCCTCTTTGTAGAAGTAAAGACTCACTTTCTCATGTTTTGTTTGAGTGTCTTGTTGTTCAGCATGTTTGGAAATAAACACCCAGAATTTATAATAGTTTTGAACCAAGCATCAATGAAAGCATTCTTGGTGATCAATTTGCTTTCTCTACTTCCTTTCCTTGCATTTGGAAATATCTTCGATCTTTTGTTCTCTACTCTATTTGGAAGCTTTAGTGCGGAGTTTTTTTCTAGCAGCAAGGGCATAACTATGACCTCTCTTTAGGAATTAAATATCATATTCTCAAAGATGTTTCTTTTTAGTTATAACTTCAAGTAAAAAAGTTTCTAATGAAAGATGAATAATAAATTTATTTTCTATAGTATTAATTTCTTTTTTTTTTACAAGCTCAAGGATGAAAAACTTTCAACTTTTGTTGCTATTTGCTTATTATTTCTAATCAATCTGTTCTTTTATCTTTATAGAAAGTTTTCTACCTTCTCTTTACAAGAAACACTTCAGTAAAAAAGTGTGAGGATACTTCTAAATAAGAGCAAGGCTTAATACGTTTACTACCCTATATGAGAGATTTTTTAGGATTGATCTTAAGGATAAAAATCTAAAAAGAAATCCTTAAAACCATTAGGATTTTTCTTTAGACTCTCTCTTTAGTAATTTGATGTACTCTGAATTTTTTTCTTAATATTAGTATTCTTTTTTTCTATAGTATTAATTTCTTTTTTTTTTACAGGCTCAAGGATGAAAAACTTTCAACTTTTGTTGCTATTTGCTTATTATTTCTAATCAATCTGTTCTTTTATCTTTACAGAAAGTTTTCTACCTTCTCTTTACAAGAAACACTTCAGTAAAAAAGTGTGAGGATACTTCTAAATAAGAGCAAGGCTTGATACTTTTCCTACCCTATATGAGAGATTTTTTAGGATTGATCTTAAGGATAAAAATCTAAAAAGAAATCCTTAAAACCATTAGGATTTTTCTTTAGACTCTCTCTTTAGTAATTTGATGTACTCTGAATTTTTTTCTTAATATTAGTATTCTTTTTTGTTTGAGGGTTGACACCCCCACCCCTGTAATAGCTTGGTAGTCCTAATAATTGGTATGTGTAACACCCTACTCTAAATATCCCTTACTCTTGGTATGTTTGTGGTTTGAACCTTTGATTTCTTAGTTGCTAACCTATGTCTATGCTTATTAACCTCTTTTCTTATGTTGACTTTGCTTTTGTACTTTGAGCAATGTGTCTAGCTAGGTCCTTTTTAATGACCTTTTACTTTTTAAAAATGTATTCTAAGGTTTTATTTCCATTTTTGTTTTTACTTTTAACTTTATTTTATTTTAATAATTTTCCATATAATAATTTTTTATTTTTAGCATCTTTGGTTTTTCTTTTAATTTAGGATATATGTACTAACCCTTTTGTTGGAGTTTTGAGTTAGTAGTTATCAAGCATTTGATGGGCTATTGACATATGGAATACTGCTTTGATATGATATTCTTTGTTTGGATAATTTATATTTTTGTTTAATTATATTTTTATTTTAAATTTTAAATTTTAAATTTTTTTTAAACCTATGTTTTAGAGGGTCTCATGTTAGCATTTTCATTAGTTATACTTTTGACCTTAGACCTTGTTATTAGTTTGAGCTTAGACATAGCTAGTAATTTTCTCATAGGAGATGCCCATTAGGTTAGCACTAAGAAATAGCCCATGTGAGAAAAAACATTTAAAAATATCTTTAGAATTAAAAATTATTTTTAATTTATTATTTGCCCCATGAAATATTCCCTTTATCCAAAGTTGCTAAACTATTGCAAGAATATAAGCATAGTAACTATCCCATGAGAAATCATTTTTTTGTCTTACTTTGTCGACATATAAGAGATAGAGCGAGAGAGGGAGACTCTAAAAAATTATAGAGGAGCTAGATCTATATCTATGGTTAACTAGATCTGTATTATCAACCAAGATGTGCAATAAGCCATATTTTGAGATTTCAGATCTTTCTTAGATCCTATTGTTAACCTATGATCTTGCCTAGAATTTGGACTTTGGGAGATCAAAGACACACAAAAATTCTATTTGTAGTGCTATTAATTTTAGGTATGGTAATTTTGGTGTTGCTTGTAATTATGGGTTTTAATAATTTTTGTTTTATGTGCATATGTTTTAGTCAATCTTCATATTTTTAGTAACTAGTTCATGTAATGTTTGTTCCTTATATCCAATCATTTCATGCATATTCTCTAAGTTTTAGCATTTTTCTAAGATTTACTTTTATGCAGGAGATATTAGAAAATGCTTGGACCTTATTTTGATTCATTATGATGTCTATTTCTCATAATAATCTTTTTTTTTATGATTCTTGCATTTTTGGTAATTCAACCATCATAATATCTTTTGGAGATTTGTAAACTAGGGTGAAAGCTTTAGAAATAAAAAAATATGATTAGTCAAGTAGATAAGTCTAATGCTAAAATTTTGGGGGAGTTACAAGTGGTTCAGGTTTGAATTGCTTAAGATCCAAGGATATTCAATTATATTACTATTCAAGTGATAGACACTGACATCTTATAAACTGATTTATAGTAGAAGTTGGTCTAGGTAGTTTTGTGGATACATTGCAACTGATTATTCTCACATGTGGTTTCCTTGGTAGGATCATCCTAATAAAATTCTTAAACACAATGAGGCTCTTATGTTAAAGAGTCTTAGATATTATGAACATAACAAACCAATGGAAGCTAAGGACTCTCATGGGATGCATAAGTTTGATGTACATGATGTTGTACCTAGGCTAAGAGGAGATAAGAGTAGTAATATTCCATGGAATTTATATTTCAATGGGGTAGTTAATCAAAATGGAAATAGAACTAGGGTCATTCTCATCTCTCTCATGGGTAAGAAATTTTATAAATTTTATCATCTATCATTTTCATGTGTAAATAATTTAGCAAAGTACGAAGATCTTTGTAAAGGTTTATCCTATGCTTTGGAGAAAAGAGTGGAAGCCATTATGATAAATGATGATTTCCTATTGATTTATGATCATTTAAAAGAAAGTACTACTATTAAAATTCACTCTCTTAAAAGGTATGTCCATAAAGCTCAATCCCTTTTTAATCAATTTGTTGCATATAATATTTGTTATGTGTCAAGGAAAATGAATACAGAAGCTAATGAGCTAGCAATAATTACTTTTGAGTTAAGCTAAAATTATTCCATAGTGTTTAAAAAGGTATTTACTAAATTAATGTTGTAGCTAGAGGGTCTAGACAACATCACCCACTTTCAAGTGTTTCATAATGATGATTACATTCAGTCCTTTCTATAGAATAGGGAAAAATATAGGGATCAAATAAGGGATGATGGATGTGAGATTTCAAAACTTTGGAATCATACTAATTTTATTTCCAAGAATATTATTGAGTTGGAACAACAATTCAATATGAACATATGGAAGTCATAAATTGATAAACTCAATAGTGAGTAAGAGTTGCTAAATTTTTAAATGAAAGAAAACCCAAAATGATAAGGATAGAAAAGAATCTTAGCAAAATGGAATGATAAGAGCTTGAGTTGGTGTTAAGGATGGATATCAAGATATTCACTTGGTCATATAAGGATTTGAAAGTTTTCGATACAAATGTTATCATGCATAAGATTCCTTTGCTACCTAATCGTAAGGTGGTCCACCAAAAATTGAGAAAATTTAATCCATAGTTTAAAACAACTATGGAGGCAGAATTAAAGAAACTCCTTCAGAAAATATTATTTATCCTATTTGGTATTCATTATGGATTGAAAATTAGTTTCAATAAGAAAGAAAAATAGCAATATTCATTTGTGTATGGATTTCAAGAATTTGAATATTACTTCAAAGAAGGATAGATACTTCTGTTTGCTTTTTAGAGTAGAAGATAATAATTTTTTATTTTTATTATACAATAGAAATTTATTTTAATAAAATATTAAAAAATTTTGGATTGATGGGTAGTTATTTTGGTCCCCACACACACATTCACACATTTAATTTTTAATTTTTTTTGGCATTGAACCTATATTGTAATATTTTTAGTAAATTTTGCCCAACTTGTGACATATATATAGCTAGGGCATCTCTTGAAAATTTGTATAATAGAATCATCAATATAATTTCAACAAGAATTTTACTATTTCATCATCAATTCTTCAATCTTTCATCAATTCAATAATTCATCAACATCATTCATCATTAGTTACTTAATCTTGGAAGTTGAATATTTAGAATTGGGCACATTGACTATTTTGATCATATTTGAGTCATTTTACAAAATTTGTTAATGATTCTAGATTTATTAGAAAGCTAGAGAGGTGGATATGTGCAACTAAAATTTTGGTTCAATATCTATTGTGGTTTCGGAGAAATTAGCTCTATAATTTGGAAGATTTTTTGAATCCTGAATTTTTACTAGAATGAATGATGGTTAATGATTAGATTATTTCTCTCCCATCATACAATTATATGATGTAATATTATATTTATTTGAATGCTAATATCTATGGAAAGGTTCAGTTAAAATTTTAGCATTAGACACTCAACAACTTTTGAGTTATCATCTCTCAAAATTTTAGAACCAGAATTGCTATGATTTTTGATAGATTGGAAAGAACATAATATAACCTTAGCTTCTGAATATCTTTTGTAGTACTTCCTTTTTCCAAATTGTGGAGAACTTTGTAAGCTTTCCAAAAATATAAATTTTATTAGCTAATTCTTTGTGAATTCAGATAACCAAACAATTCATTCACTATCTAGAATTCCTTCAACTTCTAAGGATTGATGAAATGTTACAAAGGGTGGCATGTTCTACACTTTAGTTGTTCGTATATGGTTTTTCATGTTACAACTAGATTTTAGTAGATTCTACTTATTAGTATAAGACTGCATTTACTACCAAGTAGAAACCTACATGTATAAAAGAATCTCCTTTGGTTTGTCCAATGTAGAAGCAACTTTTCAATGTGCCATGAATAGAGCTTTTGAAGGTTTAATCAGAAAATTCATAACTATTTATTGAGGTGATGTCATAATATATTCCAAGATTATGAAAGAACATTTTGAACATATATAGGCTATTTTTCATTTTTGTCTCATGTATGGAATCTCATTGAATCCTAAAGAGAGCATTTTTGCTGTGGAGAAAGGTATTCTTCTTTGACATAAACTTTCTCACAAAGGTATTAGGATAGATTGATTAAAGATCAAGAATATCAAGGATCTCATGTTTCCAACTACTAAGAAGGTATTAAGATCTTTCTTTGGTAAGATTAGTTTTATCAAGAAATTCATTCTAGATTTTATAGAAGCAAGCAAACCCTTACAATGATGTTTAGAAAGGATCAAGAAGTTTAGAAAATTGCTAAACATGAGAGTTCTTTTCAATAAATTAAAGTAGATATTACCCAACTTCCTACCCTAGTAAGTGCTACTTTTTAAAAAGAGTTTTATTTTTATGCATTTTGTTCTAAAATACATGGGCAGTGGTCATTGTGCAAAACAAAGATTCATGATCTTTTCATAGGGTTGTATAGTCATTAATTAAAAGATTTAAAGCTTGAGTATTCACTCTTAGAAAAACAAGCATATGCAGTTGTTAAAGCAATATAATATTTTAAGTATTATTTTGGAAAAACATGTGTAGTGGTTTTGTTGCATGAACCACTAGTGAAACAGATCTTGTATCATAATGACTTTTCATCCAAGTGAGGTAGTTGGATTGCTAAACTCTAGCATTTTAATATTGAGTTTAGACCTTTGCAAACAATACAAAATGTTAATTTGGCTAGTCTCCTTTCTAATTTGAATAAAGATTCTTGTGTCAAAAATTAAAAGCTTATGCAAGCATTCCTTGCTAAGAGTAGAAAGTACTTTGATGATATAGTGTAGGATCTACAAACTAGGTTGGTATCTCACAATCTATTAGACAATCAAAATACAACCTTTAAAAAGAAAATAATAAGGCTTTTCTTCTTCAAGAGAACTTTGTTTCGAAAACATTTCAATGGAATTTATCTTAGGCATATTCCAAATGTTGACATAGAAGAGGTTATAGCATCATTTCATGATAATCATGGTGAGTATTATGTGTCACCAAAAAGCACAACTAGAAGAATTGTTAGGATTGATTATTATTATCTAACCCTGCACAAGGATATTGTTGTCACATTAGACCATTTGATGGAGTAGCAATAAAAGCTAATGAACCTAAACTAAATAAGATTGACACATCAAGAAATTTAGGTGAAACGTCTTAGGAAGTTGTTAGCACATTTCATCCATTTTATGGAGCAAGAATATGGAATTAATAGATATGGAAAAATGATATATAAAAATAAAAAGAGATGTATTTGAAGGCCATCAGTAACATAGCTAATCTACGTTTTGGGAAAATGATCTATTTAGTAACCTACACAACAGCGTCACTTGGGCCTCGGCACCTACTGGTGTTTTTTAGCATGGTGAAGGTGGCTAGGGAGACTTTCGCGGAGAAGGTTGCAAAGACAAAGAAACAGGTGGAGAAGAATGCCGCCTTGTTGGCCTGGCTGGCATTAAAAAATTTGGGAAGCCTAGATGCCATGTCAACATGAGGTCCTGCACATGCACCATTTTTAGCCACTATGAATGTGGAGGAGTGACGATGAATGAGTCTGAAACTTGAAGGATCATAATAATTCGCTGTCATGATAGTTTATTTGATGGCAATTTCCCATTTTCAAATGTTGATGTTCACATGCATGGTGTTCTCTGTGCTTTTTAATCTTGTTGTTTTCTCTTGTTATAAACGTCTATGTGCTATAACTAACGTTAATAAACTTAATATAACAGTAAATATTTTAAGGGTATCTTGGAAGCACCTACTGTATCAGGATATCAGACTTTTTGAACAAATTAATGTCTTAAGGCACCGTGTGGCAGTATGGGAGATGTTGGAACCAACAGCCACCGAGTTTAAAAACTAAAAATAAAATGATGAACATATTATTTCATATGAAAGTAAGCTTTAGAAACAAGCCAAGAGTTGTGTAATTTTAAACAGAGTATCAGTTAATTAAGTAAACCATAGTGAAACTATCTTAAAACAAAGGATTTTGCTACAACGTAAAAGTCAAATGAGATTGTTGAGAAGTAGTAAAAGAAGAAGAAGAAAAAGAAGATTAATAAGGCTCTGACTCCCTCTACTCATATCTTATTACTTCTTTGGTTATTGCTTTGGTATTATATTGACCCAATTTCTTAGAATTTTCTCTTGTTCAAACCATACAATAACCCAAATTTTCTTACCCCACTTGAGTTACCATTCAAACAGAATGTAAGAAATAGAGAGAAAATCATAAAAAGTAGATGAATGAAATTAAAGAACAAGAAATAAAATCCATCAAAGAAAAGTAGAAAGGACTCCAAAATATTATTTTAATTAAAATTCAATTCAAACATTCAATCAAAATCATACTTGAGATGTAAAATTTTTTGTATTTTCTTATCATAATCACAAGTTTAGTGATGGCAC
>MNCI01035706.1:457960-468985 GCA_015680685.1 Gnetum montanum
TGATGTTGTCATTGGACATTGCTTAGGATGACTAGAATCAAGATCCTTCTTCTAGCTATCAATCTCTATCATTGGAGCAATATTTGGATGAGGAGCTCTCTAGATTTTCCTACAAACATAACAATTAGCATTGTTGGGGTAATTTGTAGTGAGATGAACAACAAGTGTATCGATTATAATTGCTGCATCGACAACTAACAACATGTTTGACACTAGAGATACCTAGAGATATGATCTGCAACTCAAAAGCTTAAAACCAATCCAATTCAAGGGAAAACAACACTAAATGTTCTTCAAAATTTAATCAAAGTATTGAGAGAAATTAGATACCAAAATAAAACTCCACAAATAGAAATGCAATGACATTTACTATGACAAGCAGGCTAAATTCATGATATGGGCCTTATCACAGCTTGTAAGAATGACATCCTTGAGAAAAAGAAAACAATAAATCAACCCTCTAAGAGCTTAGCTTTGAATTTCAAATAATTCAAACTATGAGAAAACACTAAATCAATCAATCCTTAATTCCAATTTGGCTTACAACATCAAATGCTTCTAAAATTTTGTGAGAAGCAATGAAGATGATGAAAACCCCCAAAAGTGCTCTCTAAAACCTTAACAAATTAACATGAAACATAGATTCAAATATCAAAATAACAGATCCTCGAATACAGAAAGCTTCTACAATAAGGAATGAATGAAACCCTTGCTAAAGTTGCCAATCATTAAACACTTCTAATTAAGCTTCAAAAATAGAGATTCTTCAAACATAAACATGAGCTTTAACATATAATTAAAATGCTTGAAAAAGTAAGAAATATGAATTAAAAATTAAGAGAAAAAATTGTGAGATTGAAAGAATTGTGATTAAATTGTGAAAAATTATGAGGGTTGGATGAGAGAATTATAAGGATCTTAATTCATTGTGAAATCTTCATGTTGTGAGAATGTTAGAAAGAAAAGAAAAAATGCACATAAAAACTTAAGCAACCACCCCAAAAAAATTTCTTTTTTATTCACTTTCAACTTGAAACAAAGTGCTCTCATAAAGTTTACAATGAATCAGAGGACTTCTTCTTACATCTTTTGATAATGCCTCACTTTGATAAGGATTACATGTGAGATCATTGATCCATTACAAAATTGAAGTGTGCACATGTATTTATAAGAAATAAAACATAAAATTAAAACTTTGGAAATTTAAAACTAACTTCTACTGGCTTATAAATTTTGAAAGAAAAAAACATTACATGAATCCAAATTAACATGACATGAAACATAAAATTAAAATCAAATTTGATGGTCCACATGAGAACACATCTCATACTATCTCCAACAACTTAGAGTTTAATCACAGTTTTCTACGAGATAAAAAAAATAAACATAAGAAGTATCAAAATGAAATGATAATTAATTCTAGTCTTAACATGCATCATACATCTTATCATCTTAGTTATTGACCTATTGTTCCTTTCTACTGTATCATTCTACTATGATGCCTATGGAACCATAAATTATTACTTAATATCACTATTGCTACAATAATTTTTGAACTCATAGTAAGTATATTTTATCATCATCATGAAATATTAAAACTTTTAATTTTGTATCTTTCTTTGTTTTAGTCCTTATTTTAAAATGCTTAAATTTTTCCAATACTTACAATTTGTGTGTTAGACCATAAAGCTAGGTCATTTAATTAAAATTACAAAATACCTTTCATTGATTATACCTTGTGATGAAAAGGAACCACAAACATCTAAATGAACTAATTCAACTACTATTGAAACTTTTATTTTATGGTGTCAAGTAAATGATAGATGGTGCATCTTTTCCATTTTACACAATTCATATTTTAACTTCTAATGACTATTAAACTTGGGAATTTCATGATAGAATTGATGCATTTTTCTTAATGTTTTGACATTTACATGCTTAAGTCTTAAATTCCATTTTCTTACTAGATCTTAGATAGTAATTACATACATTATTTCAACATGATCATCCACAATTCAAGATATACCATTGCATAAGACACCATAGAGTAAAGTATCATTGCCATGGTATATTATGTAATAAGAAGTGTCATGGCTATTTTTATCAAACTAAATGCTTAAAAATTTATTTTTTAACTGATAGACTAAAATCAACATCATGGAAAATTCTTTATTATAACTAACATCCTTTAAATTTAGATTACAAATCATTAAATACTTACTTTTAGTTATTTTTATTAAATATTCATCAACAATTTTTATGTAATGTGGTTTTGAATTATTTTTCACATTTGATAGGTAATGACAAGTTACTAGTGAAATGTCATGAGCTACCAAAGTCAATACATATGAAATCATTAGAGGTATCATCACTCATGGTGAGGGCATTGAAGTCTATGTTAAAAGGTTAAAATTCCTCTTTTATAATGTTGGCAAAGCTAGACTTAGACTCAATTTGTTTATTATTGTTTTTACTAAGTTTCTGGACCTAGTTTTGAGAAATCTATTGGACTATCTTTTTTTCATGAATTTGGCCTTTGGATTATTTGGATCTTGATAACAATGGTTTATATCATAACTACCATTATTTTACAAATTTAATAATTCCTCGTTGTCTTTTGTCTTTGCTGATTATTATTTTCCTTTACCACCTCTACCTAAGAAGTTGCTTCTACATTTGAGGTATATGCATTCATCTCAACTTCTTTCAAGACCCTTACACACAATTCTATTATGGTGTACATTCTTCTGCCATTCTTATGCTTGGAGTTCCACTTACAATGCAGAAACCTTCTAGCTAAGTGTTGCAATAAGTTTTCCTTCTTTTAGTCTTAAGGAATTCAACTGATTTTCTAAAGATACTATTTGTGAATTATTTTTTATTTCAAATATTCCTCAAGCTTTGTCCACATCTTATATGCGGAATCTTATTTTTCAACTAATTACACAACTCTTTAGACATGCTCAATGCAATAAGAATTTACACAATCTTGTTGCTTTTATCTAACATGGTAATTTCAACTAATGTTTCATCCAATTTGTTTCCTCAAAGTAGAAATCTCATTTGAAGCTTCCATATATTGTAGTGTGATGCATTCTAAATTTTCCTTTAAAGTAATGGGATGTTGGTCCTTGCCTTTATCATGGCTATATAGAAATGTGATGCTAATTCTTTAGAGCCATTCTTGAACTTACAAAGATTACTCACCAACTTACTCTAATATCATGTAAAGTTTAGGATCTATGTTGGGCACTCTTGTAGCTAGACAATACAAAACAAGAAAGATACAAGACACACATCATGCCCATCATGAGAAAGCTATTTAAGGTATAAGAAATGACGCATCCACCAAACTATTGCAAATAAATTAAGGAGGTAATAATAGAGCTTAATTAATCCTTAATTAATATAAATAACTCAAATGTTTTATCACAATACTATGATGGTGGTACTAAGAAAGCACAATGACAATATAACCATAAACTCATAGTGATAAATAAGAACGACAAGAAATCTAAAAAGATAAAACATAATACAAAGTTTAAATATCCTTAACAAAAATGGGACCTAATGAGGATAAAAGCAGTAAGCACCATCTAATCTAATTATAGCAATGAAAGTAAAAGGTTTAATATAGTAGGTTCATGGTAAGTTTGATTTCATCTCTTCATGATTTAAATATGATATCATTGTTTGATATTTTTTGAGGGAATTCCTTAGAGTCAACAAAGGGATTTCAAGGTTTTTCTTAAGAATTTACAATGAAGGGAATTAAGGCAAGTTAAGGCATTAAAAGAATAAACAAGAAATGTTCAAATGGGATAACTAGGGTGATCAAGGTAACTAGAGAACCTTTCGTGCCTTGCCATTGGGTAACTATAGTAGGGATAATTGGAGGTTTTGGGGTTACTCCTTTTAAGTTGTAAATTTACAATTACTAAAACAAGTACAAGAACTTGTAAACTAAACCACAACTCATAACTAATAATGGCAAGTGATTTTAAATAACAATAAAGCTAGAAAATGAAAACCCATAGTATCAACATCATACCACCTAGTTGCTCTTCTTTAGTTGCTTCTATAATGTCTCGATTACTAGTGAAAGAAATTCATTTGTAGAAATTTAATTGAAATCAATTTATTTGTGGAATATTAGTTATCAAGAAAATTAAAGAAATAACCAAGACAAATCTGATTACTACTTTAAATTCAAATATTATTTACCTTGCTCCACTAGTCCTACATGAATACAAGAAAATAGTAAATTTAAGAATGTACCTTTGTTCAATTTCACATCTCGATGCATTTTGGAAACATATTTAAAATCACTCTCTCCATCCCTATGTACACTATATCGTGCTCCATGTTACAACATTTTTGTAATTCTTTTGAAAAGTAGTAATGCACTTTTCATTTTTCCACATTTTGAGTACATAGTTTTAAGAGAATTTCTAAAAGAAACATCCAATTCATAATCTCTTCTCAATGCATGCCATGGATTGATTTACCTTGTTGAAGAAATTCCATCAAAGAACAACTAGAAGAAAGGCTTGCCATAGTAACATAGTCTAGTGAAAAATGTTTTAACTACATGCATTGAAACATAACTAAAGCCTCCAATGCAAGGTCACTTTAGACATATCTAAAAATTATAACATTCCAAGAAACTAAAGTTTTATCAATCATTTTAGAGAATAAATTGAGTACCTTTTCTATTCTTTTATGATTCACACATATATCTAAGAGTGTTGTTGTTTCTAGTATTGAAATCGTGTAAAAATTCACATTCCTTTGATATTAAAGAATGGACATATTTTGCAAGGACATTCAACATGGTGACATGATCTAGAAATACATTCATACTTATCATTTTATGAAAAAGATCTAGTGCCTTAACTGAGTGTCCATTTTCATCATTACCAAATCTCTCTTGCTAATAGTACACATAGACTTCAAGTCTACAAATATAGCTTACATAACTACAAGAGAATTTTGCAAAAGGACATATGATACCATACTATTCTTAATTACAATAAGGTAAGTAAATACCAAGCTAGTTGTAGTCACCAAGTCTAACTTTAAGCCAACTTTCTATATGCCTTCAAATAATAAAAATGCTTGATGATAGTGAGGATCAAGAACTTAAATAGGGGGTTGAATAAGTTCCCCAAAATAAAAATGATCAACCACAAAAACACACACCAATTTTTATGTGGTTCACCAACTTGGATACATCCACACTTGAAGGGTAGAATCCTTGCACACCTCCAAACTTTATTTCTCTAAAAAGTCGTTCGAAGGGAAACACACCCTATACAAGCATTGAGCTCCACATTGGAGTGTTTCATTGCTACAAAACCACTCAACCCTGCAACGTTCCAACAAGCTCAGTAGGTGGTTTAAAGGATCCCACAACCTTTACAAATTGAGCTCTGCTTTAGATTGTTTTGATGCTACACAAACACTTAATCTTGCAGGATTCCGACAAGCTCAATGAAGATATCTTCTTGCAAGAAGCACATTAACTTTGCAAGGCAACAAAGAAAGAGAAATAAAACAAGGAAAGAATGTAACTCAATTACAAGTCCTTGTACTTTGAAGCATAGTATAATCAATCAATACAACAATACAAATGATGTCACAATGAACTACACAAGTACAATAGATTAGACAATGAAAGCTTTGATGTTGACAATTCACATTCACATGCATTCACTTGCACAATTATCAAGAATTGATGTCTTCTTACAGCATTGAAGTTTCCAAAAATGCTTCAAAATGTCTGCAACGACTATCTAATGGCTAGTGTAGACGTCTTCTTCAAACTTGGGATGTCTTTTTGAATTTAGCCTGAAATCTAGAGAGACATCTCCTTTGCAAGTGAGATGTCTCTGAAGAGATGTCTTTGGGGAAATGTCTTTTCTGGAAATGAGACGCCTCCTATTTTTGGGAGATGTCTCCCTAAGACTTTCTTCTTCTCAACCAAGACACCTTTTGATCCTTGGAGACGTCTTCTCAATTTTTGAGCTCTAGTTCATGAGGCTTTCTCTTGTTGAATTAGCTTTCTCTAAATCTTTGTAGCATCTTCACATAGCTTATAGTATTCATTCTTATTCATGCTCCCTTGAGTCCTTGACCAAGATGTTAAGTACCTATTCTTGTTCACAACATCCACAACCAACATTCTTGTTCTCCATTTTGCTTAAGGTTTTGACATACCAAAATGTCAATATATAGTACTTAGAAATTAAAGTATTTAAGGAATCTAAGCTTTTAAAAACTAGATGAACATCCATATTTAGAATATATATTAATTAGAGGAGTGTTCAAAAAAATATTAGACTTGAAGGAACACATCTTATTTACACAATTACATAGTTGATAAACAAGCCCTAACTACCCATAAGTTGATAGAATACTTAGAATACATACAACATTAAGTATCATCTTAGTAATCTTTATTTCATTAAAAAGCTTGGTGCACCTTCCTCAATCATGTCTTTCTGTAGTGAGCAAGGAAACCATGGTCAAATTAGAGCATATTTTAACATACTTTAAAATTAATGGTTTTACAATCCTATTTAAGACAATTGTACACCTAAGGCACATTTAAGACTAAAATTAATGGTTTTACAATCCTATTTAAGACAATTGTACACCTACACATTTTAGACATGACTAATTGGCTAAGTTCATTCATGTTTTAATTAAGTCCAATCAAATCATTATGATCTAGCCAATCCATCAATAATCCAAAGATAATCAATTAAGGAATTCAAAATCCATAAAGTTTCCTCATTATTCCAAAACCTAATCAAAGTACCAAATTAGAAATCCATTAAAAATCTGCACGGAAGAGTGCAGCAATGTGCTCAAGTCACGTAGGCTTTGGGAGATAACTTTGCCTAATAGCGGCACGACCTTAAGAAAATCTCCATCGCGATGGCCTTTGCTTTGAACAATAACCAGCGGGCGCTATGCAAAAATCTGGATGGCAAAAATTGAAATCACGTCCAAGAAAATCGCAGGCAAAATAAACTGCTTTCTCGGCGAACTACCATACTGTATTTAAGACAATGGGTTTTTGTCTCAAGAATGTTGTACATGTACAAGGCATATATCTATGAAGCTATGCATAAAAAGAATTCGATTTGTGGAAGCGTGGAATCTAGGATTTGTGATTTTGAATGTGTTTGGGTCTGTATGCCTTCAGAAAAAGTGGGGACGGGTTGGGTTGGTAGCCTGGATGTGATAAAGAAAATTTAAATATATTAGTTTTTTAAAAAAAATAAAATCTCATGTATCATAAAAAAACATTGTAGAATATAGAACATGTCCAATGTAAATTCAAAATATTGTTAATGCTTAAAAATTGCACAGAAGATTGCAATATCACCATTAAACTAAAACAAGAAAATTTGCAAAGGTATGGAGGGCATCGAATCCATTTCCTTACTCAAAAGCTATGCATCAAAAGAATCCGATTCATGGAAGCGAGGAATCAAGGATTTGTGATTCTGAACGTGTTTGGGTACGTGTGCCTCAAGAAAAGTGGGGACGGGTTCGTAGCTGGGGACGCTATAGAGAAAATTTAAATATATTAGTTTTTTAAAAAATTAAAATCTCATATATCATAAAAATACATTGTAAAATATAGAACAATGTAAATCCAAAATATTGTTACTGCTTAAAAATTGCACAGAAGATTGCAATATCACCATTAAATTGAAGCAAGAAAATTTGCAAAGGTATGGAGGGCATTGAATCCATTTCCTTACTCAGGAGCCATCATCTGGCCANGTAGCACCCTAGGGACTACCTGAGAAGACACAACTTAACTAAACTAGGCACAGCCAGGAACTCACCTCACCTACAATGATCAAAAACCTTGCAGACCTTGAAAAATCGGCACTAGTCATGATGAAGGGGAAAGTAAAAACAGAGCACCATGACGTTGCATATGGCCATTGACCATGTGCTGGATGTGCTGGTGGGCTTTGTTGCTTTATAAGCAAACAGATTTTTAAAATAGTTGAACAAGCATCCATCCGTCATCATGTTCATGACCCATGACAATGACCCTGTTTTGTTTTTATTTTTTTCAGCAGAGATATGAGAAAGAGAGCAAAAACCAGCAATGAACAATAAACACACGTGAATGTGTGAGTCATGGCGGAACCTTTGACGCTCCAAAGGCAGGCGAATCCATGCAAATGCAATGTTTTTCTTGCACGCCCCTCCAAAACTTGATTTCCGTATGATCCATACTTGCCCCTTCGGCCTTCGCTTACCATAGTAGCCCTTTCCGTGTGTTTGTTTATTCATTGGTACTCCCTTGTTTTCTGTGGTCCGTCTCATGCCGATGCCATGAATCTTGATTGCTTGCTTGCAACTTAACAATGAAATGAAATTTTTGGTATGATTCAGAAAAGCAGCAGATGATACGTAAGATTTTAATGCAAAATGCATCGAGGCAAGGCAAGGCGACCATTTCAATGTATAAGTACAAATCCAGACAAAATTTCATTGGAAATTATGAAATATGTACCCATCGCGAATTTAATACGCTTCTGTATGTGCTCCCGAATTCGACGCGAACAGTTCGTGAAAATTTGTCCGGAATCGCGAATCTCCGACGCATAGCTCAAAAGCCATAATTTGGCCAAACATATAATTTCTCCAACAACCAAAATGACAGCAATAAAATGAAACCCTTTTGTTACTCAATCCAATGTTTCCAAGAATAAAATTAAGCATCAATCTTCAACCAAATTTATAACAAATCATGTTTGCTAATACTTTTGTTCAACCATGACCTATGAGTAGCACCATAGGGCCATGTTGAAGATGACCGCATTATAAAAAGACACAACTTAACTAAACTAAACTAGCCACAGCCCAGTAACTCACCTCACCTATGATGATGGAAAACCTTTCTAACCCTGGGGAATGGGCACTAGTTATGATGCATATGGCCATTGGCCATGTGCTGGTGGGCTTCGTCGGATCATAAGCAAACAGATTCTAAAAAAATGTTGAACAACCGTTTATCCCTCGTCATGTTCATGACTCATGACCCATCCCGATGACTGTGTTTTGTTTTTTCTTTTTTCAGCCCAGAGGAGAAGAAAAGCAAAAACCAGCAATGACCAATAAACATACGTGAATGTGAGTCATGGCGGAGCCTTTGGCAAAGGCCAATACATTCAAAATGCAAGTCATGGCGGAACCTTTGACGCTCCCAAAGGCCAATACATTCAAATGCAATGTTTACCTCGCATGGCCCATCCCAATCTTGATTTCCATATGACCCGAACTGGGAGCCTTTAGTGTTTTCTGTGTGTTTGTTTATTCATTCCTACTCCCTTGTTTTATGTGGCCTGTGTTATGCGATGCCATGAATCTTGATTGCTGGCTGGCCACCTAAGAATGAATGAAATGAGGTTTCTGGTAAGATTCAGAGCACAATGCAGATATTCAATGTATACATACAGATCCAGACAAAATTTCATTACAAATTATGAAATACGGACCCACAGTGCATTTAATGCGCTTCTATGCATGCTCCCGAATCCAGTCACATCTTCTTTTTCAAGGCCAACGGATAATAATGCCTATTTCAATATTGATGCTTTATCTTTTACGATTAAATTAATGGGTCCCGATGGAATCTTCTTTTTCAAAGGCGGCCGAGGGATATCGGATTTCTTCCGATGAATGAATAAACTTTTGACGTATTGCTCTGCAAGTTATTCCGAACTTCCCAGCAATGCTTCCCTAATTGATGCTTTCTGTCTCTCCTTGGATTCTCAGTCAGTTTCTGGGTGTTTATATATTGGAACATTAGTTTTCCATTTCTGCACATAAGAGAGTTCTGGATCTTGCTCTTGCCTCTTTACCTCTCTAATATCATCTTGGCCTTTGTTCAAAGCTTTGTAACCTAATGGGTAATGCAAAGTCTTGTTGTCCGTTTCGCAACCGTCACAATGTTGCAGCCCAGCAAACCCTAACCGACCCTGCCATGGCAGGGCCTCCTAGTTCTGCTTCTGAAGCAGGTGCAGAAGCAGGGCCGCATCCTACGTCCCCGGCTGTCATTGATACAAGTACAGAGCAAGGTTCAACTTCTGCAGAAGCAGGGCCGCATCCTACGTCCCCCGCTGTCATTGATACAAGTACAGAGCAAGCTTCAACTTCTGCAGAAGCAGGGCCACCTCCTACGTCCCCCGCTGTCATTGATACAAGTACAGAGCAATCTTCAACTTCTGCAGAAGCAGGGCCACCTCCTACGTCCCCCGCTGCCATTGATACAAGTACAGAGCAAGCTTCAACTTCTGCATCTGCTGTTGCCGATGAAGCATGTCAAAACATCCTTGATATTTCAAAATATGGCGTCGACGGAGATTTAAGCGCCCTGATCAATTACACTAGAATTCTTCTCAATTATGCCAAGGTCTGTTTACGATTTTACTTCTCCTGCTGTTTTACCATTGGCGATGCCTTGCATAATTGATTTGTTGATGAGATTTTTGTTTTTCTTTCATTTGGATGAATGTAGGAATCACGGTCTTGGAAGGATTCTAAACCTCAGCGGAAAGAGTGGAAATTTGTGGATACAACAGATCTTGTAAAATTCAAGGATATGTTTTCTGAATCTGCCGATGCTGCCAGCAGTCTTGTGAGTATTTTCTCTTCTGTAAAGTTACCTGGAACCCTGGCATATAGATGTAGAAGATTTTATGGAGCTAAGAGAAGAGGCGGTCGTGTCCCATTAAATCGTTGCTGAAAGACGTATGCGTACTAGTAAATCGTTGCTGGAAATTGTTACTATATTCTAATAGCTATTCCCTCTAAAAGCTTAGATACGCTTAGATACAACTCCTTTGTGGAGTCCTGATATACAGTTTCTTTGTCAGGCTTTGTCGGGTCAGGGCATTGGGTTTTATCGTTGGGGCCTATCTTATGATTTTGCTTTAATTCTTTTTTTTAATAATCCAAGAGAGATTAGCATAATAGATGCTTTGCCAG
>MNCI01035710.1:0-43578 GCA_015680685.1 Gnetum montanum
TGGGTTACCAAGTAGTCACACTTAAATGCTCTTGATTAAGTCGTATTCATTCCGCAATGAACAATAAGAATAGCATTTTAAGAATCTAGTTTAATAATTCACTCAATCATGAGACTTAATGGTTTCTTATTTGGATGATTGAACTAATACATATGTATAATTAACTATTTTAAATGAGCTAGGGAATTGGTTTTATTTTATGTCATTTCTTCTTAATGATTATGAAATTTTGGTAGAAATTATAACTATGCATTCTTTTTTAACTATTTCATTCTTTATTAGTAGACAAGTTAGTCTTGAATCTAGAAACTTTTAATATCATTCCTATGTGTATTGTTTTTTATGCCCTAAAATTGAAATTTAATGAAAGGTTTTACTTTTACTTATAAACTTTTTTGATATTACTATTTTACCTCTAGTCTATTTTAATTTTGTAAAGTGCTAGAATTTATTTTATTTTATTTTATTTTGACTTACCTCTTTTACCTAATACCTACTTGCCTAGTCTAGGTTAGGGGATGTTATAGAATATTTAGATAGAAAAAAATCTAGTTTTCATCTTAAAGAAATATATGTTCATATGAAAAACTACTCGAAAAAATAGATTATTTGTTTATAAAAACTTAAGAATATTAAATTTGAAATTCATATTTGCTATGATGTTAATATGTTAGATTGGTAGAAGAGGATGAAATAAAACAATCAAATGTTAGCCTAGCAATTAGGAGGTCTTAATTTAACTATAAAAGTAGTATATCAAACTTAAATCAACAACATTATAAAATAAATTTGAATTTATGTGAGGGATATCTACTATATATGCTATTTTTTTTATTTGACAAATGATGGAGAAATTTAGAAAACATAGAAAAAATCTATATATTATGTTCATTGACTTGGAAAAAGAATATGAGTACTTAGAGATATTATTTATTATGCCTTACTAAGGAAAACATCTCTAGTAAATTTATTAAAGTGATTTAAGACATGTATGAAGGAGCAACTACTAAAATTAGAATAAATTACATAAGAACATCAAATTTTGAAGTCCTAGTAGGTCTATATCAAGGGTTTGTGCTTATCATGTACTTGTTTGTCATTATTATGGATGAAATGATAAAGAAAATATATCATGAAATCCCCTAATATATGGTATTTGCAAATGATATTGTTTTGCTCAATATAGCTCAAGAAAATATTTCTTCTAAAATCAAAGAGTGGAGATATTCTTTAGAATCAAAACGCTTAAAAATTAGTAGAAGTAAGAAAAATGTATGAAATATAATTTTAATAATAGAATAAATAGTGATGAAGAAAAGTAAATAATTAAAGGCCCTCACTACAAATATTTTTGCTACCTAGGATCAAATCTCAAATTATATGGTAAAATTGATAAAGATATAAGAAATACTATTGTGGTAGGATGGTCAAAATGAAGATAGGATAGTGGTGTTCTATGCAAAAAAAGAATATCAATAAAACTAAAGGGTACATTTTATAGAACAAAAAGTAGACTTGATATCTTATATGATATTTATTTTTGGGTACTACAAAAGATACATGAATAAGAACTTAGTGTGGTACAAATGTGAATGCTTAGATAGATCTTAAATGTTATTAGAAGAGATAAAATGCATAATATAGAAATTAGAAAAATACTTGAAGAGGGCTCTACTTTAGATAAGTTTTAAAAACAGTGAATTAAATGATTTGAACATATACAATGAAGATCAAATAATGAGCCGATAAAAAAATGTTGTTGCCTCATTGTTCCAAGAAAGCCATCAAAAGTAAGACAAAAAAAGAAATGGAAAAATAATTGAAAATGATTTGAAGAAACTACAAATAAACAAAGATCTACCTCTTCATAGAATAAATGATGTAGCTAACCTCATTTTATTGTTATAAGTCTAACATGATGATGATAAGAACATTTATATGGAATAATGGTTATTTTTCTATAAAGTAAACATATAAGCATATGAAAAATTGGTGGAAAACTAATTCCCATGGTTACAAAAAATTTATTTCTTTACAAAAACTTAAGAATATTAAATATCTAATAAACTAGATGTAGAAGATCACTATTTGTTAGCTATTATTCTAATTAGGTATCAAAATACTATCATCAAGCTTCATTTAAGTTCTCATCATCTTAAAATTGAAAGTGAAAGATGGATTCAACTTTCCTAAGAAGAGCGTATTTGTAGGTTGTGGAGATCATAAGATCTTGAATATGAGTTACATGTATTTCCTTTTTATGTTTTGACTACCCATTTAAGATGATTTTTTCAACACCCCCACTGGTGCTTGTTTTATTTGTAGAGTTTATAATTACCATTCATAAAAATGTAATATCTTGGCAATAGATCCTATGGATCTTTGGACATAATAGAGCTTCATTTTATTTTGATGTTTGATATGATGCTTTTGTATATGTTAAATTAGTAGAGGAGAAAAAAAAAGAAATGTAGAAAAATGATTTTAATATTCAAGAAGCCATAACAATTAATTGTTGGTTTAGAAAACTGTAGCGACTGAAAATGTCTGTGGCTGGAAAACACCGAGAGGTCATCAGTCATGACATTCTTAACCCCATATCCATGTGAGGGCCGTGTTAGATAAAATAGAAATGGAGTGCCCTGAATGGTTTGGTCGATCAGATTGGGACTTAGTTGGTGTTAATATAATCTTTCGTAAATGGATAATTTGAAAATGAGGCTTCTAGCATAAAATGATAACTTTAAATGAAAAAGGGGTAGAAAACAATGTAAAAATGCAATGATAAGAAAGAAAACAAAGTAAAATGCAGTTAGGAAAATTCACCGCTTCAAGATTATGACTTCACTCTATCAAGGTGGATACAATTGGTTGCACGACGCTAGGAGGCACAGAGATCCCAAAGGTAACCAAGACATCTAGAGAAAGACAACTGTATGCTTAAATGCGAATTCAGGAGTCAACAATGCAAAATGCTATGAGAATTGTAGGAGGGGTAGAACATAATGCAAAATGAGAATGCCCATTGTTTACAATGTCAAACAAGATGTTTACAATGCTCAAGATCACAATCCTAACTTTTTCTTTCTTGCTCATCAAAAATCAACACCAGCCAACCTTCTCAGCTTTGCTCATTGGGGTATTTATAGAGCCAAGGGCACATGAAAGGTGCAGTGTGGATGCAACATGTCCTGGGCACGTGTTGACGTGTCTATGTTGCATGGGCATGCATGACCATTGGACGAGCCTGCCATGCTATAATTACAAGCCTTCCATGCTGTAATTACATCATCAGAACTTGGAGATGTGTGCCAACGGTGAAAACTAGTGAAGTGCATTGATGTAGCGTAACTGCTTGCTATGCTGCGCTATGCCTTATAGCACAGCATGTTAGCGTAGCATAGCCAGTTCAAGGTAAAAAATTGCGTTGCGCCCTACTGCATGTGTCGGAAACTTTTGAAGTGCGTTGACTGTTTATTACATATTTGCTACACTATAGCGTAGCATAGCGTAGCAGCTGGCCTTAGTCGCAAAAACATTGCCAATCTGCAAAATTTTCCTTTTGCACTACGGAACTTGCAAACTTGCTGATCTTGCCCTTTGAGATATCTTTCGTTGCTCCAATAGAGTTGCTACACTGTGCTACGCTATGTAGAGTAGCGTAGTGTAGCAACCAACATGGCCTACTTTTTGCTAAGTTTGCTATTTTCTGGTGAAGGAGCCATTTTTGAAGAACTTAGAGCCAAGCGAAGCAACTATTTTCAAAGGTCAGAGGCACTGACTGAGTGCATTTGAAATCACTAAGTAGGCTGAGCTTTCCTACCTTTCTTTCGCTACATTATGCCATGCTGCGTAGCGTAGCATAGTGTAACACCTTGTCTTGCAACAATTTACAGTTGACTGATTGAACAACTATCTCCCGAAGGCTACTACGCTATATACCGTTGCATAGCATAGCAAAATTCTTGACTAGAAAACTTGCCAAACTATTTTGCGCATTTTGAGCACCACCAACAACTCTCTACATCATTTCTGTGTATTCTGTTAGCCAGATGAATTACCCAGCTAGAAAATTTGCCAAATTGTAAAGCCTAAAGCCTAGAACATCCATTTCCTAATGAACTGCCATGACGCTGCCTAAATTGCAACAGCCTAGTAAAGCAAGGATGCCCTAAAAATTTAGGCTATTTCATCGGCCCCTCTTTGTCAACGTCTAGAGGATGGGCTTGAGAGACATTGACAAAGAATACGAAATACCACGGAAGAAAAATTGCTAACATTGTTGTGCAGTGATCGTCAAGATGTCGCTTAGCTGTGCTTGAGAGTGTTGCATTGGTTTTTGCGGGGGAAAAGGCTAAGCAGGGAGGAAGAAGGTTTAGGAAAAGGATAAAGATGAAACTTAGCAGAATCCCTCGTCAAAGCGCTCGTGAGGGAGTTGTTCACCTGGTCATCTTTATTTTTCATTGACCTTCGACCTCTTTGTTAAAATGTTTGGAGAGGGTGATTACGAAACGGCTTACGTGCCATTTTTTTAGGCACATTTTTGCTCTCTTATGCTTTTTCCTTTTGCCATATTTCCGTTTACATTTGTGAACAACCTTGTTGCAGGATAGATGTTTCTTTCCCAGGATGAGTTATGTTACATTCATATGGGGCTTTAACTTGCCTATAGGTGCTTCCCATGTGGCGAGTTGTGTTACACACGTCATGGACTTTGTGGTTGAGCAAACAGGTAAGCTTAATAGGCATTGGGAAAAGCTTGAAAAAAATGGGAGCAAGTAGAAATTGTGGATGAAAGGAGTAAGATAAAGGGAAGGAGTTTAGAAGGTAGGGCAGGATGTGCACTCTAAGGTAGCCAAGTTAATCCAAACAATCACTTCAAAACACTGTAACATTTTTTGCCGTGGTGAGACGTGCCTTCTGCAGCACCCTAATAACACAACAGAGAGCAAACCAGGAGATACATCCATGATGCAAAGTGAGGGAAAAGGTCTTGCTTATTGCAGACGTTGTTGAAGCTCTTGGACACCTTTGCTGGTGTATGGTGTCCAAAGTAGGAAGGCTAGTAGCGACCTTGGCCACATCAATGTGGAGGAGCTGGCATTGAAGGAGTGGGGAGTTTCTATGAGTGCAGATGATCTAGAATCTGTGCCCAAGGCATGCATTCTCAGTTCAGCTATGGGATCAGCTACCAGATAGCTAAACGTTGCTTAAGCTCAGATGCTGGCAAGGAGCTGGAGGGTAACAATATTGTGGCTGGGCCACAATACTGCTAGAACTCCAGCAGTAGGCACTACCCAAGGAACTACCATCAGGGTGATGGGCCATGGTGATGGTAGGTCTAGGGGATCAATGAGATGTCATATGACATCTCCAAGGGATCAATAAGATGCTATGAGCAGCGGCATTGCATATGTTCTAGATCATGTTCTCATTGTGTCATGAACTACATTCTATAACTGCAACGTCCTACCCCACATCGGCACTGTGCATGCTCGCTTAATGTGTACTTGGTACAGATGCATGCTGGGGATGTGATGCAAACCCAATTTAAGGTCCTGGTAGACCATGTGCTGGTTTAAGGTCCTAGCGAACAACTGTGCTGGTTTAAGGTCCCAGTAGACCATATGCACCAGTTTAATGCCATAGCAGACATGTTGTGCCAGTTTTATGTCATAGCGGATGAGTTGTGCTAGTTTATAGTCATAGCAGACAAATTTTTCCAGTTTAACATCATAGCAGATGAGTTGTGCCAGTTTTACGTCATAGCGGAGGAGCTATGCCAATTTTACATCATAGCGGACAAGCTGTTGCCAGTTTAACATTGTAGCGGATGAGCTGTTGTCAGTTTAACATCATAGTGGATGAGATGTGCCAATTTTACATCATAGAAAATGAATGTTTCCAGTTTAACATCATAGTGGACGAGTTGTGCCAGTTTTACATCATAGCGGATGAGCTGTGCTAGTTTTATGTCATAGTGGACGAGATGTTGCCAGTTTAACATCATAGTGGACTAGCTATGCTAGTTTTACATCATAGCAGATGATGCTTCCCATGTTCATGGTTTTGATGTAGTACGGCTTGGGGTATGAATGATTCACTGGATTTTTGAACTCGTTGTTGTCCATGTCCGCCAGCTTGAAGGCTCCGTTCCCAAAGGCTTTGGTGACCATGTATGGGCCTTCCTAGTTGGTTGAGAATTTGCTCACATGTTCACGGATAGCCTTGAGGACAAGGTCTCCCTTCTGTATTGGCCTTTGATGTGGGTTTGAATGATGTTTTTTCCATTGATTACTCTGATAGTTCTCTATGTGGCTTAGCGTTTGTGCGTGCTCCTCCTCTATTGAGTTAAGGTCGATAATTCTCGACTCTTTATTCTAGGCTTCACTCATGACATTAGAGAGGATCATCCGAAGTAACGGTACCTGCAACTCAAGAGGTGACATAGCTTCAGATCCATAAACAAGACTGTAAGGAGTCTTACTCATCACATTCCTTGATGTCATCTTGTAGGCCCATAGAACATAGAGGATTTTCTCATGGCACTGCCTCTTGCAGTTGCTAAGCATCCTCTTTAGCAAGTTGATGATGGAATTATTTGTAGCCTCTGCCTGCCCATTTTCTTGTGGGTAATACGGGGAGGAGAATGATTGCCTGATGCCCAGATTGCTGTAGAAGGTTTGGGTTTTCGTGCTACTGAACTGTGGTCCATTGTCGGTTATAATAGTTATCAGAAGCCCAAACCTTATCATGATGTTATCCAGGATGAAGTGGCAGACCTACTGAGATGTCATCTTCCTTAGGGGGATAGCTTCCACCCACATAGTAAAGTACTTAGTAGCAGTGATGATGAAGCTATGCCCTACGAAGGACTTAGGCGTGATAGGTCCTATGAGGTCTAGTCCCCATTGCTGGAAAGGCCACGTGATCTGCGTTGGGTGCAGCTCTGTAGGTGAGACGTGTATGAGATTTGTGTATCTCTGGCATGTGTCACATGTCTTGACCTTTGATAGGTAATCACACTACATATGGGGCTAGTAGTACCCTAGGTGTCTAATTTTCGTAGCCATAGCTCTAGGTGTTATGTGTCCACCACACAATCCCTCATGTACTTCATTAACCACCTTCTGCTCCTACTCCTCATCCACACATTCCAGCAATATCTTGTCATAGAAACATTTGCATAGGGAGTTATCTCCCATGAGCGTATATTGTTGGGCACACTTACGGATCACATCTCTCTAGGAAGATGTCAGTTCACTTGGGAGTTTGCCATGTTTTAGGTAGGCTTTAATGTTGGCGTACCACTCCTAGGTATCCATAGCATTGATAGAGGCCATGTGTCCCACCTGAGTGATAGGCTCAGTACATTCGACAATAAAAGCTGATAGACTTGCAAACGAGCGTGGTGGAATATTTAGTGCTAGGGTGGATAAGGTGTCTGCTATGGTGTTTTCGTTGCATGGCATGTGTTGCACATCCATAGTTGCAAACTGTTTGAGTAGGCTTTTTGCTAGGTCGCAATAGGGTTGCAGATGCGTAGCTTTGTAGGAATATACCTCAGTGATTTAATTCACAACTAGTTTTGAATCCCCACGAATCGCTAGGTGTTGTATGTGTAGTGTCTGGGAACCTGAGAGGCCTCTGAGTAGCCCCTCATACTCTACCACATTTTTGGTGTATCGGAACATAAAATGACAAGCAAACAGGTGCATTTCCCCAGAGGGGAATGTAATGACAATAGCTGCACTACCTCCTCATGTGGTTGAGGCACCATCGTAGTGTAACATAGCTTCCAAGTGTGATGGGATGGCGTTGATAGTGCCAACATGCTTGTCTAGGAATTTGAGATCTATGGTTGCCTGGTCATCGACGGGTGAGGCTGTAAGTTGGATCGCTATAGCTTGATCCTTTGTCGATGACTGGCTCACATAGTGTAAGTTGAACTTTGCAATTATTTCTTTCCATCAGGCTATCCCGCTGCTTTCATACAGGTTGTTAGTGATAGCCCGGAGTATGTTACTTTTGTAGATAATGTTAATTGTACTATGAAATAGGTAATGCCTCCACTTTTTAATGCAAATACTAAGGTAAGGCAATTCCTCTCTACTTCGTTGTAGTTTGCCTCATGTGCTATTAATGCATGACTCTATTAATACACTGGTATCTCAGACCCATCATCTCGTTTATGAGATAACAGTGCTATGATAGATGTGTCAGAGGTGGCAAGGTAGATGAAGAAAGGCTTATCCCTCTGTCGTGGATGCATAGTTGGGAGGTGCAAAAGCTCTTTCTTCAAGTCATCAAAGGCTTGTTGACATTGAGTTCTCCATTCAAAGTTAACCCCTTTCTTTAGAAAATGTTTCATGGGGTGCAACTTGTCAGTTAACTTTGCTATAAATCTTCGGATGAACTGTACCCTACCTTGCAAACCAGGAAATTTCTTAAGGTTTGTAAGAGGTCCCAGGTTGACGATGGTCTTAACTTTGTTAGGGTCCACCTATATTCTAGCCTCCAATACTACAAACCCTAACATGCGTTCGATTTTCACCCCAAATACACACTTCTTAGGATTGAGGTGAAAATCATGCATTTGAAAACAATTGAGGACTATCCCTAGATCGCGTGGGTGATCAGCAACCTCCTTGGATTTGATTGCTATATCATCCACGTAGTCGTTTAGTGTTTCTAGGATGTAGTCACTGAAGATGTAAGTCATGGCTCGCTAGTAGGTTGCTCTAGCATTCTTGAGCCCAAAAGGCATCATGGTGTAACAAAAGGTACCCCATGGGGTCATGAAGGTTTTTGTTAGCTGATGCTCTGAGTTAATGCAAATTTGGTTGTAATTGAAAAAACCATCCATGAAGGATAATAGAGCATGACCAGCCATAGTGTCGATGAGTTGATTGATGCTTGGAAGTGGAAAATCATCTTTGATCATTGCCTTGTTCAGATCCCAAAAGTCTATATAGATTCATATTCCTCCCATTTTCTTAGAAACCACAATGATGTTGGACACCCATTCCAAGAAATCAACTACACGGATGAAACCAGCTTGGTATAGCTTGGTGATTTCATCTCTTATAGCTAGTGCAATTTCTGGTTTAACCTTACGAGCCTTCTACTTGATTGCCCTCATGCATGGGTCTAGGACAATGTTATGCTATATCAGCCTCAGATCTGAACCTAACATGTCGTTGTATGACCATCCAAAAAATTTAATGTTTTCTTGCAAAATCTTGGCTACATCTTCATGCATCTATGCATCTAGGAGGGAGCTAAGTTTTAATGTTTTTACTTCCCCCTTGGATGTGGTCACAAGCGTCTTGACGAGAGGATCCTCAGTTACATCCCTAGCCTCTAAATTTATGGTTCAGACTAGATGCTCGAGCCAGTCTAGAGATGTTTCTAAGGACTCTATGGTGCTAGATGTGGTTGATTTCTAGTTGATCAGGTATGGGTTCAATTGTCTTGCGAGCTTGCCATGTGGACCTGCTAAAGCTAAAGGTGTTGACAGATCACGATGGATTTCAATTCTTTGCTCAACCTGCCAAAATGAGATGAAAGCCTGGTTACGAAGCACCTATTGGTAGTAATAGTGTATAATGAAAACTTGCAAAACAACGATGAGATGTAACTAGCGAAGTATGATATAAAGATTAAAAGTTGCCCGTTTAAAGTCATGTAGACCACTATGGCATGGAGATGCAAAACTGCTAAAAGATAAAATGTAAAAAGATGTAAAACTATTGATGTGAGAATGCGAAACTACTAAAAAAATGCAAATTTGTCGATGAAAAAATGCGAAATTGTTAGTTTAACGTCATTGCGGACCACGAACGTGTAAGAGATCAAAACTGCTAGTTTAAGGTCTCTTTAGATCATTAACTAGAGCAAACTACTATGCTAGGAATGCTAGTTTAAGGTCTTTTCAAACTGCTAAGGCCGAAGCTACGCTGGGGTTGCTAGTTTAAGGTGCTTTCAGACTGCTAAAGTCGCAGCTATGCTAAGAATGCTAGTTTAAGGTCTTTCTGGACCGATGCTAGTTTAAGGTCTTTCCGGATCGGTGCTAGTTTAAGGTCTTTTCGGACTGGTAACTGAAAAAATGTATTTTTTTGTTTCTTGGGAAAGCAAACGGTTAACTCAAAGCATGCCAAGATCTTTCACCTAGATCTGCCCATTTTTAATTGCCAACAGTGCTACGATGTTGTGGCTGGCATGCTACATTGCATGACAAACCCCGCATTAAACAGAAAGAGAGAATGGCATGTTTCTACCTTTTTTACCATTACAGCCATAAATAGGGATTAAACCTTGGTAAGCTCTTCATTCTCACCGTAAGTGCGCAGAGCCCACATTCAGAGCACAAAGAGATTTCAAAGCACAGAGCAACTATGCTAACAGAGAACAAGGTAGTTTTTGCATAGCAATGGGGAAAATTCTGCAAGCAGGACAATGGCTCCAAAGAAACAATGCACTCACTTGGCACTCGCAAAGGTTGAGGAGGTAAAGGAAACCCTAAGGCACATGACATAAGCACGCATTACAGTGCGGGAGGACATGCCATTGACCTAGTAGGCTATTATGCCTCCTCTATTTTTTGTGCTTCTGTTATCATTTTTTTTCCTGCTTTCATTTTGTGATTCAGTTTTAGTTATCCATGTTTTCTATCATCACGTGTTGTTGTTTTGGCCTTTACACCATCGCTATTGCCATTTCGACCGCGGTAGATGCACAAACGCTACGCTAACATCACATGAAAGGTTGCCTAAACTGCCATCACTATGGTTGTCATAATTACATGCGGTTTGATAGTTCAAGTTACTTGGCTTTCAAATGGCATAGCGTAGGACCCTCAGGAGGGTTTGGCCATGTGTGATGTGGCAGTGAGACATGTGTTTTGTCAGGGCATATTGTTAATCACCTTGTTAGGGTTATTCACTTTTTTGCTATGCTAGGCTATTTTTGCTACGCTATTGCTTTCATGTTCTTGGTACACTATATGTTGGAAGAGGGTTATGCTACACTATATGCTAAAATGCTAGGTGTTGCTATGCTACGTGTGCATTGCATTTGGACTTGATGCTAACACTTGCTGGTTGTGTGATGCAGGATGGTGCTAAGGCTGATTCTGATTGTCTTAGAAATTGTAGGGGCCTGTGTTGCGTAAACAGACCAGTGGCCAATGTTCCTCCTTCCCATATATGTGTGGGGGGTCTGGTTCAGGAAAGGAGCACTAGAGTTCCTACAATTCCTCCTCCAATGCTTTAGTGTGATCGTTTGGTCATACCTAGAGGAGGAAGAGATGACCATCATAATAGAAGCCCTATTGCCTAGGGCAAGCTAGGGTATCCTAAGGTTTTTGATGGATGGGGAAATAAGTAGTAGGCAGGGAGAAGGGTGCAGTCAATGCCCCAAATAATTGAGGTGTTTGGCTTAGATCTGGGATATGCCTGAGTACAGCTGCTACCATCCTTACAACACATTGTTCGTTGCACGTTATATGGGAATGTGCTTCCAAAACCTACCAGGAACCATCTACTGTGATGGCGAGTGAGTTTTGCAGCCCTGTTCCACTATATTGTGCGACACTTGCTATATTAGCCAAATGCTAATAGTATGTTTTTATTACTAGGTTCTACATTAACAAGGAAGGGCTTCATGACAAAATGGATGTACTGACCACAACATGGATGGCCCCGCAGGAGTTCTCTTCTACTGAGAACTTACGTGCAAGTGCGATTGGTCAATGTAGGGGTGAATACCACACCTGCCTAGACCTATAACCCATTCCCTATGGTAGATGCAAGGAGTTTGGTTGGTTGGATGAGGGATGGGCACCCTTCAAATCAATCACTGTTGAACAACTTCTAGTTTGTCTTCCATCGTTCCCGTTGTCATAAAAACCTGGTAAGCTAAACAGTGGGTGCTGCATGCTTAGGTGCCTTTGCAATCTTTTATGTTTTCTATATTTTTATGCTAAAAGTTTCTTGTGAAAACTGCTATAGGAGAGAAAATGTCCTAGGAAGTGACAATGGTAACCACCGAGAACTAGGAGGCAAACATCTACTTCAAGTATAGAGAAGTAGATGGGAGCCAACATTGGATATGTGATGTGGCTTCAAACTCCTTGGTCTAGAATATCCAAAAGGTTAGGCTTATGGATCTATTCCTATCCCCAAATCCAAATGTTCCTACCGTCTAGATGCTCTCCCTAGTTGACTCCTTTTCCAACAAGGCGGACCGCTTCTGCACATGCATACAGGGTGTACGGGTGGTCATTGAAATCAATGACCAGCTATTTGTGGACCTCTTTGGTGTCCCTGCTGATGGCATCCTCATAGGGTCAAAGACCAAGAGGGATCTGAACCTTCAAAATAAGGACATTCAGGAGTGGTTAGGGATCACCAGGGAGTGGAAGGGGCTCCCCATGGAGAAGCTTAAGTTAGGACCCACCAAGGAGGTTTATCCTATCTTCCATGCTCATGCATTCCCCTAGCTTCTTTCCCAAGGGAAGGTCCTGGGGATTGAGTACACCTGGGTAATGCATGAGGTCATGGAAGAGGGAGCTTGCTACAACTAGGCCAGGTTTCTGTGTAAAGGCTTGCAGAGTGAAATCTTGGGTCTCCATAAGAAGCCAAAGTCCCATTCCAATATACATTATGCCTTTTACATAGCTTTCTTGCGGTGTTTCATGGAGCTTTTGGTAGTCCATGAGAATGGAGCCTAGATCATGAGAAATTGCAACTAGATTTCTAGACCGTGGATCTGCCAGATCCTCTAGACTACTCAAGCCTAAGATCCCCCAGAAATAATTGGCGAGTCATTCTCTATGACGACTAAGGATCAGATGGCCCACAACTTTCATGGCCAAGACAACGTAGGAGAGATGCCCCCTACTCTAGCTGGTAGTGTGTTGTGGGGGAAATGTCTCATAGCCAAGACTATGGCTAGTAAGTTGTAGTGAAAGAGGCTTACCCCAACTAAGGAAACCCTTTGCATGGAGGAAGAGGAGGGGTAGAGACTATGAATTAAAGTAAAAAGGACGTAATCCCCCATTGGTAAATGCATTTTTTCATGTCTATTTCTTCACCTACTTTGTTAATGCCTGCTACACTGTGCTATGCTAGACAGTGTAGCGTAACGTAGCACCTACTTTAAGCTAACCTGTTTTGAGCTAATGCAAACATGTTTCTTAGCTACCAGAGGAAGAAGAGGAAGAAGAGGAAGGTGATGAAGAGTTTCAACTCCTAAGATGGGGGCAACGAATAAAAACATGGAGGCCCTAGTCTTGGAAGAAAGTGCCTTGGTCAAGAGGAAAGAAGCTCCTTCTACTAAGGCAGGGGCTCTTGTTATTAGGCAAAATCCTCCCACTTACAAGGAGGACATTTTTGGAGATGAAGAGGAGTCTCTTGTGAATAAAGAGGGTGCTGGTGCCTCAAAAGAAAAAGTGCCAGCAAATAAAGGAGAAGCCGACCCAGAAGGAACTTCTACCAAGAAAGCTACCACCAGTCTAAATTAGGAGGGAGGGGCACTGCAATTAGATGTTGATGAGTTTAACGATATACCCGCTTTGTCATAGTCCATTTTGGCCATTGTTGACACGCTTAGTTGTATGACAAACACCATTGTTCATATTGCAGGACCTCCTCTGATTCGTGTGAAACCATGGACCGAGACCCTTGATAAGGTTACCTTCATGTAGGGGATCGTTGACGACATGATCGGCCATCTTCAGTAGGTTGACCTTGAAGTGGGTAAGTAGTCATGCTAGGTGCTCTCATGTTGCTATGCTAGAGTTCTTGAATTTGTTAACATTGCTATGCTTATGCGACTAATATACTCTTTATGTTGTGATAGCTTCTTAGCTCAAATGGGACCTGACATGGCCTTTGAAAGTCAGTGCCATGCCTACATTCCCCCCTGAAGTAACTGAGGTATCTCATCGTGCATACGATGAGGTCAGCAAATGTGCTTCACACTCAGCCCACTCCTTATGGGAGTATAAGCGCATCAACGAGGACTTGTGGAATTGGGTCCAAAAAGCTAATCAAGAGAAGGCCAACTAGAGCACTGAGGTGAAAGAGCTCAAATTGAGGAATGAATTTCTCATAGCCCATGATACTAATAATGAAGACTGGCACACGGCTGTGATAGATTATGCCATATTTTGGATAGTCGTGCATCAAAACAATGAAGCCACCCACGAAATAATAGAACAGCGGATGCAAATGGACTTGTTGGCCCAGAAGAGTCAGGATTGAAAAGATTTCAGTACCAGGGTTTATGAATGGTGGTAGTCCTAGAAAAACCACAAACACATGTATAAACGAGAACGTGCCACCTATTGTAAATTATACAGGGATGCCACTGTAGAGGCGTTTACCTATAAAGAATTCATAAATGCTATTGGCATTTATGATGCCTATGACAAGTTCAAAGAGCATGTGAAGGTTACGGAATCTCCTAAATAGGAAGTGGACCTTTCCACAGGAGAGACCACAATCGCCTCCTTTTCTCCGGGACCACCGAGATGGACGACCACCGAAAAGGAGAAAGTTACTGTAGACGCTGAACTAAGCAATAGACGTTGGGTGGATATCATGGCAGAGGAGGTCTAGCACCACCTCGGACTTGGTTTAGATTGGATACCTTTGGAGATGGATGCAGGTCCATCTCAGGTTAATTTCTTTCTACTGTGTTAATGCTCATGCTCTGTTGTAGCTTGCGTGTGTTGCCCTAGCTGATTACTTCATTTCTACGATGCAGGTTCTAGATGAGGGTGCAGGGCCTGTAGAGGGCAGGAATGAAGGGGAGATAGAGGACCACGTAGGGGAAGGTGATGCAGAAGGGGGTGATGTAGAAGTAAATGAAAAAGATGATGTGAGTAGAGACAACCCGTGACAACATGGGATTTTCCTTTTTGAAATTTTGAATTTTTGTAAAATTTTTGCAAACATTGTCTAAAAGGAAAAAGTTTCAAATAAAGAGGGGAATTTTGGAAAATAAATTTATTCTATGCTAACTTATGCATTGGCTATGTGCTAAGTTTTATGTAAAATTTTCATGCTTTTATGTGCTAGTTTTAGGCCATTTCGAGCCCCTGCCAGTTTTAGGCCGTTTTGGGCCATCGCTAGTTTTAGGCTATTTCAGGTCATAGCGTAGCATAGTTTAAGGCCATTTCGGGCCATGCATAGTTTTAGGCCATTTCATACCTTTGCTAGTTTTAGGCTGTTTCAGGCCATAACATAGCATAGTTTTAGGCCATTTTGGGCCACTACTAGTTTTAGACCATTTCGGGCCATGGAGAGTTATGCCGAAGAGATGATACATTAACAATTTGGAGAACGGCTAACTGGTAACTTACATAGATGGATGAATGCAAAACAACAAAATATGGTAAATGTACAAAGGATGGTGACTGGGCAGAAAGCAGTGAGGTTGCTACACTATGTGTAGCTGCTTCTTGATCCATCGTGGGTTTAGCAGAATGTAAGGTCGAGGTGCTTTGCCAGGGCCTTCGTTTACATCATTGTCCCCCACTTAGAAGGGCAACTCATCCCATGTACTTTCATTTTGGAAACTGGTCTACTGAGCTGATTTCCCCATTAGATGGTTAGTGCATGCTCAAGCAGGTGCTTCATTCTTAGAGGTTACGATCTCTGAGCCCTGCTCCATGTCTATGTTATTGATAGCTTGTGCCACTAACTCGTCACCATGGATCACCACCTCCCTGCCTGCGTATGGTAGGTGGATTTCCTGATGAATGGGCGAAGAGACAGCCCTAATTTATGCTAACCATGATCTCCCTAGGATCAAGTTAGACCCAGGCATCTCCTTAACCACGATGAATGTTGCGTTCATGGGGAACTAATCCCCTGCCACGAAGTCTATGTGGACCGTGCCCTTCATCATGACCTGCGCCCCATTGAATGACATTAAGCATGACATCATTGTGGGTCTGATCTAGTCGATTAAGCCAAACCTTTCCACAATAGAGAAGGGGATGACATTCATGGCAGCCCCATCATCAACGTGTACCCTTCGGATCCGATGTTGGTCAACCCGAATTGTGATGAATAGGGATGTTGTAGTCACCTGGCCCCTTTCGAGATCTTCCCTAATGGAGTCATCATAGAAAGTTAGTT
Source organism: Gnetum montanum (assembly GCA_015680685.1). Classification (NCBI taxonomy): domain Eukaryota; kingdom Viridiplantae; phylum Streptophyta; class Gnetopsida; order Gnetales; family Gnetaceae; genus Gnetum; species Gnetum montanum. Next base: position 16,152 of record MNCI01035710.1, read on the forward strand.
GAGATGGTTCTAGCTCAGTAGGTGTAGAGGGAAGCATGACCGAATGGATTGCTTCCTCTTCCACTGGCATGTCTGCGTTGACCGGAATCACCATCAACATGCGGATCAGAGCCTCATGGTGTGGGAAAGACATCATGATTAGGTCATACAAGCTCAATGTAGTGTTTTTTTTTAGAGCTTGCTTGACCTGAGTGAGGGCATCCAAGAGGTCCTAACCACCCCCTGTTTACTGCTTTCCTCTTCTTCTATTCATCCTAGAAGATAAATTTCCCAAGGAGGGATTGTTTCGGATTTGGGTTTAGATCCCTTTTGGGGGATGGCATGGACTGTGTGGTTATAGCAATGTCCCTATTTGGTGATGAGGGCATAGATGCAGGGGGTGAAGATGTAGGCTTGGAAATACCTGGGGTAGTACTTCCTCTTGAAGTCTCACCTGCAGAACGTACTTCCCATTTTTTGGGATTAGAAGATTGTTCAGCTATTTTGCACGGGACGGGGGCTATTGAGGAGTCGGCCCCATGATGATAAACAGAGCTAACGGTGTTAACGAGTGGGGTGACATGGTTTTGCTAATAGGTGGCACATGGGTGGATGCCTAGGGAGGGACTCTCAGAACAAATGGCTATTACAAGCTTTGACCAGTCATTGGTGATGCTGGTGCGCTACGTTGATGCACACGGACCATGAACAGCTGCTGGGGTGGCCTAGGATCATTGTCAACGCCGATGGTGTTGATAACATAACCAACATTTTTGGCATTGATGGGATCTATGTAGACGTGTAGAGATTGATTCTTAGGGTGTACTAGGTTTCTTTCGTCCAACGTTAGTTTCCCCTAATCAATCATCCTTTGGATGTCATCCTTCAATACCAGATAGTAATCCGTGTTGTGACCACATTGTCGGTGGTAGTCACAAAACCTATCTAGCCTAAAATTCTTAGGAACTGGAGGCTCATTGGGCCCTGCTACCAGTAGCTATTTCAGAAGTTCTTAAGGCTTGAGTGGTAGTTGGGTATACTTTGAGTGATCTTTACGCTTAAAGTTCAATTTGGGTTGTGTAGATGTCTCGGGTAAAAGTATGGGAGGTTGCAGCGCATTGCCCTACTTTGGCAAGGGGTTAGCTGTAGGTGCAGCCGATTTCTTGTTGTTCTTGTTATCATTCTTACTAGGTTTGGGCTTGGCCTCAGTTGCCACAGTGGCCATTGTGGCTATTAAGGCCTTACCCTTGTCCTTCTTTGTGAAGGTGTTTTTGTAGGCAATATAGGTTGGGTCTTTGCTCGCCTTAGCTGCATCCTGTATGCTCATAGTTTGAGCGAAGGCTTAACTAAGAGTGTGAGGAGCAAGGTAATACAGTTTAGACTTGATGAAGTCATTTACTACANCTTTAGAGTTGAAATAGATGAGCGTGGCAGCACATGGTAGTAATCCAAGGCTTTCTTGGCTAGAGATATGGGAAAGACACGTATAATTGTGTGCAGCCATTGTTGCAACAGAAGGGATTCAGACCTAAAGGTAACAAGATGTGCATTGGGATCTCCCCCTCCGTTGTACTTCATGAAGTGTGGGAGGGACATCCTTGGGGGCAATGTTAGTGCAGGGATTGCAGGGCTGATGGGGTCATCCTGGTAAAAGTCCATGACTTGTACCATGTCAGACCCGATAGCCTTAAGGTGTTTTATTACCTCAATAAGGGTCTGGATAAGCTGAAATGCTTGATCCAGACATTGTGACGACATGGATGGCTAGGGGATTGCTGAGGTAGTTCCCATCTATGGAGTGATCAGGACAGTAGCATGACCCATTGGCGGTACCGTTGGGGTGGCCCCCGCGAACGGTGCTGCTTGTGCTGTCCACCACCTAGTAGGTGGTGCTGTTGGAGTAGCAACTGTGGGTTAGGCTGCTGGGTAGGCCACTTGTGTCACCAGCAGGGTAGACCATAGCCCCGTGTTGGGTTGTATCATTTGCAGGATAGACCTTAGCATAAAGGAAATTGTATTGTTCATGTTTCTTAGCCAAGCCTTTGGGTCCCCAATTTTGGATCCTGAGGGACCGACATGCCCCCAGCCTTGGGCTGGGTAGTTACTTAGCACTTGTCGTGCCTTAGACTATGAGGGGAACCTCAATGTTGAAGGTGTTAGCAATGGTGGTTGCGGAATTCATTGTTACTAAGCTGAACGGTATTGCAAATAAAAAAAACAAAGAGACCGGGGAGCAATCAAAAGGCTTTATGTCTTGCTGGATTCTGAGGGAACCATCAGAGCAACCGATCTACACCACATGATGCATAAAAAACCATGAAATGATGTCACGTTTATGCTAGCGCATGACAGGGTATATAACGTGTGCAAGACTACCGTAAAACAAACAAGTCAACTGGCGATCGGAGGCTTTGTGTCCTGCAAGGTTCTAGAAGAACTATCAAAGCGACCGATCTACACCGCATGATACGTAAATAACCACAAATGGGTGTCAACTTTATGCTAATGCGTATCAAGGTGCAAAACACTTACAAGACTACCGTAAAATACAGAAAGGGCACCAAAAAGGAAGCCCTCCTTCTAGAGCCAAAAAACTATAGCGACCGAAAACATTGGTGGCTGGAAAACACCGAGAGGTCATCGATTGTGATAGTATTAACCTCATATTCGCATGAGGGTCGTTCTGGATAAAATGGAAATGGAGTGCCCTGAACAATTTGGTCGATTAGATAGGGACTTAGTTGGTGTTAATATAATCTTTCGTAAATGGATAATTTGAAAACAAGGCTTCTAGCATAAAATGATAACTTTAAATGCAAAAGGGATAGAAAATAATGTAAAAATGCAATGATAAGCAAGAAAACAAAGTAAAATGTAGTTAGGAAAATGCACCACTTCAAGATTATGACTTCACTTTGTCAAGGTGGATACAATTGGTTGCGAGATGTTGGGAGGCACAGAGATCCCAAAGGTAACCAAGATGTCTAGAGCAAGACAATTGTATGCTTGAACGCAGACTCATAAGTCAACAATATAAAATGCTATGAGGATAGTAGGATGGGTGAAATAGAATGCCAAATGAGAATGCCCACTATTTACAATGTCAAACAAGATGTTTACAATGCTCAGGATCACAATGCTAACTTCTGCTTGCTTGCTCATCAAAAATCAACCGCCAGCCAACCTTCTGATCATTGCTCATTGGGATATTTATAGGGCCTAGGGCATGTGAAAGGTGTGGTTTGGACACCACATGTCCTAGGCTTGTGTTGACATATCTATGCTACATGGGCATGCATGACTGTTGGACTAGCCTGCCATGCTATAATTACGTCGTCAAAACTTGGAGATGTGTGCCAACGGTGCAAACCAGTGAAGTGCATTGATGTAGCATAACTACTTGCTACGCTGCGCTATGCCTTGTAGTGTAGCATGTTAGCATAGTGTAGCATCTTGCTACGTTGTGCAACGCTATGCAACGTAGCATAGTGTAGCCATCAGTTCAAGGAAAAAATTTGCATTGTGTCCTACTACATGTGTCAGAAACTTTTGAAGTGCATTGACTATTTATTGCATATTTGCTACGCTATTCTATGCTACGTAGCGTAGCATAGCGTAGTAGCTAGCGTTAGTCGCAAAAATGTCACCAATCTGCAAACTTTGCCTTTTGCACTGCGAAACTTACGAACTTGTGAATCCCACCCTTTGAGATGTCTTTCGTTGCTTTAGTAGAGTTGCTATGCTGTGCTACGCTACATAGCATAGTGTAGCATAGTCTAGTGTAGCAACCAACATGGCCTACGTTTTGCTAAGTTTGCTATTTTTTGGTGAAGGAGCCATTGTTGAAGAACTTAAAGTCGAGCGAAGCAACTGTTTTTGAAGGTTAAAGGCATTGACTGAGTGCATTTGAAATCACTAAGTAGGCTAAGCCTTCCTACCTTGATTTTGCTACGTTGTGCCATGCTGCGTAGCGTAGCATAGTGTAACACCTTGGCTTGCAATAATTTACGATTAACTGCTTGAACAACAGTCTCCCGAAGCCTGCTACGCTATATAGCATTGCGTAGCATAGTAAACTCCTTGACTAAAAAAATTGCTAAACTATTTTGCACATTTTGAGCACCGCTGACAACTCTCCGCATCGTTTCTATGTAGTTTGTCAGCTGGATGAATTACCCAGCTAGAAAAGTTTCCAAACTATACATCCTAAAGCCCAGAACATCAATTTCTTGATGAACTATCGTGACGCTGCCTGAATTACGATGGCCTAGTGAAGCAAGGATGCCCTGAAAATTTAGGGTGTTTCAACAATGACCTTTGACTTTTCTCCAATGAATTTGATTTTTTTAGAATTCTCCTATGGAGGATGCTATATTACTCTCAACGTCTTCAACCAATATTGAAATTTCTACTTTTTTATTGATGTAGAAATTTTTATTGATTTTCAAAATATAGATTTATAAAAAATGTAAGAAAAAATTCTAATGCCTTTTTCTAGTAATGTTGGTGCAACTAAGATACCTAATTTTATTCTTCTTGATGATGCATATGAGTCATTGGTTGTTGATCTTTTATCACAATATGTTTTCATGAAAATTTTGGATTAAGTGACTCATAATTAAAGTTTTATTTTGTAGTTAAATGATGTGATCAAAAAACATGACATCCATGTCATTCATGATATATATGATTGTTGTTATCTTTTACTAGTTGAGTTAGGTAATGCTTTAGGTAATTATAATAGTTAGCCTCATGTGATTACAATAGTTACAACATTTATGGCTACAACTTCCTCATGTTTTCTTCAAAAAGACTATAATTCATTATTTGAATGCTCAACTTCTTAATAGATATTCTCCATTCGTTAAACTTGGATTCCTTTTAATGACAGCTATTAGGATAATTTCTCATGATAATACAAACTTAATAGCCTAATTCATTGTATCTGGCTTAGAGCTATCAAGCTTCTTAATGACTTCCTTAATGCTACTCTCTCCTAAGATTGATTATGTTATCAAATTATTTATTTTAATTAAAGCTATCCCTTCACTAAAATAAGTTTTTTCAAAATCTAGTTTCTTTTTGGTAGTTTCATGCATGATCCTTGTAACTTCCATCATCATTGAATCAAGAAAAATTTATTTATATTGTAATAGTTACTACCTTTTAATTATAGCTAAATCATATAATTCCTGAGTTTTTTTCTCCATCTAAACATATAAAGTTTTTTTTCTCTCATCTTTATCATTTTCTCCCTTATTTATATCATGCATTCCTTACTGTATTCTAACTCATTCATTACCTCCTTAAAGCTTGGAAGATAAAGATGAGAGTAATATGAAGCTTTTTCCTTGATGGCTTATTATAACTTTGAGCTCATAACAACTAGTCTTTCCTCTAGCTACTTGTTCATATATTCCTTGTTTTCAAGTAGTGATTCTTTGATAGTTATTGTGGTCCTAGGCTACTCATTTTTACCTTGAAGCCCCTTGACATCCTCTTATAATCTTGGTACTTCCTATTCATTATGTAAGAGGAATTCCATGAGCATGGCTATCTAGTTGTCAACTATTTGTCTAATATCCATGATTAGTGTAGCTATGGATTCAGACATGTCCTGGTGGGACATTATGAGCATCTACCTTCCAGTCTATGGATCATCTTCCTTATACTTGAAGATCACATTGGCTTTTATCTTAGGTGTAGTGGGGATCTTTTTACTCAATATAATGGAACTTTCTTTTTTCTTAATCTTAAAAGCTAGGGTTGCTTCCTTTATCAGATATCCAAAAGATCAGGTGAGGGCTAAAGATTAGCTTTCCCCTTGCCTTCCTTTTGCTACTATTACTATTGTTGAAGTTCAGTTAGCTTCTATTGTTCTTGTTTCTTTATCCTTTGTTGCTCTTATTCTTGTTTTTGAAGCTTCATTAACTTTTTTCATTCTAATGGTTGCTTTTTCTTCTTACTCTTTTAATTTTTATTTTTGTAGTTGTTCTTTCTTTACCCTTGCTTAATCAATTCTTTGGCCTAGCATATTCTTCCCCATTAAGGAGAAACCTTTCATTAGGCATGACATTATCTAGTTCTAATAGGTTCCATGAGAAATAGTTCTTCTCCATTATGGTTAGACACTCTTTTGAAAAATCCCAAGCTAGAGGATGTTCTTTGTCCTTCAACCATCTACAAACTTCAATTACAGGGGCATCACAAGCTAAAGATAACAACTACAATGACAAGATCTTTTTTAGCTATACTGGAGCCTCTTCCTTGGTTTAGTTTACCACTCTATCAAAAGCCTTAATATAGACTATGTTGGTATCATCAAGCTAATGAACCTTACTATTCTTTGCTGTGGAATAAATCCTTTCTAAACTAGAGGAAAACTACACTTCTCCCTGTATCTTCTAACCATAATCCTTAAATGGTCAAAATTAGTGAATTCCCAAAATCCAAATTTCAGGGGGAAAACTTCTTTATGCTTATAATCGTATCTCACTAGGCTTTCTCACATTTGGCTACTGTCTTCTAGTGTAGCAAATAAGGAGCTACAAATCTTGGTAGCTTGAAAGCCTTACCCTCAAATCCTACTACTAAAATCTAGGTGTAACAAGCATGAAGAAAAATGACTCCATGATATTTTCCTCTAATTTCATTTATTACTTGCTAGTCAACCCTGAGTAGAAAAGCCCCTAAAATCAACTTGATTAGATGGAAATAAATATAATTCATTAGGAATTCCTAGGACTACATCAAAGAAACTCCCTTGATAAATAACTTGAAACAAGTCATAGCATGGGTCCTCTAGTTAAGCTCTTATCTACAAAGCTTAACCTAAAAAAATGGGAGCTAAGCTTTTTAGCTTGGGAACTTCACAAAGCAAATAATTCAAAAAAATGAACTAAGACTTAACTAAGCATCTTACTCCTAAACCTTGGACAAGCTTTTCTATAGGGCCTCATTCATAAGCTAGAAAGGGAAGAAATGCTTGTTATTTTCTAAGGATATCCCAACAAGACATGGTAGTTAGATATAATGTTAATGTTAGACCTAGAGAAGAAATTTAAAGCAAAACCAAAAATGCTATAGGGAAACTTGAGCTTTGAAGATTTGGAGATAACATTTCTGTAACCCTAGAATTTTACCAAGTTGGATGGTAGCAGCTTGATACTCCTCTCAAACTCAAGATGATTCCAAAATATTCTACTTAGACCTTCTTCATTATATTGGTAGGCTTTAATCTCCATGATATTTGGCTTCACTAACTAGTAGAGCTCATGTGCTCTTCTTTCATCGATGTCAATGAAGGGCTTGATATTATTCCTAAATTGTAGCTTGTCCTTCTTATAGACTATTTATACTATTAAATAGTTCATGACACTTCTAATCACATTAGCCCTTGTTTTGAAAATAAGCTTTTGAAGGCCTATTTTTTCATAGATTTCATGGCATTTATTCATTGATTCTATTGACTACAAGCATAAATTATCTATGAAATCATGATCTTCATCAAAGTCAAAGAGGTCTGTGTTCTCTATTTCTAGCTCCAATTGCATTGTATCAATCCATTGGTAAACTTGATAAATTTTCAAATTATATTATTGTAGGTATGTGGAAAAGGAGAAGGTATTAACATCTTGGAATTTCTAGGAAGCTTCTTCACTCTCTTTGTGTAACATCTTGGCTTTTCCTAGAACTTGAAGTTTCTTTGTTTTGTTAATGGTGGCTCTTTCTTTCTATTTTCTCTATTTCAACTCCCAGCTATGTTTTAGTATTTAGCTCTATTTGTTAATGGAATTATGTTCAAAATATACTCAAACTAGGCTCTTTAATATGTCAAGCTTGGTTCATAAATCCACTCACTTGAGATAGGCTATTCGATTTAGTGTTCAACTCCTTTTGTGGGCTTTAATTTGGTTGACCTACCTCATTTAAGGGTTAGGAGTTTAAATTTAAAATCTTATCTTTTATAACGTCTCTTTATTACTAATTTCAGCTTGTAAAACCCTTCTCAAGCATATTTGTAATGTTGGTTTTAAGCTTTATGAATCCACTCAATAATAAAATTTAATGTGGCTTGAAGAACCATTTTAGAGTTTCCTCATAGAATAGTTTTTTTCTCTATAAAATTATTGTTCAAAGAAGCTAATATGGAAGAGATATTTCTATGCTTGTTCATAGAGTTGAATTTTGGCCTCATGTGCTAGTTCTACAAGTTGATGTGGAAGATGGTGACATTGCAAAAATGGAAGGAGAGCCTTTTTGTAGAGGTAAATTTTTGTTCCAAAATCAACTTCCTATTTCCAATGTTGACATGCTTCTAGAGTCATCTTAAAGCCTATTTGTAGAATCAATTTTTTATTTCTTGAACTAGTTCTACTTAAAAAGAAAATGTGGTAAAATTTATTTTGTACCTACATTATAGGGGTAAATTCTATTTCTACATAAAAGCTTTCCTTAATATGCTCTAATCATATGGCTCATAGAACCAATTTTAAGCTTACTCGTAGAGTGGAAATTTGGTTATGCAAAATGGCTCTACAAGTAAACTAACATGGCAAAACTAAAAATGAGCTTTGTTCATAGAGTCAAAATTTGGTTCTAAAAACCTACTCTCTCTAGGAGCTAACATGGTAAGATAGATCTGCTTAGTTGATGTGGTTTACAAAACCATTTTTTACTTTACATAGTATATCCATATTTTGTTTCTACAAACATGCACTAACTAGTGAGCCTACGTGGTAGAGCTTCTTTATAGAATTACTTTGAAGCTCTACAAATCTCCTCTTACTAACTAACATGGTAGAAAAAATGTCATGTAAATATGTTTAAACTCTATGAGTTTATAAGGTAAATTTTATGTCATCAAATCATTTCTTAGAGCTATTTTGCAAAACACTATTTTGGCTCTATGAAAAGCTTAACCTCCAAAACTTCCTTCCTAGTTATGTAGAATTGTTTTTCTCTTTTCCTATATAGAAAATTTTTCAATTGACAAACCTTCTTCAAATGAAATCCACATGTCATATGATTTTTACATACAAAACTAATTATGCTCTCTCTTTTTACTTGAATGTTGTGAAGATAATCTACGTAGAATCACCTCGTAACACTAATTTTTGGTTATATGAGCTTTCTCTACATGCTTACATGGGTAAATGATGATGTAGCTCATAGAAAAAATTATAAAATATCTTTGAAAAATTGAATTTTGGTTCTACAAATCCACCTTACTAAGTAGCATATGTGGTAGAAGCAAAAATGCTACTACAAAGTATTAGCTTGTTGAGCCATTTTGTAGAATCACTTTTTTGTTCTACAAACTAGACCTTTCTATACACTAACATGGTACAATCTAACATGACAAATGTTGATGTGGTAGAGCTTGTTCATGGAATGGAAATTTGGCTTTACTAACCAACTCTTCATATAGATGCTGACATGGAAGACCTCCTTTGCAAAACTACCTTTTAACTTTACAAATCTAGTGCCACATAATGAGTTGATGTGGTAGAATCATTTTGTACGGCTAATCTTCGATTCTACAAGCTTCCTATTTATGCTAATGGGGCTTGTGGAACAATTTCATAGAACTTATCTTTGGTTCTATAAATTAGAGCTTAATATCTTACATGTCAAAGTTGAAAAATGATGTTGTAAACAAAGCCATGTTATAGCCCTATGAATCCTTTTTTCTAAAAGGGGTTGGCTTGGCAAAGGTAGCAGTGGAATCACTCATAGAATTAATTTTGATTCTCTAAATAAGCTCATCATGATGTGTATCCATTACGTGGCTATACAACTACTTTGTAGAGCTTTCTTTGCATTCTACAAGCATGATCTACATAAGAAAAACCTAACATGAAAAAGCTACATTTGGGTTAATTCTAAGCTTAACTCTATGAGCCACATCATCGAGCTCACATGGTAGAACCAAACAAGGTATTCTCTATAGAGATTTTTTGACTCTATGAATATCCTTTATTTTAGTAGAGTTGGTTTGACAAGGTCATAATCCATGCTTTTTTGTCCTACCAAAACTTCTCCTTAAGAAGCTAATGTGGAAAACAAGCTTTAATAATCCTTTTCAAATTTAAATTAAGCCTCTTTTCTTGAAGTGATGGTTTCTCTTTAGAACTTAATTATTTTTTAAGTTCCTATTATAATGGCATTGATTAATAGGCTGTATGATTCCATTTTGATAAGTTCAACTTAACTTTCAAATAGGAAAACATGAATTCTAGCTAGAGCGCTTTGTTCTTGATATCCAACTTAGTCAGCTCATGTAGCTCTCAATTTATAAGGCCTATCTCTTTGATTTTTACCAATAATAGATTGGAAATATTTATGAGGATTCGCTCTTATCTCAAAAATTCCAATCATTTGAAAACTACATCGAATATCTATTAAGACTTATTTGGAAATTTCTCACTTGTGACTTGTCTTATCAAAAACTCAATGTGTCAAACCCTAGTTTATTCTTGTAGTAAGATCTAATTTGAAAAGAAATATTAAATCTCTACTTTGTTAATGATGAAAATGCTACCATGAATTTCATTCTTGAAAGGAAGGTTTGAGATAAAGCAAATCTCATATTTAACATTTTTGTAAACACATACTTTACTTCTAAATAGGGATTGCTTTCATTTAATGGTAGATAGAAGAATCAAGCCCATCATCATAATTTATGGTTTTTCCATGAAAGTAGTTGATTTTTTGCAACAACAATACCAAAGCTCATGCATCATGCCAGAGGTAACTTTAATTTTGCAAGCACACTTGAAAAATTTTCTTTCCAACCATCATCCCCTGGTCTCTCTATCTTCTCAAGTGGCAACATTATAATGAGTCTTGTGTCAAAGTATTTGTACAATTACATTCCTCCATATTGAGATTATCATGTGTCTAGTTCTAGTTATTGTATCTTGAATATTAATTCTATGGAACTAGCTTTATCTAGTCATGGAGGAATTATGAAGCATCTAGTGGTAATTTATATATCAATTATAAGTCCTAGATATATGGAAGTATTTTGTGCATCTTTTTTTTATAGTTTAGCATGTTTGGTTAAGGTTATTTGTCTTCAATGATGCATACTTGTCTCTCGTATTACACTCCAAGGTTTCATGCCTAATTTCAAAATTTTTAGCATGCTTCTAACTTCATTCAGATGTTTTAGAACCATTATGGCATGTTCCTTTGGGTTTTGGCTTGTTCTGGTAGGAAAGTGTCAGTTGTAGTAGATGGTATGGTGTGTTGACTACCCTACACTAGTGCACCCCCTAGGTTAGCACAAGGGCATCATCGCACCTCTTCCTTGGTCATGTCTAATCATCCTTAATTACAATGTGATGTTACATGGTTGGTATGACATCAATGAGGCTCTATTGATGTCTAGGAGGTAACGAACCCTCTCGATTCTCACACAAAAACTATAAAGATCCAAGGAGATTTCTCACACATAGACAAGAATTACTTAGTCATTTTCTTGGGCTTGTGATATCTAGTTTATGAGAAGAGCTCTTCCTCCCTTGTGTAAGTTAATTTTCTTCCTTATTTTTGTGTGTTTTGAGTCATCACTTTTAGAAGTGCAACTAGACTCTACTAAAGTGCTATCTTTCATACATGGCCTGAAACCATTTAATCAATGCAGAGTCAAGTGCTTGTACAATGAATAAATTTTATACTTTTTTCTCATTTTTACTATTGATGAATTAAATCTTAAAAATATAAGAAAATTCATAAAATCTTAAACTCCTAAAAATATTTATTTAATTCTTGTTTTCAGAAGATATGATGACTCACCCTTATCTATGGAGGTCATAACTATATGGCATGGTGTTGGGTCATCAAGGTTGTGACTAAGCACCATTTTTATTACATTTTTTTGTGTCGTGTTACACATGTTCCTTAGGGGATTGCAACACATGTATATGTGTGTGTGTGTGTGTAAACATTACTTCTATTCCCAAGAGGGATTGAGATGCATGTGTTTTTATTATCATTTGTTCTTTTTAACTATAAAATACATAAAAATTATAAAATATAAAATTACAAATGTTAGCTTACCTTTCTCTCTCCATGGTTACATGGAATTGAATTGTATCATATGCATTATAATATATTTTACACCTTTTAAATGCAACAACATACATAAGTATTCTTAGCAATCTACTCAACATCGTCTTCAAATAATTTTTTTTCACTTATCAATGACTAGATTGTGAAACAAATGCTAATGTTCAAATATTAAATATGAGGACCTCTTCCATAACATCTCAATGTTAGTTTTATGAGGGAATGTTTGAGGCCTTTCTAATAGGTCCCAAGCAAAGATTCTTGAGTATCTTTTAAACTAGTATTTATATATAACTTTTTCTTTTTTGTAAGAAATTAATATTTTATCTTATGATATTAGCTATGTTGGTAAATGCATTTTAAAAACTTGCATTATTTATTTATTGCTCATGAAGTTAATAAAGGAGGTGTTATTATTCTTGTTAATAAAACTTGAACCAGGAAAGTTTTAAATTTTAATTTTCATAACCTTGGAAGAGTTATTTGAATTATTTATTATAATAAAGAAGGTAATTTTGGACTCTATAATATTTATGCTCTTAATAATTTGAAAGATTGATCAGAGGTTTAGAAATACCTTCTATCTCTACCTAAAGTTCCTTGGATTATTATAGGTAATTTTAATATGGTTGAAAGTCATTTAGATAAACTTGAAGGTATTCCATGTAATATATCTTATTAATAAAATGAAGATGGGTAGACTTTCAAAGAAAAATATTTTATTTTTAATATTAGCTCTATATTCTCATCTCATTTGAATGTAAAGCATTATACTTAGTGTAATTATCAACAAGGAAATCATAGAATTTATTATCAACTTGATAGATTTTACATATCTAATATTTCCTTTTCAAAGCTTGCAAGTAAAGTAGAAGTACATGTAGATGCTACTTTATTAGATCATTTTCCCATTAGGATTTTTCTCTCTGGTATTAATTCTTCATTCTTTCAAAAGCATGAGAATTTTCATATTAATGCTAATATGTTCATAGGACCTGGTGGGAAAAATATTTTAAAGTCTTTATAGAATGTAGAAAGAAAACCTACTAGTGATATTGGTTAAATTGACTAGTGGCAAAAAACTACTTGTAGAGTTAGAAATTATGCTAGATGATTTTAAAAGCAATTTACCTTGCATAAGAATCAAGTTGAAAAAGATCTTGTAGAATTTGTAATGCAAATGAAAAATTTTTTAGACAAAAAATCCCTTTGATTTTGAAATACAAAAAGCCTTGGCTAAATCTAAAAGTGCTCTTCCTAAAGTTACATGGATTGGATAAAAAATGAATATGAATATTGCAAGAAATTTTTAAAATTTTTAAAAGAAAATAGTCAAGTACCTAAATTGGAATCACTTTATATAAATGTTTTCATCATTAAATATCTTGAGACTATTAATAGTTTTTTAGCAAATCATATTTTTTCTATTTTTTCTTCTAAAGGTTTTAGTAAGGAATCATTCTAGTTGAAATATTTCTTATCTTATAACAAAATTATATCAAAGTATTTTTGAAGCAAAAATTACAGTGGAAGAAATTAAAGAAGTGACCTTTAGTTTAGTAGATGGTAAAGCTCCAAGTTTCAATGAATTTTCTATAGAATTTTTTGAAATTAAATGAAGCTTTATTATATTCAAAAAACCATAGAATCTATTGGAAAAATATTACATTTTCATAAAAAATAAAGATGTACTCTACAACTTGAACAAGTACAAATGCGAGCATCAAAAACAAATCATAAAGGTTTTTTATTGTAACATTATAACACTATCTCAAATGGGTAGTCATAGCACAAAAAAGAAATATATGTAAGTCACCTTCAAGGGCTTTTGATATGCACAACATACAAATACACTCTTCTTGGGGAAGTTGAATCCATTTTTCATTTTCAATTATAAGATGATGAAAGCTTATGCACATCTTACTAATAGAATTTTGATAGATGATGAAAATAGTAGCTAAGAAATAGTGAGCTTCTACATCTAGTTTATTAGATCTAATGTCATGTAAATGAACTTGCCTTAGCATTAGTCCACATCTATGTTAAAATCTTCTGCTTGACTAGTTGGCAAATATGCTTAGGATTTTTTGCACATGCTCCCAAGAGATATTTCAATTTCTCAACCATTACATCCCCTAACAATATTAACCATGGTCTTGTGAACCCTCAAGAATTGGTATAGAGAATTTATCTTACCTTAAGATATTCAAGCTATGAGTGTATATAATGAATTAGTATAATACTTCTACTTTTAAAGGTAATAAATCACATTCACATAATAACATTGAATAAGATGTTTTCATCTTCATCTTTAAAACATTGAGAAAAAAAATTTTGCACTCTTTCAATATCTTTTTAAAGTTTTACACTGAATCTAGGTTCCCAAATAATACATCCATACAATACAGTAGGATAGATGATAGTTTGAAAATTTTGTTTTTTGGCTTTTCAAGGATAAATTCTTGGACTTTTTTTTGAAAGCATATAGAGCCTTGAAATCTACTGCTATTTTTTTTAATTCACTTCCACCACATGTAATTGTTTATATAAATGATATCTAAATATTTAAAATAATCTACAATTTTCACATTGGTACCTTCAAAATGATAGTTATAAAAATTATTTCTTATACCCTAGATCATGAATTTGGTTTTATCTACATTTACTTGAAGACCAATTGAATGATAATTATTTTCTCAAATTTGCAATATATTTTTTATATCTTCTACAGTACTGGAAATCAAGACAACATCATGTGCATTTAAAAGAAGATTCACTACCTGGGATTCAATTTTGATACCATGACCATCTTGCTCATTACACAACAGTTCCAACATTTTATCAATAGAGATATCAAGGAGAGTTGGAGAAATTGGAAAATCTTGGTTAACTCCAATTTTTCTCTAGAATTAAAAGCTTTTCTCTAAATTGTTGTTTGTAATTTTATTAGTCACTTTCTCATATAGTCATTAAGTTGCTACAATAAAGTCTAAAGGGAGGTCAATTTTATGCAAGAATTACCATAGTTTTGTACAAATCATTAAATCATATGCTTTTGTAAAATCAATAAGATAAATAAAAATTATTTTGTTGAGCATTTTTGCAAACTTCATTTAGTGTCTAATCATAACTAGTTCATCAATAATAGAGTAATTTTGTTCAAAACATGCTTATTTTTCCCTAAGTTAGTTTCCTTTAGCTTAAAAACAGATTCTCTTTTCTAGAAGAGTGCTTAGCAACTTGGCAAAAGTGTTACTCACAATGATCATTCAATAATTATTCAAATTATTTTTATCCTCCTTTTTATATAGCAATATAGCTTCGTTAGTTTTCCATTGTTGATTTAATCCTTACTCCATTGATAAATTTAATTTGTGCCAAATTTCTCTATGAATTGTAGATCCTACTAACTTTAATAATTCTGTATATAAACCATCTGAATCTACAAATTTTCCAGTTGCTAGCTTTAATACCCATTGTGAATTCATTAAGAGTAAATGGAGGGGGGGTGGGGGTGTGTGGTGGGTGTGGTTTGGTGTGGGGGGTAGTTTCTATACAGTTGTAATAGAATTATCATCTTCTCTTTGTAGTGACCGAAAACGTTAGCAGCTGGAAAACGCTGAAGGGTCATCAGTCATTGACAGTCTTAACCCCGTTTCCATAGGAGGGCCGTGCTGGATGGAATGGAAATGGGGAGCCCTGAATGGTTTGGTCGATCAGACAGGGACTTAGTCAGTGTTAATATAACCTTTTGCAACCAGATAATTTGAAAACGAGACTGATAGCGCGAAGTAATGCTTAAATGTAAAAGGGACAGAAAATAATGTAAAATTCAATAATGAGCAGGAGACAAAGTAAAATGCAGTTAGAAAGATGAACCACTTCGAAGCCATGACTTCGCTCTATCAAGGTGGATACAATCAGTTGCACAGTGCTGAGAAGTGCAGAGATCTCGAGAGTAACCAAGATGTGTAGAGTAAGATGACTATGTGCTTGAACGTGAACTCAGGTGTTAACAATGCAAAATGCTACCAAGGTGGTAGAAAAGAGAAGAACAAAATGCCAACTGAGAGTGCTAACTATTTACAATGTCAAACAGAAACCTTAAAATGCTCAAGGTTACAGTGCTCACTTTTTTTCTTGTCAGCCAACAAAATTGTTAGCCCACCAAAATTGCCAAAAAATAGGACCCCTTGAGCGTTTCTCATTCGGGTATTTATAGGACCAAGGGCACGCAAAAGATGTGGGTTGGACGAAACATGCCTTGGGCTTATGCTAACCTTTCTATGCTGCACATGCATGCATGACCGTTGGGCGGGCCTGCCATGCTATAATTACAAGCCTACCACACTGTAATTGCGCTGTTAGAGAGACAGTGCGATTAGGTGGAGTGCATTGATATAGCATAACTTCTTTCCACGCTCTGCTATGATTTGTAGCATAGCATGTTTGCCATAGCATAACACCTTGTTACATTGTGCATAGCGTAGTGTAGCCACCGGTTTGACGCAAAAATTTACGTTGTTTCCTGCTACATGCATTGGAAACCTTTGAAGCGCATTGACTATTTATTGCATACTTGCTATGCTATGTTATGCTACATAGTGTATCATAGCATAGTAGCTATCCTTAGTCACAAAAAACATCACCAATCTGCAAACTTTACCTTTTGCACTGTGAAGCTTGCGAACATGCTGATCCCACCCTTTGAGATACCTTCTGTCACTTTCACAGAATTGCTATGCCGCGTTGTGCCATGTAGCTTACATGGCCTACTTTTGGCTAGGTTCACCACTTTATAATGGAAGGAGACATTGCTGAAGGACTTAAAGTTGGGTGAGGGGACTGACTATCTAGTTTTTGCTATGTTGTGTTACGCTGCATGGCATAGCATAGTGTAGCACTATGCTTCTGCAAACTTCTTCTAAATTTTGCTATGCTACATAGCGCAGTGTAGCTTAGCAAAACTCCTTGACTTAGAAAACTTGCTGAAGCATTTTGAGCATTCTAAGCACTGCTAGCAATTCCACGCACCACTCCTAAGTGCGTTGTCGGCTGGATGAACTACTTAGGTGGGCAGGCTAGAGAATCTATTTAGCCTGTTGACACCTGGGGTAGAAAATTTGCCGAACTGGATAGTCTAAACATCAAAGCATCCATCTCCTGAAGAACTATTGTAATGCTGCGCAAATTACAAAGACCTGGTGAAGCAAGCATGTATTCAAATTTTGGGGGGTTTCATTGGCCCCTCTTTGTCGATGTTGGGCTGAAGAGATGTTGACAAAGAATATGAAACACCATGGAAGACACGATGCTAATGTTGCTGCTTGCTGATTGTCAAGATGTCACTTGGCTATGCTTGAGAGTGTTGCATTCATTTTTGTAGGGGAAAAGGTGAAGTAGGGAGGAAGGAGGTTCAAGAGAAAGGGTAAAGATGAGGCTTAGCAGATTCCCTCGTCGGAGTGCTCATGAGGGAGTTGTTCGCATTTTCATCTTTACTTTCGCTGACCCTTGACCTCTTGTAGGATAGGTGTTTCTTTCCCAGGAT
Organism: Gnetum montanum; assembly: GCA_015680685.1. NCBI lineage: Eukaryota > Viridiplantae > Streptophyta > Gnetopsida > Gnetales > Gnetaceae > Gnetum > Gnetum montanum. Next base: position 33,754 of record MNCI01035710.1, read on the forward strand.
GAGTTGTGTTACATCCATGTGGGGTTTTGACCTACCTATAGATGCTTCCCATGCAGTGAGCTATGTTACACACGTCATGGAATTTTCACTTTGAAGTAGCCAAGCTAGTCGAGACACTCACTTCGCGACGCTGTAGCGTTTGCTACTGTTGTGACCGAAAATGTCGATGGATGGAAAACACTAAGAGGTTGTCGTTCATTGATAGTCTCAACCCTATTTCCAAGAGAGGGTCATGCTAGATGGAACAAAAACAGGATGCCCTAAATGGTCTGCATGATTAGACAGGGACATAGTCGGTGTCAATATAACCTTTTGCAATGTGTGATTTAAAAGAAAATTTTATAGCATAAAAATGATATTTTAAACATAAACGATGCAACAATGTAAAATGCGATGATAAACAAGAAAGCAAAGTAGAATGTAGTTAGGGAAATGCACCACTTCAAGATTATGACTTTACTCTGTCAAGGTGGATAAAATTGATTGTGCGATGCCGGGAAGCGCAGAGATCCCAAAGGTAACCAAGGTGCTCAAAGTAAGGCAGTTGGATACTTGAACATGGAATTGGAAGTCAACAATGTAGAATGCTACCAAGATGGTAGGGAAAAGTAGAACAAAATGCCAAACAGGAGTGCTAACTGCTTACAATGTCTAGCAGAAAGCTTACAATGCTGAAGGTTACAATGCTAACTTCTTTGCTTGTCAACCAACAAAATTGTTAGCTAACTAGATTGCCAAAAAAACCTTGGACTGGGGGATTGAAAAGTTGAAAATGCTAAAAATTCTGAGGGCCCAGAGAGAGACTAAGCATTGCTCATTGGGGTATTTATAGGATCAAGGGCATGTGAAAGATGCGGTTTCGACGACACATGCCTTGGGCCTATGCTGACCTATCTATTCTGCACGTGCTTGCATGACTATTGGGTGAGCCTACCATGCTATAATTACAAGTCTACCATATTGTAATTATGCTATCAGAGCAATGGTGTAATTAGGTGAGGTGCATTGATGTCATGTAACCACTTGCCATGCCTTTCTATGCTTTGTAGTATAGCATTTGGCATACCGTAGCATCTTGTCATGCTGTGCTACACTACGCAGTGTAGCGTAGCCACCAGTTTGAAGTAGAGAATTTGCATTACTGCATGTCATAGATTTGCTATGCTATGCTACACTCATAGCGTAGCAGCTGTCCTTAGTTGCAAAAAATGTTGCCGATCTGCAAAGTTTGCCTTTTGCACTGTGAAGCTTGCAAACTTGCTAATCCCGCCCTTTGAGATGCCTTCTGTCACTTTTGTAGAATTTCTACACCTTGCTGTGCCATGTAGCTTAGCGTAGCGTAGCAGCAAACATGACCTAATTTTTGCCAAGTTTGCCACTTTTTGATGGAAGGAGACATTGCTGAAGGACTTGAATTCGGGTGAGGGGACTAATTGTCCAGCTTTTTCTATGCTACGCTACACTACGTAGCACACCATAGCATAGCACTGCACTCCTGGAAATGTCTTCTGAATTTTTCTACGCTACCTAGCATAGTGTAGCATAGCAAAGCGCTTTGACTTAGAAAACTTGCTAAAATGTTTTGCGCATTCTGAGCATTGCTCCTAAGCGTGCTGTCGACTAGATGAACTACTCAGGTGGGCAGGTTGGAGAATCCGTTTAGCCTATTAACACCTGGGATAGAAAAATTTTCGAACTAGACATTCTAAAATTTAGAGCATCCATCTCTTGAAGAATTGCCCTGACGTTGTGCAATTTGCAAAGACCTAGTGAAGCAAGCATGGTTTCAAATTTTGGGGTGTTTCATTGGACCCTCTTTGTCAACGTCTAGAGGATGGGCTTGAGAGACATTGACAAAGAATACAAAACACCATAGAAGACATGACACTAACGTTGTCGCTTGGTGATTGTCAAGACATCACTTGGCTGAACTTGAGAGTGAAAAGGTAAAGTGGGGATGAAGGAGGTTCAGGAGAAGGGTAAATATGAGGTTTAGCAGAATCCCTCATTAGAGTGCTCATGAGGGACTTGCTCACATTTTCATCTTTACTCTCGTCGGCCTTTGACCTCCTGTAGGATAGATCTTCCTTTCCCAAGATGAGCTATGTTACATCCGGACGGGGTTTTGACCTACCTATAGATGCCTCCCATGTGGCGAGCTGTGTTACACATGTCATGGAATTTTCACTCTAAAGTAGCCAAGCTAGTTGAGGCACTCACTTCGTGACACTGTAGCATTGGCTACTATGGCAAGACGTACTTTCTGCCACACCCTATATGCACGACGGAGAGTGAAATAGCCACCATGCGAAGCGAGGGCAAAGATCTTGCTCTCTATAGATGTTGTTGAAGCTCTTGGACATCTGTGCTGGTGCATAGTGTCCAAAGTAGGAAGGCCAATAGCGGCCTTGGCAGCACCGTCGTGGTGGAGTTGGCGTTGAAGGCGCTGGGATTTGCTGTGAGTGCAGATGCTCTAGAATCCCTACCAAAGGCATGCATTCTCAGTTCAGCTCTGGGATTAGCTACCACATAGCTAACCGTCATGCAAGCCCAGGCATCGGCATGGAGCTGGAGGGTAACAATATTGTGGCTGGGCCACAATACTACTGAAACTCCAGTGGTAGGCACTAGTTAAGGAACTACCATCAGGGTAGTGGGCTATGACGACGGTGGGTCCAGAGGGTCAGTGCGATATCATACGACATCTTCGGAGGGTCAGCATGATGCCAAGGGTGGTGACGTCGCATATGTTCCAAATCGTGTTCCTAGTGCATCGTGAACTTCGTTATGGAGCTGCAATGTCCCACACCCACGTCGGCACTATGCATGCTCATTCGATGTGTACTTGGCGCAGATGCATGCTAGGGACGTGACGTGAACCCAGTTTAAGGTCTTGGTAGACCATGTGCTGGTTTAGGATCTCAGTAGACTATTATGCTAGTTTAAGGTCCCAACAGACCGTACATTATAGTTTAACATCATAGCGGACAACTTCTGCCAGTTTATCGTCATAGCAAATTTTGCTTTTTGTTGCCAATTTATCATCATAGCAAACGCTGCCTGTTGTTTCCAGTTTATCGTCATAGCGGACATTGCTTGATGTCACTAGTTTAACGTCGTAGTGGACACTGGTTGATGTCGTTGCCAGTTTGACGTTGTAGTAGACGCTGCTTCAGATGTAGTACAGCTTGAGGTACGATTGATTCACTAGGTTGGCGAACTCATTCCCGTCCATGTCCGCCAGCTTGAAGGCTCCATTCCCAAAGTATTTAGTGACCATGTAAGGGCCTTCCCAGTTGGCTGAGAATTTTCTCAGATGCTCACAGACAACTTTGAGGATGAGGTCTGGTCATTGATGCAGGTTTGCATACTACTTTTACTATTGCTTGCTCTAGTACCGCTTTATGCGACTTAGCGTCTGCGTGCACTCCTCCTCTATTGAGTCGAGGTCGATGATCCATGACTCGTTGTTCTGGGCTTAACTCATGACATCTGAGAGGATCATCTGGAGTGATGGTACCTACAACTCAAGAGGAAATACAACTTTAGATCCATAAACAAGGCTGTAAGGAGTCTTACTTGTCACGATTCTATATGTCATTTTGTAGGATCATAGAATGTAGAGGATTTGCTCATGCCACTGCCTCTTGCTATTGCTAAGCATCCACTTCAGCAAGTTGATGATGGACTTATTTGTAGCCTCTGCCTACCCATTCACCTGTAGGTAATACGAGGAGGAGAATGATTGCCTGATGCCTAGATTGCTGTAGAAGGTTCAGGTTTCCAAACAACTAAATTGTGGTCCATTTTCAGTTACAATAGTCATCAAAAGCCCAAACCTTGTCACAATGTTGTCCAGGATGAAGTGGCAGATCTGTTGAGACGTCATCTTCCTCAGGGGGATAGCTTCCACCCACTTAGTAAAATACTCAGTGGCGATGATAATGAAGCTATGCCCTAGAGAGGACTTAGGCATAATAGGTCCTATGAGGTCTAGTCTTCATCATTGGAAAGGCCATGTGATTTGCATTGGGTGTAGGTCCATAAGTGAGACGTGTATGAGATTTGCATATCTCTGGCACATGTCATACATCCTGAATTTTGAAAGACAGTCATGCTCCATATGGGGCCAGTAGTACCCTAGGCATCTAATTTTCGTAGCCATAGCCCTAGGTGGTATGTGTCCACCGCATAGTTCCTCATGCACTTCATTAACTACCCTCTGTGCCTACTCCTCACCCACGCATGCCAGCAATATCCCGTTATAGGAGCGTCAGGACAGGGCGTCATTTCCCATGAGCGTATATTGCTGGCCATGCTTACGGATTGCATCTCTCTAGGCAGATGTCAGTCCTCATGGGGGTTCACCATGTTGTAGGTACGATTTAATGTTAGTGTACCACTCTTGGGTATCCACAACACTAATAGAGGCCATGTGTCCTGTCTGAGTAATAGGCTTAGTACATTCGACAATCGAAGTCGGTAGACTTGCAAATGAGTGCAGTGGAATGTTTAGTGCAAGGGTGGCTAAGGCGTCTACCACAGTGTTCTCGTTGCATGGCATGTGTTGCACATCTGTGGTTGCAAATTACTTAAGCAGGCTTTTTGCTAAGTCACGGTAGGGTTGCAGGTGTGTATCTTTGCAGGCATAGACCTCGGTGATTTGATTTACAACTAGTTATGAATCACTGTGGATCACCAAGTATTGTATGCATAGTTTTTGGGCAGCTAAGAGGAGTCTGAGTAGCCCCTCATACTCTACCACATTGTTGGTGCAGGGGAATGCAAAATGATACACAGACGAGTGCATTTCCCCAGAGGGAAACGTAATGATGATAGCTACACTACCTCCTCACGCGATTGAGGGACCGTTGAAGTGTAAAGTAGCTTCTAGGTGTGATGGGATGATGTTGATAGTGCCAACATGCTTGTCTGGGAATTCAGGATCTATGGTTATGTGGTTGTCGACGAGTGAGGCCATAAGTTGCGTTGCTATGTCTTGACCCTTAGTTGACGACTAGCTTACATAGTGTAGGTTGAATTTCATGGTTATTGCTTTCCATCGGGCTATCCTGCTACTTTCATATAGGTTGTTAGTGATAGCCTGGACTATGTTGCTTTTTCAAATGATGTTTACTACACAACAAAATAGATAGTGCCTCCACTTTTTTAACGCAAACACTAAGGCAAGGAAATGTCTCTCTACTTCGTTGTATTTTGCCTCATGTGCTATTAATGCATGACTCAGGTAATACACTGGCATCTCAAATCCGTCATCTCATTTTTGACATATCACTGCTGCGATAGATGTGTTGGAGGTGGCGAGGTATATGAAGAAAGGCTTATCCCTCTACGGTGGATGCACAGTTGGGAGGTGTAAAAGCTCTTCCTTCAAGTCATCAAAGGCTTGTTGACACTGGGTTGTCCACTTGAAGTTAACCCCTTTCTTTAGAAGATGTTGCATGGGGTGTAACTTGTCAGTCAACTTTGCTATAAACTTTCAGATGAATTGTACCCTACATTCCAAACCACGTAACTCCTTAAAGTTTGTAGGAGGTGCTAGGTTGACGATGGCCTTAACTTTGTCAGGGTCCACCTGTATTCTAGCCTTCGATACTATGATTCCTAACATGCGTCCAGTTCTCACCCCAAAGACGCACTTCTTAGGATTAAGGCATAGATCATGCATTTTGCAACACTTAAGGACTACCTCTAGATCGTGTGGGTGAATAGCTACCTCCTTGAACTTTACTACTATATCATCCACGTAGTTGTTTAACATTTCTAGGATGTAGTCATTGAAGATGTAAATCATGGCTCGTTGGTAGGTTTCCTTGGCATTCTTGAGCCCAAAAGGCATCATGGTATAATAGAAGGTACCCCATGGTGTCATGAACGTTGTTGTTAGCTTATGCTCCAGGTTGATGCAAATTTGGTTGTAGCTAGAGAAGCCATCCATGAAGGATAATAGAGCATGACCAACCGTAGTGTTGATCAGTTGATCGATGCTTGGAAGTGGGAAATCATCCTTGATCGTTGCTTTATTCAGATCCCCAAAGTCTATACAGATTCGTATTCCTCCTATTTTCTTAGAAACTACGAAGATGTTGGACACCCGTTCAGAGTAATCAACTACGTGGATGAAACCAGCTTGGTATAGCTTGGTGATTTCATCCATCACGGCTAGTGTGAGTTTTGGTTTGATCTTACGAGCTTTTTGCTTGACTACCTTCATGCGTAGGTCTAGGACGATGTTGTGATGTATTAGCCCCGAATCTAAACCCAACATGTCACTATATGACCATGCATAGACTTTGATGTTTTCTTGTAGAATACTGGCTATGTTTTGGTCTGTTTGTGCATCTAGGAGAGAGCTAAGTTTTAACGTTTCTACTTCCCCCTTGGACATGATCACAAGCATCTTGATGAGAGGGTCCTTAGTTACATCCCTGGCCTCCAAATATAGAGTTTGAACCAAATGCTTAGGCTAATTTGGGGATGTTTCTAAAGATGCTATGGTGCTAGCTATAGCTGATCCCCAGTCAATTAGGTCGAGGTTCAATTATCTCGCAAGCTTGCCATGTGGACTTGCTAAATCTAAAGGCATGGAGAGATTGTGATGGATTTCCATTTTTTTCTCAACCTATCAAAATGAGATAAAAGCCTGGTTAAGAGGCACCTATTGGTAGTAATCATGTATAAGGAGATCTTGCAAAGCAATGATGAGCTGTAACTAGTGAAGCATGTTGTAAATATTTAAATTTTTGCCAGTTTAAAATCAGGAAGACCACTATAGCATGGAGATGCAGAGCTACTAAATCAGGAAATGTAAAACTGTCGATGTGAAAACGTGAAACTGCTAAAAAAATGTAAAACTGCCAATGCAAAAATGTGAGATTGCTAGTTTAACATCATTGCAAACTGAAAATGTATAACAAATCAAAACTGCTAGTTTAGGGTCTTTTTAGATCATTAAAGTTGCTGCTACGCTAGGATTTCTAGTTTAAGGTCTTTTCAGACCACGAAAGTTACAACTACATTGGGATTGCTAGTTTAAGGTCTTTTTGGACTGATAAAAGCACTACTACACTATGATTGTTAGTTTAAGGTCTTTCTGGACCTATAAAATTGAAAATATTTTTTTTTATTTTTCAGGAGAAAAAGTAGTTAGCTTGGAGCATGTTAAGGTTTTAATGCCAGCAGTGCTACGATGTCTTGGTGAGCATGCTACACTGTACGGTGCACTTCACATTAAATGAAGAGAGAGCGCAACAAATTTTTCCTTTTTACCATTATGGCGATGAATAGGGATTAAACCCTGGTAATCTTATCATTCTCACCGTAAGAGTGTAGAGCCCATATTTAGAGCACAAAGAGATTCCAGAGAGCAGAGTGATTGTGCTAACAGCGAGTAAGGCAGTTTTTTTTTTGCATCACGATGAGGAAAAGTCTGCAAGAAGGATGATGGCTCCAAAGAAGGAACGCATGAATTTGGCAGTTGCAAAGGTCAAGGAGGTAAAGAAAACCCTAGGTCATGTGACATAAGCGCATGTTGCAGCACGGGAGGACACGTCGTTGACTTGGTAAGCCGCCACGATCCTTCTGCTTTTTTGTGATTCTGTTATCGTTTCTTTTTTTTTGTTTTCTGCTTTCATTTTGTATCCTAGTCTTAGCCACCTGTGTTTTCTGTCATCGTGTTGTTTTGGACTTTGCATCACCACTATTACCATCTCGACCATGGTGAGTGCATAAATGTTACGCCATCATTGCATGCAAGGTTGCTTAAACCGCCACTGCTACAACTTTAATAATCGCAGGGGTTTGGACAGTTTAAGTTACTTAGCTTTTGAATGGCATGACGTAGGAAACTGAGGAGGGTTGGGCCATGCATGATGTGATACTGTGACATGTGTTTTGTCGGGGCGTATTGTTAATCACCCTATTAGGGTTAATTACTCTATTTCTATGCTAGGCTACTTTTGCTGCGCTATCACTTTCATGTTCTTGCTACGCTATGTGAGGAAAGAGGGTTATGCTACACTATATGCATGAACTGCTAGGTATTGCTATGTTGCATCTGCATTGCACGTAGACATGATGCTAACACTTTCTTGTTGTGTTGTGCAGGATGGGGCTAAGGCTGATTCTTATTATCTTAGAAATTGCAGGGGTCCTGTGTCACACAAGCAATCCTGTGGCCAATGCTCCTCTTTCCCAGATATGTGTGGGGGAGCAAGGGGTCTAGTTCAGGTGTTGGCACATTTGGCCATTTCATGGAATAGTTGAACTATCATATCTAAAATTGGAATAACCAGTGTTTAAGAATTTGAAAGTAAAACATATAGCTTAAAAGTTGGTTGAAGAATGTTTGGGAGTTATTCTCTACTAAATAAAATGCTGTTGAGGCCTTATTGGGATATGAAAATAAAGTGCCAAATTATCCCTTTAGCAAACAAGAGTTATATTATTCAGATTATTCACCCGAGCAAGCAGGAAGAAAGCGATTGATTTCTTTTTGTAAGACTGAGGGGTTTGAGTAATACGGTAGTAAAATGCAAGATGAATTCATTCATAGAATAGGTGATTTCAAAGAAAATGGACCTAACTTGAATTCAGAGCAGAAAGAAATGATCGGCAATAAAATACTTAGCGTTGCTGAGTCTCGGAATAAGACTAATACGGCAAATGGCAGTTCTGCCACTGACCATTCTAATTCCATTTCTAATTCCGTCCGACTTCACCAGCAAACTGCATAAAAATGAAAGCAAAATCCAATGTTGTTTCTCAATAGATTTCAACAACGCAGATTTCAAGAATGCAGTAATGATAGCAGTTTTAATTCACACCAGGAAATCGTCACGGGAGTGCAAGAAACCCATTCTAAAGCTGAAGTTTCTTGCTGAAATTTATTTTTGACAGTAAACAGACTACAATCAGTATCGCAAAAAATTTGTATTTCAGAAATCCATAGAGAAGGGCATGTGTATAGTTTTGAGGTGCTACCGTCAGAGCCGCTGTTTGTAAATTTGGGGCTTTGGTGGCCATACAAATGAAGAACATTAGTCGTAGCCAAAACCAGTATTTCCTTCCACCTAAAACCAGAATCATGCTCTCGTCTTTCTGCAATAATTTATGGCAAAAAGACTGTTCTATCGGCGCACTGAGCGAGCGGGTTAAACCGACTCATTTACAAGAGACACCTACACAACACATGGGCCCACATATACGGCATAATGGCCAATGGCGAATGCATCGGTTTCTTCTTCATTTGTGGCCCTTTCAAGCAGCACAACTTCTGCCACGTGGAGGCACCCACATGAATCTTGGATCTGCGTGCAGGAGCAAATCTGATGAGGCCAACGCACACTGTCTCGAAAATGATGAATCTCTGCACCTTGTTTTTTTAAAAAAATGGCGATCATGAGCATCAGTAACCACCAGAAAGGCCCGCATTATCGATCCATTCTTTTCTGCTGCTTTCCTAGATATTTCCGTAATAGACATATTTTCTATACGGCAAGCAAGAAATTCAGATTTAAGCTACAAAAAAGAAAAAAGAGAGAGGCTAGGGTCAGTGTTGTATGTTAAACTCTAGCAGCATGGCCGTGTCCAACAATCCGCAATTGCAGGAGTTAGCACCAGAACGACGGGTTAGAGTACATGGCAGTTTTTATCGATTTTGTGCAAAGGTAAGAAAAAAAATAAACTAGCCAACTACCAGGGAAGATGAAGAAGATTATTTTTAGCCATTAACTCTGCCACTTTCACTCACATTTGCACCAAGGTGTATGTAAAATTATCTTATTACTACCACTTATGTATAAC